>JAHRHZ010000073.1:9114774-9178269 GCA_024137785.1 Ginglymostoma cirratum | reverse complement strand
AACTGTTTGCTGTTACTCACCATTGTTGGAATATAAAGTGCAGAGTTTGCATTGAGAATAATATCTTAACTTACTCACTTATTGTGAGTAAATAATTCAGCGACTTCCAGAATATGTATTAAAGATGGAAATCCAGAAACTGTAGCTTGAGTTATCCTGCTCTTTAAACGACTGCTATAACCACTTTGACAGACTTGGCATTGAAAAAGCATGGAAGTTGTGGCATTTATTTTCTCATTCAATATGGCGGAAACATTTAGGCCTGGTACATTAAGTGTGAGTGAAGTTGATAAGTTATATTTATGATAAGTTGCATTCACAGTACAATTAAGCTACTTCTCTTCTACTGAAAATTTAACTTTATCTTTCCTTCTTAATTCCATTGCTGCTTAATGCAATGTTGAATTCAGCTTTTGATTAATATTGTAATCCCTGGTGTCCTCAATGATCATGAAAGGGTCATTAGTATTCCCCATATTAAATACAATGTAATATATGTCACTATATGGCCTGCTGCTGGTCACTCTACATGAGCACCTGCAGAAATGCAGGAATGAAAGAAACAACATAAAAGCAATGGGCATTAACACATCTCAAATTCGAAGGGATAAGCCATCTCTCCACAAATTCCAAAACAAGAATAATACTAGAAAAAGGATTAAACAATATTTCAATGCACAAATGATTAAAATAACAAGGGACCTGAGCTTCCATGAATTTCTCCTAGACGTATTTTGAACAGGAGATCTCAAGACATTCATTTTACATAAGGAAGTTATACCATTTCGCGAGAAGTTCTGTTGATTTGCTGCTGGAGATTCCACATAGAAATTCCAGGTGAAGTTTCCCTGTGCTTCATTAGAAAATGATGGTGTGGATTTTACTAAGTGGAACAAAGGAATAGCTATTTACCTCACACACAGTATCCCAAAGACTTTCAATGGGCTTGTGTGGAGACCCCAAGTCATCTGGTGTTAATGTGAATTCTATCGCCCTCTACAGGGAATCTATGGCATTTTGCACCGTTCAAATAGCAGCAAGGCTCTTCCACCAATCAAACTGAAGAATCCCTAATGAGGCGGGCAGGCTGGAAGGCAGGAAGTAACCAAGAGGAAATATAAATTAGAATCATGGAATAGTTTCCACTGTGAATGAGTCATATCTCTGCAAAGGTAACTCACTTAGTCACTCAGGATCAGATCTAAGGTCTGCAGTCCTGTCACATCCACTTGTGAATGGTGGTGGACAACTAAACAACTCACTGGAGGAGGAGGCTCCACAAATATCCCCATCCTCAATGATGGAAGAGCCCAGCACATCGGTGCAAAAGATAAGGCTGAAGCATTCGCAGTGATCTTCAGACAGAAGTGCCGAGCATATGATCCATCTCAGCCTCCTCCAGTGGTCCCCAGCATTACAGATACCAGTCTTCAGCCAATTCGATTCACTCCACATGATATCAAGAAACGGTTGGAGACACTGCATACTGCAAAGGCTACAGGCCCTGACAACATTCTGGCAATAGTACTGAAGACCTGTGCTCCAGAACTTGCCACTCCCTTAGCCAAGCTATTCCAGTTCAGTTACAACACTGGTATCTACCCAACAATGTGGAAAATTGCCCATGTGTGTCCTGTACATAAAAAGCAGGACAAATCCAACCCCAGCAATTACCGCCCCATCAGTCTACTCTCAATCATCAGTAAAGTGATGGAAAGTGTCAGCAACAGGGCTATCAAGCAGCACCTGCTCAGCAATAACCTGCTCAGCGACGCCCAGTTTGGGTTCTGCCAGGGCCACTCAGCTCCTGACCGCATTACAGCCTTGGTTCAAACATGGACAAAAGAGCTGAATTCCAGAGGTGAGGTGAGAGTGACAGCCCTTGATATCAAGGCTGCATTCGACCAGGTGTGGTATCAAGGAGCCCGAGCAAAACTGGAATCAATGGGTACTGGGGGCAAACACTCTGGTGGTTGGAGTCATACCTGACACATAGGAAGATGGTCGTAGTTGTGGGAGGTCAATCATCTCAGCTCCAGGACATCTCTGCAGGAGTTCCTCAGGGTAGTGTCCTCAGCCCAACCATCTTCAGCTGCTTCATCAATGACCTTCCCTCTATCATAAGGTCAGAGGTGGGTATGTTTACTGATGATTGCACAATGTTCAGCACCATTCGTGACTCCTCAGATACTGAAGCAGTCCATATTCACTTGCAACAAGATCTGGACAATATCCAGGCTAGGGCTGACAAGTGGCAAGTGACATTCACGCCACACAAATGCCAGGCTATGACCATCTGTATTTCTGTACATTTTCAGATAATGTCAGCCATACTTTGTCATTTTCATGCACTTTCTAGCAAAAATATTTTACTTAAAGTCAATTTGTACAATAAAACAAACCCGCCACCCCGCGCTGAGAGACTGCCTGAGCAGAGGTCAAAAGGGCAGATACCCAGCAGTACAAAATCCAGCTGTCAACATCTGGGGCAGCTGGAAACCATATGGGGCCTTTAACAAAATGAGTGATTCATAATTTAACTTTGCTTAAAGGGCATAGCAAAGCTGGATCCCAGGAGTATCCAATACTCCTTTAGTTTCTGGACTGCAAAGACACAAATAATGAGAAAAAACTGTGTATGTATGTTTGCTATTTACACCTGATTACAATATACTTGTCTATATCTGGACACACTAAATACTGGGAGTAATGGAGACAAATAGCAGATAAAATCAGGGAAGGAACCATTACATTCACCAGGCACAGGGTAATAAAGGAAAAATTAGAATAAAAGCTGAAACGTTCCCAGATATTGATAGACATAATCTAGGGTTTAGAAATTGCTGCTGAAATAGTTGATGTATTGGTTTTAGCTCTCCAAAATACCTTCGATTTTGGAAAGTCTCATCAGATTAGAAAATAATAAATGTGACTCCTCCAGAGGGACAGAAAGCAGGAGACTAAAGGCCATTTGCAGCAACATCTGTCATAGGGAAAATACTGGATATTTTTATTGAGGAGGATTAATGGGGCACTTAGAAAATCCAACAGCAACAAAGCAAAGTCAACATGGCTTTGTAAAAGGGAAATCATGTTTGACTCACTTACTTGAGTTTTCTTTTAAGGAAGTTACAGATAAGGTGCATAAAAGGTAACTTCTTGATGGAGTATACTTAAGATTTCCAGAAGGCATTTGACAATTTGACACATGAAAGGTTATTATACAAAATAAGCACTTATGTTGTGGGTGGTAACATAATAGCACGGATAGAGGATTGGTTAGCTAACAAGAAACAGAGAATAGAAATAAATGAGCAATTTTCACGTTGGCAAGCTGTAACAAGTGGACCTGATACCAGGGATCAGTGCTGGTGTATCAACTGTCTACAATTTATAACTTGGATGAAGGTACCAAACATACGGATACTAAATTTTCTGAAGACATAAAGATAGCTAGGAACATAAATTGTGAAGAGGATATAGAACTCTGCAAAGTTGTATACATAGGTTTTTTTTGTGGGACACATTTTCAGGTACAGCCAATAACATTAACAAGGCCTCATTCTGCTCTGGGCAGGTAAGAAATTAATGCTAGATAACAAGCATGGGGCTGGATGAACACAGCAGGTCAAGCAGCATCATAGGAGCAGGAAAACTTGACGTTTCGGGCCTAAACCCTTCATCAGAAATGGGGGAGGGGAAGAGGGTTCTGAAATAAATAGGGAGAGAGGGGGAGGCGGATAGAGGATGGATAGAGGAGAGGATAGGTGGAGAGGAGGCAGACAAGTCGAAGAGGCGGGGATGGAGCCAGTAAAGGTGAGTGTAGGTAGGGGGGTAGGGAGGAGATAGGTCAGTCCAGGGAGGACGGACAGGTCAAGGGGGCGGGATGATGTTAGTAGATAGGAGATGGGGGTGTGGCTTGAGGTGAGAGGAAAAACAGGTTAGGGAGGTGGAGATGAGCTGGGCTGGTTTTGGGATGCGGTTGGGGGAGGGGAGATTTTGAAACTTGTGAAATCCACATTGATGCCATTGGGCTGCAGGGTTCCCAGGCTGAATATGATTTGCTGTTCCTGCAGCCTTCGGGTGGCATCACTGTGGCATTGTAGGAGGCCAAGGATGGACATGTCATCTGAGGAATGGGAGGGGGAGTTGAAATGGTTCGCGACTGGGAGGTGCAGTTGTTTGTTGCGAACTGAGCGCAGGTGTTCTGCAAAGCAGTCCCCAAGCCTCCGCTTGGTTTCCCCGATGTAGAGGAAGCCACAACGGGTACAGCGGATGCAGTATACCACATTGGCAGATGTGCAGGTGAACCTCTGCCTGATGTGGAATGTCTTCTTGGGGCCTGGGATTGGAGTGAGGGAGGAGGTGTGGGGGCAGGTGTAGCACTTCCTGCGGTTACAAGGAAAAGTGCTGGGTGTGGTGGGGCTGGAGGGGAGTGTGGAGCGGACAAGGGAGTCGTGGAGGGAGTGGTCCCTCCGGAAGGCAGATAAGGGTGGGGAGGGAAAGATGTCTTTGGTGGTGGGGTCTGACTGTAGATGGCGGAAGTGTCGGAGGATGATGCGTCTCTGAAGAAATTAATGCTACCTGGATTCTTGCTGGAAACATGATAGCTGATAAAATCCAAAACCTTGACACTTATGTACCCAGTGTGTACAACCACTTTGATGTAGACTTCAAAATATAGCTGATTATTTTAACATGGCCTAAGTTATAACTTGTAGTTTTTTTTTTAATAAACTTAGCAGTTTGATCTAAACTAAAGCAAATGTAATCCTTTTTGCTTAACAGTTAGCTTTGGACACAAAGCACAGTATAATCAGTACCAGAATATAATGTACCATCATCAGGTTTCAAGGTAACTTCCCCACACACACACACAACACTGCCTGTGCTGAAGAACAACACATAGAACAGAAGCTAATTGGATTTTCGAAGACCAGCTTTTAAAATGTTTAATTCTGCATTTGTACACATGCATTAATTGGGTTATACATTTACAATTTATACTGTTCTCCAGCCTCACATATGGAACAAAATGCAATACAAATCTATTTTACGTTATTCATTACTACAAAAGTTCAAGTCAAGTCAAAATGATTCAATCTCTGGAGCCTTTCTATCAATATCTTTTCCAGGGGAGTAGCAAAGAAGATGAAAAAGTTGAAAAGAATAATTGGTGAACTGCATACATGAACTTCTTATTAAAGGCCAACATCCCAACTGTTATTTAGTTCAAGGATCAGTTGAAGGAATGATGGATGAATGAACTCATCTGTGCCTATAAATACTCATTTGGTGGGATTCAGCTATCAATCATGCCACCATAGGCAAGTGCCAACTGATGGCTGAGAGCTTTATCGCAGGAACCTCCAAGACCAATATACTGTATTAAATAGCTTTAGTATAATTGAAATGTTTCATTTTATTTATGACAACAGGAATAATGCTGCCTCCCAATAAAATTATGTATATGGATTATTTTACATGAGATCAAGATAGGAAGGAGCTGTTAAATCCCAGCTCAATCAACATCACTGAGCCAGGCGGAGAACTGATTTGAAGACTAGAGGCACATTTAACAGCAAATCTTTCAGAACCTGCAGAAGAATGAGACAGAAGGGGAAGGGCAGCAAATGACCAAAGGTCAGAAGTTGCACAATTTTGAATTCAAAATGGAAACCTTTAATCAAACTTAGCAGCATCTGTGTAAAGGGCTCTGCTTTAAGCCAATACCGCTTGCTGCTCATTGGGATACCTACTTCTGGCTGTGGGTGGCTAGACATACAGCTCCTGAGGTTGCTTGCTCTTTATCTCTGTGTATTAGGCTCCTCAACATCTTATATACTGCGACACTTCTACATTTACATCTTTACGCGGTAGGTTATCAAATACAGCTCTCTAGTCAAGTGTTGAATCCCCTCTCTCTTCACATACTCAATCCAGACTGGTGTCTCCTCGCTTGCTGGTGTCAAGAGTCATGTGATCAGTTCCATAATCATGATTTTATGTCAATCTCATGATACCACAGGATTAATTCAATATTCTTGGGAATAAACCTTTCCTAAGACAAGATCTGAAATAAAGCACGTTAAAACCATGAATGGGATTATATTAAAAACTAGCTGATTAAAAGCTGATGAGTGGGAGCAAGTGGATGTGGTTTACTTAGGCTTTCAAAAGCCTTGCGACAAAGTCCCACATAAGAGACAGGCAGGTAAAATCAAATCCCATAAGACTGGGGCTAGTGTATTAAGATGGATAAAAAAAAACTGGTTGACAGACAGAAAACAAAGAGTAGGAATAAACGGGCCTTTTTCCAGTGTTGGACAGTGACTGCTGGGGTACCGCAGGGATATCTGGTTGGACTCCAGCCTTTCACAACATATGTTATTGTTTTAGATGAGGGAACTAAATGTAATATCTCCATGTTTGCAGATGACACAAAGCTGGTTGGGACGGTGAGCTGTGAGGAGGATGCAGAGATGCTTCAGTGTGATTCGGCCAGCCTGAATGAGTGGGTAAATGCATGGCAGATGCAGAATAATGTGGACAAATGTGAGGTTGTCCACTTTGGAAGCAAAATCAGGGAGGCAACTTATTATCTGAATGGCTTTAAATCGAGAGAGGGAAATGTGCAATGAAACCTGGGTTTCTTCATACACCAGTCACCGAGGGTAAGTAGGCTGATACAACAGATGGGGAAGAAGGTAAATGAAGCTCACCACCCCTTCTTGAGGGCAATTAGGGATGGGCAATAAATGCTGGCCAAGCCAGTGACACCCACATCCTCTGACTGAAAGTGTAAAAAAAGCTTAGCTATCAGTACACTTTTTCAGAGAAGTGATAAGCTAGCGAGGCTCAGTTGATTCACTAACTTGTATACCCTAGAATTGGAAAGGCCAACCTTCTCTGAAAACCTGTGGACTGTCAATCTTAAAACATTAATTCCAGTTATCTCCAGAGAAAGGTTTTAATCATTCTACCTGTCTCGTCAAAATACTTCCTCAGCTATTTAAAGTTATGTGGAGTCGCAGAAGCAATTTAGTCTGGATGGAACATTTATTTTACTTGTCTCTAATCATTTTCCCAAAGGAAAAGTGTGAGGGGATTAACTTGGTACAAATCACTTCATATTTCTATCAGAACAGACTCAAAATTGTCGCCTACAGTTGAATTTACAGCAGGATAAAAGTATTATATGTTTACAGGTTCTGGAAAAGGATTAGGATTGGGATTGATTTTACTGTCACGTGCATTGAAATACAGTGAAAAGATTTGTTTACAAACGGTACAGTCAGATCACAGTAAGCAAAGGACATACAGATCAAAAAGACTTACAGGCATACAGGTTACATTGCAGGTTATATTATTTGAGACTAGCGTCCATTCAATAGTCTGATAACGGTCAGAAAGAAGATGTTCCTGAACTTGCCTGTGCGTCTATTCAGGAATTTGTATCTTATCCCTGACAGAAGAGGCTGTAGGAGATCATTACCAGGGTGTGACAGGTCTTTGACGATGATAGCTACCTTTCTGCAGCAGCGAGCCGTGTAAATCAAATCCACGGATGGAAGAGATAACAAGGTGTAGAGCTGGATGAACACAGCAGGCCAAGCAGCATCATAGAAGCAGGAAAGCTTGATGTTTCGGGCCTAGACCCTTCTTCAGAAATGAAGAGGAAGAAGATAGCGGACAACGACACATTCCTCCCTGACATGTTCAATGCTTTCTATGCTCAATTTAAGCAGAATACCACCGGCGTGACAATGTCAGCCCCGGAGACACCTGTTCTCTCTGTCAGCACATCAGATGTCAGTCCAGTCTTCCTGGGAGTCAGCCCAAGGAAAGCAATGGGCCCGGACAGCGTTGAGCACTCAATAATCCTGTGCAGACCAAGTGGCGGAGGTATACACCGAAATCATTTCTGAAGAAGGGTCTAGGCCCGAAACGTCAAGCTTTCCTGCTCCTATGATGCTACTTGGCCTGCTGTGTTCATCCAGCTCTACACCTTGTTATCTCAGATTCTCCAGCATCTGCACTTCCTACTATCTCTATCTCCATGGATGGAAGGTTGGCTTCCGTGATGGCCTGCCCTGTGCACACAACCTTCTACTTTTTCTTATGGCCCTGGGCAGAGCAGTTGCCATAGCAGGCCATTATGCACCCGGACAGTATGCTTTCAATGGTGCATCTGTAGAAATTGGTGAGGGACATTATGGACATGCCAAATTTCCTGAGCTGCCTGAGGAAGAAGAGGCGTTGTTGTGCCTTCTTAACTGTCACATTTTTATGGGAAGTCCAGGTCAGGTTGTCGGTTATCGTCACTCTGGGAACTTGTTGCTCTTCACTGTCTCAACCTCAGTTCTGTTGATGTAGATGGGGCGTGTTCTCCTCCTTTCTTTCTGAAGTTCTTTAGTTTTGCTGATGTTGAGAGACAGATTGTTTTCATTGCACCACTTCACTAAACCCTCTATCTCCCTTCTGTATTTTGACTCATCATTGTTAAATACCCATCCCACTACGGTGGTGTCATCAGCGAACTTGTGGATGGCGTTCGTTCGCAATTTGGCAACACAGTTGTAGCAGTACAGGGAGTACAGTAGGGGGCTGAGGACCCATCCTTGGAGGCCTCCTGTGTTGAGTGTTATTGTGGAGGAGGTGCAGCTACTTATTCTTGCTGTTTGAGACCTATGGATCAGAAAGCTGAGGATCCAATTGCAGAGGGCAAAGCTGAGACCAAGCAGTTTTGAGATCACTCCGGAGGGTACAATGGTGTTGAAGGCACAGCTGTATTCAATGAGCAGGAGTCTGACAAATGTGTCTTTGTTGTCAATATGTTCCAGAGATGAGTCCAGGGATACAGCATCCTCTGTAGACCTGTTATGTTGGTAGACAAACTGTAGGGGATTGAGGTAGGTTGGGAGACTGGAGCTGGTGTGGGCCATGACCGCTCGAAGCACTTCATGATTGCTGAGGTCAGAGCCACCGGGTGGTAATTATTCAGGCACGTTGCATGTGTTTTCTTAGGTATGGGGATGATGGTGGTCTTCTTGAAGCAGGTGGGGACTTCAGCTTGTAGGAGGGAGAGGTTGAAGATTTTGGTGTATACCTCTGCCAGTTGGTCTGCACAGGATTTGAGTGCTCAATGCTGTCCGGGCCCGTTGCTTTCCTTGGGCTGACTCCCAGGAAGACAGAACTGACATCTGATGTGCTGACAGAGAGAACAGGTGTCTCCGGGACTGTTGGGGTTGGCATTGCCACGCCGGTGGTATTCTGCTTAAATCGAGTATAGAAAGCATTGAACATGTCAGGGAGGAATGTGTCATTGTCTGCTATCTTACACTGCTTCATCTTATATCCCATAATGTTGTTTAGGCCTTGCAGTGACAGCGGGAGTCTGTTTGGTAGGTCTGGGCCCTACAACTTGGTCCGGTACTGCCTCTTGGCCTCCCTGATGGCTTTGCGGAGGTCCTAACTGGTGTTTCTGTATTGGACAGGATCACCCGACTTGAATGCTGCATGTCTGGTCTCCAGTAGGGAATGGATTTCCTGGAGTATCCAAGGTTTACGGTCGGGGAACACTCGGATTCATTTCTTTGGTACACAGTCCTCCACACATTTGCTGATGGAGTCTGTGACGGTGGTGGTGTCTGATTTTGTAAGGTACTTTTATATTTCCACTAGGACAAGGAAACCATGTTCAAAAGGAGGCCTTTAAAATGCTAGTCTCTTCATTAACTGACCACGTAGATATCGAACTGTTGGAGGCCTCAATTAAAACAAATCACTGTCCAGAACTTCTGCTTTCAGGCTATACCAAAAGTTAAGTTCCATAAACAAGGGCAAGGAGTTCACTTGATGTAATATTGTACTGTCAGTGGGAGCCGTAGTGTCTTTTTGACACTCATGGTATATAATCAATGTAAAGGTAACCTGAAGCACATAACTTTCATGTTGGTAATTCTTCAGTCTTTCTCTATGCTTCACTATGCTACACAGAAATGCATCTGAATTGGCAGACATGCCAAAGGGTTTCTTAGCACGTCCAGAAACATGAAGACGCCCTATTTCAATACAGCATAGAGCTTCACACAGGATTTTGAAGTGGTGGCCAACTTCATTGCTGCACTTGAAGACCCTGTTGTGATTCAGCATTTGACAACCAATACTGCACTAACAGAAGCTACCCAATGTTTGAGTGTGGCAATGGAAATTCAGACTACGATCTTGAAATCTCTGTCAGTTGCCATGCAAGCCTAGTTTGATGCCATCAAAATTTCATATTCCCATCTATCCCAATAACCTTTGACTCTTTTGCCACGGTACCACCGTTGTTGTGTTTAAAGAAGTTTGCAGTCTCACACAGTCCAGAAGTTTTTACTTCAACATATCACAAGGACTGTTGGGATTTCATCCCACTGAAGTGGCAATGGCTCCACGTTAGATAAAACTACCATTCTCCTTCAATGTGGTTGTTGTTGCTTGTTACCCAGCTATTCTAGGATGCTGCAACACATAAGAAGGTGGAGCTCACAAGGTCTGGATCTTATTGAGGTCAGAGTGCAGTCACCCTCACTGGAAGTCAGCAACATTTTCTCAGCCATTGGGTTAGTACTGAATAAAAGCAATGGGCCAACCGAAGGCACCCACAAAACAGGCACTAGTAGAAAATACAATGGTGATTACTTGAATATTGTTTGTACTATCACAAAAACATATGAATACAAAAATTTGGAGCAAATGTAGGCCATTCAGCCCCTCAAGTCTGCTCACCATTTAACAAAATCAAGGCTGGACTGTTTGCGTTTCGATCTCCATATGGCCATCTAACCCTGACAACCTCTGATTCCCTTGCCTAACAAAAATCTATCCACCTCTACCTTAAAAATATTCAGTGATCCTGCCTTCTGAAACAGAGTTCCAAAGTTGAATATTTGCTGACAGAAAAGATTTATCCTCATGTCTGTGCTTAAAGGCTGACTCCTAATTTCACACGCTTCCCCTGGTTCTTGCATAATCAACAAGAAGAAATATCATTTTCACATTCAACTTATTCTGTTCAGGATCTTATATACTCCATTTAAATCATCCTTCACTCTTCTAAACTCCAGTGAAAAGAAATCCAGACCAATCTTTCTAGGCAATCCATTCAGTCCAGGTGTCCACTCTGGCTCTGAATCACAGTCCAACACATTTACATCTTTCTTTAAATAAGCAGACCAAAGCTGCATAAAGTATTTGAAATATAATCTCACCAATGCACTTTATGGCTTAAGTGTAACATCCTTGCTCCTGTGTTCAATTCCTCTTGTAATTAAGAATAGCATTGTCTTAGTTTTTCTTAATTACTTTCTGGATTTGCAACTGTTCTCATAAAAGGACACAGTGAAACATTTAGTTTCGGATGACTTCTCTTTCAGGATATTGGCAAAGACAATGTGATCGTGGTCCAACACAGAGAAATGGTATGTTGGGGAAACAAAAAGAAATGCTGATCTAAGGATCTTGTACGTAGTACTTGCACTAATTCTTCACCAGGAAAAGAGCGTCAAAGACCCGTACTCAGATGGTGATCTCTTTAATAGCACCACTGAGGTGCCCTGCTTGCAACTGAATAAAATTTGAACTGTGCACGTTTACGATAGGATGGTGAAGGCATTCATGAGGTTGATGAGCCGCAAAGGCACTTAGATATGTGGGATTAGAGACCTGGCTCGAAAAGGACAGGTCTGGATACTAAATACTCCTGGATACAATTGTTCAAGAAAGACAGTGAAGAAAGAAATGCAGGAGGTATATACATATCCATTAGGAGAACATAACTATGCTAGAATGACAATGTTCTTGAGGATTCAAGGATAGAATCCATTTAGTTAGAGCGAAGAAACAATAGATTCACTATTGCATCACTCCATGTATTCTACAGGCCATCAACCTTTGGAAAATTTTAAAAGGAAGAAATTTGTAAGAAAATTGTAGAGTTGCAATAACTACAAAGTAGTTTTAATGGATGACTTTAGTTATACTAATAAGGATTGGAATAAGAATCATGTACAAGGCAAAGAGGAGAAAGGGCTTCTGAAGCAGGTTCAGGAACATATTCTTGGTAAGTTTGTTTCTCATCTAATGAGGAAGCAAGCATCGCTGGATCAGGTTCTTGGAAATTAATTGAGTTAAGTGTGCAGGATGACCAAAAAAGAATCATGTTGGGCCTCTGTGTCTGTTTGATGTATTAAAAAGAAATCTTTTCTAACATCTCTCAGTTCTGAAGATAGTCATATTGGACTCAAAACATTAACTCTGTTTTTCTCTCTCCACAAGTGTTGCCAGACTTGCTGAGTTTCTCCAGCACTTTCTGTTTTTATTTCAGTTTAACCATGGTGGTGGGAAAGATTTTAAAAGCAAGGATTCTGGGGGAAAAAAAATCACGTGGACAAATGTGGATTAATTAAGAAAAGCCAGCATGGATTGAATGACCTCCTTCTGTGCCATAATGACTTGAATTGATCATTGAATTTTTTGAGGAGGTAAGACAGGTAACAGTGTTGGTGAGGGTAATGTGGTTGACCTGGCATTCATGGATTTCCAAAAGATGTTTGATAAGAATGCCACATCACAGGCTTCTGAACAAAAATGAAGTTCTGGGAATAAAAGAAACAGTGACTGTATGGATATGAATTTGGCTGAGTGAAAGCAAACAGAGTAGTGGTGAATAATTAGTTTTGGACTGAAAGATGATACACTGTGACATTTTCCAGGGATTCATCTAAGATCACTGTTCTTTTGATTTATATTCATAACCTTGTGCCATATACCCATATATTTGGGACTGTCAGTCAATAATTTATATTTTAAAACTGAACACAAATAATTGAGAAAAAGTGACCACCCGAGACACACCTGACTTCTTTTGTGGATTGAAACCATTCCTATCTCAAGAGATAACAAAAGGGAGATCGCAATATTGAATGAACATCCTTTCCTGGATCAAATCCAAAGGGGTATTATTCATTAAGTGGTCTATTCAAACACCAAGGCAATGACTGCATCAAACTCTAAAGATGTTAAACTTTCAAAAGAGTATGTTGATGGGTGCAAAGGACTTTAGATGTTCTTGTTCCAAAATGTTAGCATGCAAATACATTAAGTAATTAAGAATGTAATCTTTTATTACGAGATGAATTGAACAAAGTAAGGATGTCATACTTCAACTACATAAGGCATTGATAAGGGTACATTTTGACAGTGTGATTGCAGTATCCTTGTTTAAGGTGCTGTCTTAGGAGGCTTGATGAATTTCTGGAGTGCATATTGTAAATGCTACATACTGTTGGTCCTGTGTGCCACTGTTGATAGACTGACTGATTTATTATGGTCACCTGTACCTGAGGTACAGTGAAAAGTGTTGGTTTGCGTACAATACAGGCAGATCGTACTATACAAAGCGCATGGGGTAGCAGAGCAGAGTGCAGAATACAGTGTTACAGCTGCAGAGAGGGTGTAGAGAAAAAGATCAACATTAACATTTGAGAAGTCTGTTCAAAAGTCTGACAACAGCAGGGAAGAAGCTGTTCTTGAATCTGTTTGTATGTGTATTCAAACTTTTATATCTTCTGCCCAATGGAAGAGGGTGGAAGAGAATATAACTTGGGTGAAAGGGTCTTTGACTATGTTGGCTTCTTTCCCAAGGCAGTGGGAAGTATAGATGGAGTCAATGGATGGAAGGCTGGTTTGTATGATGGACTGGGCTGTGTTCATGACTCTCTGTAGTTTCTTGCGGCCTTGGGGACAGTAGCTGCCATACCACATTGTAATGCATTCAGATAGGATGCCTTTGTATGGTGCATCTATAAAAATTGGTAAGAGTCCTCGTGGACATGACAAATTTCCTTAGCATCCTGAGGAAGTTGAGATGTTGTTGTGCTTTCTTAGCCATTGTATCGATGTGGATGGACCAAGAATGTTGGTGAACATCACTCCCAGGAACTTGACGCTCTTGACCATCTCCACCTCAGCACCATTGATGCAGACAGGGGCATGCCCTCCACTCCACTTCCTCAAGTCAATGATCAGCTCCTTCATATTGCTGATGTTAATGGACAGAGCCTGAACCCCATGTCTCTTTCCTGTACTCTGTTTCATCATTGTTTGAAATCTGACCTACCACGGTGGTGTTGTCAGCAAACTAGTAAGCGGAGTTAGGGCAGAACTTGGCCACAAAATTGTGAGTGTATAATGAGTACAGTAAGGTGCTGAGTACATGGCCTTGTGGGGCACCAGTGTTGAGGATTACGGTGGAGGAGGTGCTATTGTCTATTCTCACTGATTGCGGTCTATGGATCAGGAAGTTAAGGATCCAGTTACAGGGAGAGGCAGAGTCCTAGGTCTTGGAGTTTAGAGATAAGTTTGTTTGGAGTTATGGTGTCGAAGGCAGAACAACAGTCAATAAGTTGGAGCCTATCATAGGTATCCTTGTTATCAAGATGATTCAGGGATGAATGAAAGCACAGGTAGAAGGTATCTGCTGTGGACATGTTGCACCAGTATGAGAACTGCAAAAGATCAAGGCAATTTTGTAGGCTGGAGTTGATGTGAGCCATGACTAACCTCTTGAAGCATTTCCTAATTATAGAGGTCAGAGGCACCAGGTCACTGAGGCACGCTGCATGATTTTTCTTTGGCACTGGGATGATGGTGGTCTTCTTGAAACAGGTGGTGACTTCAGATAGTAGTAAGGAGAAGTTAAAGATGGCTGCAAATACTCCCACCAGCTGGTCCACACAGGATCTGAGTGCATGGCCAGGGACTCCATCTGGGCCAGTCGCTTTTCGTAGGTTCACTCTCAAGATGGCCGATCTAATGTCTGCAGTGGCACCTGAGGCTGTTGGGATAGGTGACATTGTTTCACCGACCTTCTGTTCGAAGCAAGTATAAAATGATTTGAGCTCATTGGGTAAGGGTGTGCTGTTGCCTGTGATTCTGTTCGACTTCGCTTTTTAGCCTGTTATGTCAAGTAAGCCTTGCTGTAAATGACAGGAATGATTAAATTACTAATGAAGTCTGTAATGGTAGTAGCATAAACATCTAGGTTGGTCGCTGAGTTCTTGAATATGATTCAGTCCACCGACTCCAAACAGTCTCACAGAAGCCATTCCGTTATCTCAGACCAACAGTGCTCTATTTTCTGTACTGGGTGTGAGTGAGATATGTGTGTGTGAGACGAATAAGTGAAATATGTTATTTTTGGGGTTAGGGTGTGTGAATAAATAATGTTCTTTGTTTTTAAACTCATAAAAGCTTCCTGCAGAAAATATTTAATTTGGTGTTCACACTGTAAGGATAAGAAAACGTTCACCTCTTATAAACCTTCTGATAAGAGATTATAATGTGAACAAACTTTTGTCCATGACTCTTAGATGCGCATGTGCAGGGCACAATTTCAAAACCTGCACATGCCACAAAACTTGTGAATGCTATGAAATGTGAGGAGTATGGTGATGGACCACATGATGGGCTGGTGGAATGAGCAGACCTGTGGCAGATGGAACTTCATTGAGTCAAATCTCAAGTGATAGATTTTGCTAATAAGTGACAGTAAAGGCAATATAGAATAACAGATACAATTTTGAAGGCTGTGCTGGATTACAGATTACAAAATAAAACAAAGAACTGTGGATGCAGAAATCTGAAACAAAAACAGAAATTGCTGGACAAACTCAGCAGGTCTGGGAACATCTGTGGAGAGAAAGCAGAGTTAATGTTTCGAGTCCAGTGATTCTTCTTCAGGAAGATCTACCTTGGAGTATATATGCATAAATCACTCAAGGCAGTAGGGCAGGGTGGAAAAGTGAATAATAAGCATGTATCATCCTTGATAAATAAGTACACACAGGACAAGGAGGTTATGATGAATATTAACAAAAACACAAGTTAACCTCAACTGGACTATTCCGTGAAGCATTACAGAGGACGCAGAAAAAAATTATTAGAATGACTCTAAGGTTGAGGGATTTCTGTTCCAAAGATAGATTGGAAAAGCTGGGGATTTTCTCCTTCAGAGAATTGCAGAAACTTGATAGAGGTATTCAAAAACAGGATATGCCTGGATTAGATAGGAAGAAACAGTTCTCATTTGTGGAAATCATGTAAAGTGAAGGGTAAATGAATCAAAAGTAGCATGGGGAAGAAACAGTTTTCACAGCATGTGATTAAGGCTTGGAATGGAAGGCTTGAGAGTTTGTTGGAGGCACACAAAATCATGGTTTTCAATAAAGAATTAGATACTTACTGAAGACAAAAGATTTGCAGGGCCACAGGAAGTTTCAGGAGAGTGGGACTAGCTGCAATGCTTTCACAGAGAGTTGGCATAGATATTGGGGGCCAAATGTTCTTCTTCTACGCTGCAACCCTCTATCCTTTGATGATGTAAGGTAAGATTCAAAATGGCAGGTCAGGTGTAAACTAATGATAGATGCAGACTGACATCACAATCTGGCCACTCTGCATGCCTTTGGCATATGCACACATTGGATGCTTGAGCTAACATCCTTTCCAACATGTTGACTTGTACCAGTCCTATGTCACTTTTTTTTTCAACTCGACCTTTCCACAGCACCAAAGCCAGTAGCCACTGCAGGAAAACTGCAGAACTTTCAGGTATTATATATTTTCAGGCTTCTCAGCCTTGACTTCTTCCTTCCTGAGTCATGTAATTTAGATCAAACATTGACTCTGAATTCATGAACTGCTGCTTATAAATGCTCCAAAATAGTTTCATAGCAAAAGAAAAGAATAAATATTGAAGTCCTGCTGTTAAGATATCAGCTACCAAGACCTTGGCCACAGATTTCAAGGTAGCAACTCACTTGTCCAAAATCAATGTTTTTGAACCATACAACTATTTTTGGCTCAAATCACTTGCTGAGAAGTTTTTATTTTCCATGTGCAGTGCATGTTAAAATTAAAGGTAAGTCAACATATTGTTAATCTACCCAAATAAGCCTCAACTGGAAATTAAAGAGCTCTAATTAACATTCAGTATATTTCAATCTGTACTTATCTAAATGATGGGTGTGCAACACTGGCTGCATCCTTAATAATGATATTGCTTGCGTGACTCAGAGTTTCACTAACATCTGTGTCTCTAATGCTGCATTACACATTAAAGAAAGCTGAAACGATTACAATAGCAAGCTCTTTATCAAATTCAGAAAGTTCACCAAGCACTGTCACCTCATTGCTCAGACAGCTCTCAGTATCTCTTTCCGCATCAAAAGATATTCTAATCAAGTGAGCACATTATATATTTGTTCACTTCAGGCAGGATTGATGGTAGAACTTTAAACTGTAGGAGATAAAATTAGTTTTGTCTCCAAATTCTATCCCCTTCTGGTTTGCACACTAACATCCACTGGAATTTCACGAGTTTTCTTCACAACAATCAAATACAAAGTTAAATTCAAGTTTATACAGGAAAGAATTTTGTTTCAGCAAATTGTGACCTTTAAATCATTTTACTCTTACACATAGATGTGGTACAAACTGTTCCAAATTAACAATGCATCCAGCTAATCTAGTGCATACAAACTTACATGTGTGACTTGCACCATTACCGGAAATAAACAAAACTTTCATACGTGACAAGTCAATTAACTGTCTGTGTCTGCTTGGAATCACTCAAAATGGTAGTCTATTGCAATGCATTGTGGAATGATATCATTATATATATATATATCTCTATAAATAGTAAACTTCACCTGTAACATCTAAGCCTAAAATAAATGCTACTTGTAATTCTAACAAGCAAATCATTTTTGGGGTGTGGAGTGGAATTTTGTTCTATTTACAGAATTCGAGTGGCCAAGCAGTTAAAATGGAAAGGCTACAGTTCCCACACTGTTCCTGACCATTCTTGATGTTATCACTGCTGCTTTGGCGACAGATGAGGTATCCTGCCAGACTCAGGCAAGTGCATCACGTTGTAATGCAATCAAGGTTGTCAACAGAAGCCAAGAACACCTCAGAACCCAGCACCTGAGTGTGAAAGGCAGTGCAAGTTTCCCATCAGGTAAAACTAGAGCAGTAGATGTCAGAAGGATGAAGAGACCCTTGAAGGTTAAATTAAAAACGTTGCTTTGTCAAGCCAGGAGGATATGTGGTTTGCCTCAAGAGCCCACAAAGCTCTAGTGGAAATTCCTGTCTCGATTAGTATCAAAGTAGTTGCAAAGTATCAATACACTTATCTATGAACTATATAAATCTGCCATATTTATACAACAATTAAACATGTAGCAATGCTTGGGCTGAAGTTTTCCCTTCCTGGAGCTGTTGAGTGAAATGATGAGAGAGGGAGATGATTAAGAGAAATTACCACAGAGGAATTCATTCCTCATTGCCAGCTCTGCAATTAAGTGCTGAAAGAAGGCTAGTTTTCTAGTAACCTTCCTGCTGAGTTAGGGGGGCCTCCAAATGTTGGATACTCCAAGGCATAGGGCTCAAACAGACCCAAAAACTGCTGGTCTCTGATTGGTCAATGTGAAGACTTGTGATAGAGTGAGCTAAGTGTCCATACTCACTATCAGCTCCTGATGAGCTGGTTGCTGGGTGATCCAGTGACAATATCATTGGTGCGAGCATCTCTGGTGGGCCCAAGTGGCAAACACACTCGCAACTGTATTCCACTAGGAGCTCACAAATGTGTGCTACTAAAGAAAGAGCCAAACAGACTAAGCATTCTTACAAATTTCATCCGACTCAATTTCTACACAACTAATTCTTTATAGACATCGGAATTCCCATATAATTCCATGCAGATTGCCAGTCCAGCCCTGCTCTACATTTCTGAAAGAGGATTTTACTCAGGGCTCCTTCCAAATGCAAAGGTGTACTTCTGATTTGACAATTCTTTCATAGCACAGGACTGTCAGAGAAGGCAAACCACACATCAGCAGCCATATTCTGAAATTGAATGGTGCAAACAGCCACTTTGACAGCTGCTGTCACCGGTAAGTATATAAAAGTGTGAGGCTAGGGAGCTGGGAAGTTAGGGCGCCAGATAGATGGGACAATAGCGCACCAGATAAATAGGATGCCTTGTAAGTAGGGTGCCATACTGTCAGGTAAGTAGTCTGTCAACAGGAGGTTTTTATGCAGAGCAGAGTAAGGCAATAAGAAGAGGCTGAGTAAGCTGGGGCTTTTTTCCCTGGAACATCAGAGGCTGAGGGGTGACCTTATAGAAGTTTATAAAATCACATAGGACATGGATAGGGTGCCTAGCCAAGGTCTGTTTACCACTGTAAAGGAGTCCAAAACTAGATGGCATAGGTTTAAGGTGAGGGGGAAAGATTTAAAAGGGACGTGACAGGCAACTTTCCCATGCAGAGGGTGGTGTGTGTATAGAACAAGCTGCCAGAGGAGGTGATGGAGGCAGGTACAATTTCAAATTTAAAAGGTATCTGGATGGGTAATGAATATGAAAGATTTAGAGTGATATGGGCGATATGCTGGCAAATGGAACTAGATCAGGTTAGGATATCTAGTTGGCGTGGATGAGTTGGACCAAAGGGTCTGCTTCTATGCTCTGTATCTCTATGGCTCTATGTTTTGCAGGGGAAGGTATCAGGGTGGGTCTGGCTGCAGTGGGGACAAGACCCATGGGGGAGAGGAGGTCAGGGTTTGGGGGTTGTAAGGAGTCTGGCGGAGGTATAACTGGTGGAGTGAGGGGTCAGTATGGAGTCAGTTGAGTAGCTACTCAGAAGTTATACAAAGTATTTAATAATCTAACTTTTCCTAAGTAACTATTTTTCTTAGTTTCATCTGAATACTCTGAATTCTCCAGAGACTTTCACAGGGTTCTAGGCACTGGGGAATTGACCAGCAGATTCTTCAATTGCCCAGGCAATTTCTTTGGAGTTTGCTACAATGGGGATACCACAGGGTGTCCATGTGCAACATCCATCTAAGCTGCAATAACTGTCTGGCCAGCAGAAAACCCAGACCATTGTCTTTTATGCTAAAACATTCTACACAACAATTGCATTAACTCTGTACTCTATCAGCAGTAGAATTTATTCAGTTTAACCATTTTTTGAAAATGATTTATATTAAATTCAGATTCACTTTACAGGAGTGTTTAAATTTTGAATCCATTTAAGGGCATAAATAATTTATTCTATTAATATTAGTTAATGTCCTTGAAATAAATTAGTAATTTTGCTTGTCAGAAGAGGAATCCTACCTCCTGAAGATAACAAATATGCATTAGCTAACATTTTCTTCAGTGATACTAGTTCAGGTGTTGATAATGGCCAAGGCCATAAATAGTAATATATTACGTCCAACTGAGAAAACACTTTGTTTAACTTTATTTAAAGATAGCATCTTTGACAAATAAAGCATTTCCTCAGTCTTTCAGTGGACCATCAACCTTACACAAAGTCATGTGGTGTCAAGCTTGAATTTATGACCTTTATCCTATCATATGTCTCACATTTTAAATCGCAAAATGAACCTCAGGTACATAATATTTTAAACCATAGTATTTGCAAAACAAAATCATGCAGAGTAAAGTGTCATGCATGAAATTGCACACTAGGCACCTACTACGGAAATAATTACGGCACCAGACGTGCGCGCGTTTGATTTGGTGAGAAAAAACTGTGCCAGCATAAAATCCATCAACTTGATGAGCACAAAAATAATACAAAACTTAAAAATTAACACGATAATTTTCTGTCTTTTTGCTTCATGTCAGTTATGGTTGTCTGCTGGGAATATAAATATCACGAACTTGAGGGTTTTCCAGGCAAAGAATAACTTGCATTTATCTGACACATGATCACATTCTTACACAGCAGTGTGCACAGTAAATTATTTTGAAATGCAGCAGCTGTGATGTAGAAAAAATGCATTGCAGTTACATTTCTGCAGCGATCAATCAAAGCTGTTTGTTAGTTAATTTGGTGACCACATATTACAAAGTTGGGAAAAGAACTCACAACTGTATGCCACTGAAGAAAGAGCCAAACAGTCCAATCATTCCTAGAAATTCCACTCGACTCAAGTTCTTCACAATGAATTCCTCACAGACATTGGAAATTCCATATAATGTAGCTCCTGCCAACACAAGCAAGTCTCCAAGCAGTTTATTATCACCTAGTTAAAAGTAAACAAAAAAAAATCAATTTTCGTAATTTTGGTAGTTTGTAAGAAATCTTTCTGAATGTAAATTGCAATCACTTTTGCTTTCAGAAATATACCATTAGATTGAAGATTAGCAACGTTAACACATTCACAGACCTAACATTTTTATATAATAGGTACTGAAAATTGTGTTGTTATTAGAATAGCAGTTAAACTTAAAACCCAGCTTAAACCATTAAAAGCTATTTTGTTCAAATCTGTGTATATGTAATTTGAAATTTACTAAGTAGAAAGCTCTTTCAAAGACAAGATAGGCCAAATGTTCTCATTTTAAACTATAAGTGTCTCTGTTAACCTGTAAATTCAAGTCGTCGTCTGAGGACTTTGCCTGAAAGGTTCTACCTCAAATCTAAGAACTTATAAGTTTATAGAACTTTACTCAATGGGCATGCCATGTCACACTCCATCTGTGTGCTGTCAGCCTAGCATCCTAATCACCATTTAGCCTAGATAAATTGAAACTGTTCAGTGCATCACATGTTCTGAAACAATTCTAATGCTGGTTCCAAGCATTTGCAAATCTTTTGTATGGGAAAAGCCAGAGAAAAATAATTTGTACCCATGAAGAAGCAGAGAACCCAAGAGAATGAAAATCAGCTGAAGACAAATGGGGCATGTTTGCTATGCATAGGAATTCAAAAGCAGGAGATTTTGCGAGAAATTTAGAGGGATGTGAGAGTCTGAAAAGCTTTTCTCATCCACTGAATCAAATTTTATTCTTCAAATTTGCTACCAAAGAGGATATTAGCTTTTGCCAGCACTATATAAAGATATGTGGCCAGGGTATGACTGCAGATAGGGTTTCTCGAGTCTCTCATTTCAGTTCCACTTTCACTGAGGAAGCTGGAAATGGATGCCAGAAATGGTGAAGAAAGTGTTCCATTCTGCAAAATTAACATCTCTAATGCTCAGGAGCCCAAAGGAAAAAAAAAACATATCTTCTTTATTTGACATTATGCTGGCGCTGAGATTATTTTTTACATTAAGCAGTCAATTAACACATTGTGTGCCAAGTGAGGCACTTTGGATATCATGATCATAAAGAGGAAATTAAGGTATATACTCTCTATAACATCTAACCATTATAATTAATGGGCAAAAAAAATCACAGTGTATTTGGGGGGAGGCCATAGTTCCCAAAGATTCCAACAAAACTGATCCCAGTCAAAATAATGGAAACAAAACTAATTTTCAAGAAGTGGGGACATGCATTAGACATGTGATGAGAAGACACTAATGCATTCACAGATTAACCACATTCTATGTAGTTTTGGCACAAAGCGCAGCTGAGAACTAAAAAGGTGCTAAAAACCTGATTATACTGAACACTCACTGAATTCATTATCACCCTGAGGTTCCACAATGAACAAAGACTGGGTGCTTTCAAACATGATGAAGCAAAACAAATGACATACAAATTAAAAGAGCATCTAACAGAATTTGAAATTACAATGGTAGTGACGGGCACCATCTATATGTAGAGATTTCAGATACACTTCCAAAATTGATACTTTGATTCTGTACAAATCTATGTGTATTGCAGTGCTGTGTCAGCCAATCAAAAGAGGGATATTGTTACAACATCAATCTCATGTTAATTAGTATGTAGTAGTTTGGGTGAGACACCAGTGAAACAGAGTGCTTGAAGTCACCATAAACTGCATCAACATATTATGTGCGATCTCCAAAGTCTTTATTACCGGATAGTGACTTGAATCATGAAATGCTTACATATACCAGCAACCAGACATGAAACTATACAGTACAGAACAGACCCTTTGCACCATCAAGCCTATACTGCCAAAAATAGTTCAATGTATACGCTGTCTATTTGATTCTATGGTTCAGAGTATAATATGTAGCATCAGATATTCAGTAACACCAATTATTAAACTGACGTGGTGGGGAGGCAAGGAGTTTTAATGTGGATTGTACAAGAGTAAGCCAATGCAAATGAAGTGCAATGTACGAGTTCTATGTTGGAGAATATTAATGTAATGAGATAGTATTGATGTGTGAAAATGCAGAATAGTTTTAATATACTGGCTTTGTTTTATCCATTTATTATTAACTATTGTTACTTTGTATAAATATTAAATTTCGAGTCAGATCAGGACCACATACAAACCATGTTAATTCTCCATGTCTAAGGTGGTGGTGGTCAATTTTGAGACAGTGCTTACAGCCATTTATAGGCACTTACAACCATCCAATGCTATGAGTATTCAGGTTCAATACAGAATCATAGAATCACAAAATTTTAACAGGTAGGAGAAGGTCATTCAGTCCACTGTCTCTGCACCAGTTCTCTCAGCATTTTGACTTAGTGCCAATACTCTACAGTTCTAATATAATTGTCAGTTTTTGTGACATATATACTCAAATATATAATACGTAAGGGAATATTTACAAGTTATGTGGAAAGTTCAGAGGGGAAGGACAACTTATTTCTAACAGCCTCCCTCTGCTGCATGATTCTAGTTTTAGCACTGGTGAACTGAACAATGCAGTTGGGAGGTTGATATAATTAGCTTCAGGCATTAAGTAAATACAGTGAAGCAACAAATCTCATTAATACCTATAAATGACGTGAACCTGGCCTTGACAATGCTACTTTTCATGATGCATAGTATCTAGAGCAACTTAACTTCCCAAATTTGAAAACTGTATGAAAGTGCTAAGTCTGTTAACAATCTGAGTTTCACTTTTCACTCTTGATTTAGACACATCAAAAATGGTTCATAGATTTTCTGATGGTAGAAGCACTGAGTAACTCACCAGTTCCTTGATGTCTCCCAACAAGAACATCAGCCCCCACCATACATCCCATCCCCAGAAGACACACCCCGACTCCAATGAAGTGAAGAGCCTTGTATCTCACCAGCAGGAAGAACCAGGACAGCAACAATACCACGGGGATAACAAAACAATCTAGCAACTGTAAAACAAAAAGAAAGGGCAAGTTAAACCTTTACTGACATATCATACTTCAGGGGACAAAAAAAATCAACAAAACATTAAACATGTAATGCACAACCATTTTGGTTTGGACCTATGTATTTTCCAAAACCAATTTCACTTACCTGTAGACACAATGGCATCATCTTCCTTGTCCTGGGTTAGGGGAATTATAATCTCTTCAATTCCATTTATTTTATTATCTATTTCTGTCAGTCTTAAGACTTATTAGAAGTTAGCTCATCAGAGGTTCAGAGTGTGCCTGACAATCAATATATCAATACTCAATAATATCAGTTATGTTTTCTACAACTACGTGCCTGCATCATGATGTGAAATCACATTGCAAAATGAATGGCTCAATATACACAACAGGTTCTGTATTAAATTCAAGATCCACTCTCTATATTCATGGCAGGAGAGTCCCGAACCAAAATGTCAAATTTCCTGCTCCTCTGATGCTGCCAAGCCTGCTGTGTTCCTCCAGCTCCACACTGTGTCATCTCTGGCTCCAGCATCAGTAGTTTCAGCTATCTCTGAGCATCCAACATCAGTTATGATTCCGTGATTGGACAATGTCTGTTAAGTAACCCTGAGTATTCACACATTTACACTCACAACTAATTTTGGATTGTTACTCAGGCTCACATTATGGTGCAATTACTTGCATGCGCTCGAATTAACATTCAGTAATATATAGGTTCCATTCTTCTGCCGAACTTGTACACACACATTTTGCTGTTTCAATGGAGACAGCCATTCTTTGGTTCGTTTCTTCAGGCAATGCTTTGATCAATCGGAGTCAACCTACCTGGTTAAAATTTAAACAAAACTTGGCCGACAATGTGAACTGCCTCATTCCTCATGAGAGGACGTTGACCAACCAGTGACCATTTGCCAACGAAACAGCACTCATAAGACAAATGCTGTTTTCACATTACGTTGTTATTTCCTACTAACTGTCCTGATGAGCTCAAAAGCTTTGTTAAAATGTACTTTCTTCAGGAAAACACAAATATTTTCTTAATTTGATGCGACCACAAAATTGTAATCAATGTTCGTTGTTATTGTTCAAAATGTTACTTTTCTCTCTAAACATCATAGAATCATACAGAAGTACAAGAAGAGATGCTTCAGGCCATGAAGTCAGCACCGACAGGAAAAACTACTCTAAATCTATGCTAGTCCTACTTTCCAGCACTTGGCCCATAGCCTTGAATATTATGACATTTCAAGTGAAAACCGAAAGAACTGCGGATGCTGTAAATCAGGAACAAAAACAAAGCTGCTAGAAAAGGTCAGCAGGTCTGGCAGCATCTGTGGAGGAGAAAACAGAGTTAACGTTTCTGATGTTGGCTGGGAAAACGTCAGCTTATATGCGGAAAATAGGGAGGTGGGTGGGGTACGGAGTAAACAACAGGATAGAGCCCAAAGAGAGAGAAAGACAGTTGGACAGACAAAGGAGTTGCTAACGATCAGGCTGAGAGGGTGAATAGTTGTTAATGGGGACTGTCAGTGACTAACAACAGCGGGGTATGTAGTGGCAGGCTATGTGGTAACAAGGCCTGGTGTGTGGGGTGGGGGGCTGGGACATGGGAGAGTTTAGGCCCTAAAATTATTGAACTCAATATTGAGTCCGGTGGGCTGCAGGGTCCCCATGCGGAAAATGAGGTGTTGTTCTTCCAGCTTGCACTGGGCTTCGCTGGAACACTGTAGCAAGCCGGAGACAGAGATATTGGCCAGGGAGCAAGGTGGTGCACTGAAGTGGCAGGCAACCGGTAGTTCAGGGTCTTTTTTGCGAGCAGAGCATAGACGTTCTCTGAAGCGGTCACCAAGTCTACGCTTCGTTTCCCCAGTGTAGAGGAGACCACATTGTGAGCAGCGAATGCAGGAGACTAGATTCTTGGAAGTGCGGGTGAAGTGTTGCTTCACCTGGAAGGTATGTTTGGGCCCTTGGATACTGGGGACGGAGGAGGTAAATGCGCAGGTGTTGCACCTTCGCCAGTTATAGGTGAATGTGCCATGGGGCTGTGGGGAGGTGTTGGGGTTGAAGGAAGTATGGAACAGGGTGTCCCGGCGGGAGCGGTCCCTGTGGAAGGTGGACAAGGGAGGGGAGGGGTATATGTGTTTGGTGGTGGCATCTTGCTGGAGGTGGCAGAAATGGCATCCGATGATCTTCTGGATGTGGATGCTGGTGGGATGGTATTTGAGGATAAGGGGAACCCTATCACTGTTGCGGGAGGAAAGAGAAGGGGTGAGGGCAGAAGTGTGGGAGATGGGTCAGACCTAGTTCAGGGCCCTGTTGACCACGGAGCTGGGGAATCCTCGGTTGAGGAAGAATGTGGACATTTCGGAGGCTCCCTTGTCGAAGCTGGCCTCATCTGAACATATGTGACGGAGAAGGAGGAACTGAGAGAATGGGATGGAGTCTTTACAGGAAGTGGGGTGTGAGGATGTAGAGTCCAGGTAGCTGTGGGAGTCAGTGGGTTTGTAATGGATATTAGTGGCCAGAAATGGAAACAGAAATGTCGAGGAAGGGAAGGGAGGAGTCAGAGATAGACCAGGTGAAAGTGAGGGCAGGGTGGAAACTGGAGGCGAAAGTGATGAAGTTTTCCAATTCTCGACGAGAGAGGGAAGCAGCACCGATGATATCATCGATATATCGGTGAAAGAGTTGTGGGTGGGGGCCGGAATGGGACTGGAACAAGGAATGTTCCACGTACCCCACGAAGAGACAGGCATAACTAGGGCCCACGCGGATACCTGAAGAAAATGAGAGGAGTTGAAAGAGAAACTGTTGAGGGTGAGGACAATCTCAGCGAAGTGGAGGAGGGTGGTGGTGGGTGAGGATGGTTCAGGTCTTTGCTCCAGGAAGAAGCGGAGAGCCTTAAGACCCTCCTGGTGGGGAATGGATGTGTGAAGGGATTGTACATCCATGGTAAAGAGGAGGTGGCTGGAGCTGGTAAACTGGAAACTTTGAAATCAGCGTAAGGCGTCAGATGAATCATGGATGTATGTGGGTAGGGATTGGACCTGGGGAGAGAAGACTGAGTCAAGGTCGGAAGACATTTCAAGCGTTCAGCCAGGTACTTCTTAAAGGTGGTGAGGTTTCTTACTTCAACTACCCTCCCAATCAAAGTTTTCCAGATTTGCAAATTCATCTGAGTTTTTTGAAGAAGTGACAAAGAAGTTTGATGAAGGCTGAGCAGTAGGCAAGGTTCCACATGCTTGACAGATTAATAAGGTTAGATCACGTGGAATCCAGGGGGAGCTCGACAACTAGATATAAAATTCGGTAGGAGACAGAGGGTGATGATGGAGGATTGTTTTTCAGACTGCAGGGTTGTGACCAGTGGTACGCAGCAAAAATCAGTGCTGGATCCACAGCTTTTTGTCATTTATATAAACAACTTGGATGTGAATATACGAGGTATAGTTAGTAAGTTTGCAGATGACACCAAAATTGGAGGCACGGCGGACAATGAAGGAGGTTACCTCAGGGTACAATGGGACCTTGATCAGATTGGACAATGAGCCAAGGAGTGGCAGATGGAATTTAATTTAGATAAATATGAGATGTTGCATTTTAGTGGGACAAATTAACTTGTACAGTTAATGGTAGGGCCCCAAGTAGTGTTGGCGAACAAAGAGGTGCAGGTGCATAGTTCCTTGATAGTGGAATCGCAGGTAGACGGGATGCTGAAGAAGATATTTGGTACGCTGCCTTATTTGGTCAGAACATCGAGTATAGGAGTTGGGATGTCATGTTGCGGCTGTACAGGACATTGATGAGGCCACTTTCACTATCTGGTTGTCCTTCTGTAAGAAGAATATTGTCAAACTTGAGACGGAGCAGAAAAGATATACAAGGATATTGCTGGGCTGGAGGGTTTGTGTTATATGGAGAGGCTGAAAAGGCTGGGGTTTTCTCCCCGGAGCATCAGAGACTGAGGGGTGACTGAATAGAGGTTTATCAAATCATGAGGGGCATGGATCGGAAGAATAGTCAAGGTTATTTTCCCAGGGTATGGTAGTCCAAAACTAGAGGGCATGGGTTTGAAGTGACAGCGCAAAGATTTAAAGGGACCTGAGGGGTAACTTTTTCATGCAGAGGGTGATGTGTGTGTATAGAACGAGCTGCCAGAGGAAGTGGTAGAGGTGGATGCAATTAGAACTTTTAAATGGCATCTGGGTGGGTACATGAAAATGTTTGGTTTAGAGGGATATGGGCCACATGCTTGCAAATGGGACTAAACCCGTTCAGGATATCTGGTTGGTATGGACAAGTTAGAACAAAGGGTCTGTTTTCATGCTGTATTACTCGATGATTCTGGGTGAAAAATCTTCTCTCAAATCTCCTCTAATCCTCCTGCCTTTGACCTTAAAATTATGCCCCTTCATTACTGACCCTTCAACCAATGGGAACAACTGCTTTCTATCCACCTGTCCATGGCCCTCAAAGTCTTATAAACCTCAATCAGCCCACCCTCAGGCTACAATTCTGTGGAAGGGTCACTTGACCTGAAACATTAACTCTGATTTCTCTTCACAGAGGCTGCCAATCCCCACCTCGCTCTCATCTTCACCTGGTCCATCTTTGACTCCTTCCAGTCCTTCCTTGACATCTCTGTTTTCATTCCTGGGGATAGGCTGGTCACCAATATCAAATAGAAACCAACTGACTCGCACAGTTACACCCTAGTTCCTGTAAAGATTCTATTTCATTCTCCCAGTTCCTCTGTCCCCTATTGCATCTATTCTGATGATGCCAACTTCAACAAGGGGGCCTCTGAAATGTCTTCAACAGAATATTCCCCAGCACCGTAGTTGATAGGGTCCTCAACCAGTTCCAACAGATCTCCCACCCTTTGGCCCTCTCACCCTCTCTTCCTTTCTGCAACTGCAGAAGTGTTCCCCTTGTCCTTACCTACCATCCTACCTGCCTCCACATCCAGTGGATCATTAGCCACCATTTCTGCCACCTCCATTGGGATGCTACCACCAGACACATATTCCCCTTGCCTCCCTTGTCAGCCTTTCACAAGGACCATTCCCTCCGGGGCACCCTGATCCACTCCTCCTTCACTCCCAGCACCCTTTCACAGCCCCACAGCACCTTCCCTTGGCAGTTTACCGCCTCCGTCCTCAGTATCCAAGGCCCCAAACACACCTTCCAGGTGAAGCATCACATTACCTGCACTTCCCAGAATCTAGTCGACTACATTCGCTGCTCACAATGTGGTCTCCTCCACATTGGGGAATCGAAGCGTAGACTGGGTGACTGCTTTGCAAAACATCTACATTCTGCCCGCTAAAAAGACCCTGAGCTTCCAGTTGCCTGCCATTTCACAAACCACCTGTTTCCTGGCCAACATCTCTGTCTCAGGTTTGCTGCAGTGCTCCAGGGAAGCTTAGCACAAGCTGGAAGAACAGCACCTCATTTTCCACTTGGAAACTCTACAGCCTTCTGCACTCAGTATCAAGTTCAACAATTTCAGGGCTTGCGGCACCTTCTCCCATGTCCTTACCTCAACCCCCACACACTTATGCCTTGTTATCACATGGTAATCTATTATACACAATCCATTGTTAGTCACTAATAGTTCCCAGACTAGACTGACCGTTATCAACTTCTTTGTCTGTCCAACCATTCCTCTCTCTCTCTACGGGCTCTATCTCCACTTATTGTTTATTCCTTAACCACTCCACCCACCCCTATTTTCTGTAATTCTGTAATTCCTGGCTACCATCAATTCTGAAGAAGGGTCACTGGACCCGAAACGTTAACTCTGATTTCTCTCCATAGACGCTGCGAGACCTGCTGAGATTTTCCAGCAATTTCTGATTTTGTTTCTCAACCTAGGCTACGACTGATGAAGGCAAGTACCCTATTAACATATTCTGCCAACTTCAGGGATCTGTGGACAAGCACCTCCAGATCCTCTGTTCCTGTGAGCTTCCTCGTGTCCTGCCATTCACCAAGTGCTCCCTTGTCTTGTACTTCTTCCAAAGTACATCAACTCACACTTATCAGGGTTAAATTCCATCTGTCACTGACCTGCCTAACTGACTAAACTGTAACCTAAGACCTCTTCCTCATTGTCAACTATCAGGCCAATCTTTGTGTCTTTTATTATAACATTACCAAAAGACTGTCTGGTCATTCTCACATTACTGTCTGTTAAAATTTGCTGTGTGCACTGTGGCTGCTTCATTTCCAAATCACAATATCCTACTGCCTGCAATGGGCTTTGAAATGGTTTTACATAATCTGATGATTAACGAATGCCACTATACTAATTCTAGTTTTTTTTTAAGAACTTACCCAACTTCTTTTTGAAAGTTATCATTAAATATGCTATGACCCGACTCATTTGCCATCAGACTGTGAGCAAGGTGTGTGTGTGAGACATGTTTGCGTGTGTGTTGTTGGGAATTTGAAAACATGACACATCTGAACCGGGGGGGATCCTCTGGGCATCTACAGCAATAGGCACTTTGCAAATGTTTCTGGCAACATTGCCAGGGGTTATCTGCTGGGAAGATTATCAACCACATTTTGAGGTCATTATCATCCCAACAACATAAGACAAACAAATCAAATCGACTCCAAACACCTCAACAGGCTTTCTGAAATAATTGAATCACAGCAGACTTTCAAACATAATTACATTTGGGATTTGTGTGGATTGAGTGACAGTTGAGATCATTGATTTTTACAGTAATTTTCCTGCAACACTTCTCGAGATTTCAAGTAATTCCTGCCCTTTCTTGTAAAGATGTTGAAAGCCTTGAATGATCTATAAGTAAATAAAATTTATATTATACTGAATGCTGTAGCATTGATTTTGTACAGGAGTCAAACTGGAATGCCAGTCAAACTAAGAAGATCAAATAATGCACTGCTTCAAAAATATCAAGGGCTTTCCTAGGACTAAAGTGCAGGAATATATAAATAATTCATCCCAACAGAACTTCAGACAGAAGACCTCACGAACTGGAGATTCACAGATGAACCATATATCTGTCTAATAACATACCTAGAATTTAATTCTAGTTTTAGATAAAAGACAATTTGTTTCGGTCTAATTTTGACTTTGAATGACACGTAAAAAGTGACATCAGTGTAGCTAGCCACCTTTCCCAGTTTTCATTTCCATGAAGTAGAAACTATTCCGCCAACTTGTTGCAGTTATATATAAAGGCAAAGCTAAGAATTAATTCAGAGTTATTTCAGTTTAAGTATGTGGCTATGTCATGGAACAAAAGCTTAAATTCAGTCGGTCAATGAATTTCAAATAAATTAACACTTTAATGCATTTATTACTAATATTGCATAGCACAATTTCACACCAATTAGAAAAATTGGTTTCTAACTAAATAATACCACTATATCCTAAATGTGAAACCAAGGTTTTATCTGATTAATTTGAGGTAAATTGCAGAAAGTTCATACCTAATTAGTTCTTATTAAACATGTTTCTGAGATTTTTAACAATGAACAACAGTAGTTAAACCAAAGAGATCCTGAGATGAGCTTCTGAATGCATATAAGGAGCAAACGCCTCAGGCAGTTTAAACAGGACCATCAGTATTGCATTTCATGTCAGAGTCTGAAGATGCCAGAATTAGAAAAACATAGCGCCTGAGTGGTCTGTAGGGTTGGAGGAGATTACAGAGAAAGAGAGGGATGACGTCCTGGTGGGATTTAAGAGCAAGGACGAGAATTCTAAAATAAAGGAAATTGTTTAAGGAGCCAATGTTGGGCAATGACCACAGAAATAATGAGGTTTACAGAGGGTAGGATAGGGAAGGCTAGACATAAGTGTGACAGAACAGTCAAGTGTAAAAGTAAAAAGGTAGTAAGGATTCTTCAAACTGCTTGATTTAGATCAGTCCTCAGTAAAGGGCTCACCTTTGCTCCCCCTCCACCCACACATCAACGAATACCGGTCACGTTTGGACATTGAGCAGTTTTTCCGCCGCCTCCGCCTTCACGCTTACTTCTTCAACCGTGAACCTAACCCTCCCTCTACTGACCCCTTCTCCTGCCTCCAACACAAGCCCTCCTCCTGGACACCACCCCAAGGCCTCCTACCCTCCCTCGACCTCTTCATCTCCAACTGCCATCGAGACATTAATTGCCTCAACCACTCCACCCCTCTCACCCACTCCAGCAGAACGTGCAGCCCTCCGCTCCCTCCATTCCAATCCCAACCTCACCATAAAACTCACAGACAAGGGAGGCGCAGTTGTAGTATGGCGTACTGACCTCTACATCGCTGAGGTCAGGCGCCAACTCTCTGACACCTTCTCCTACTGCCCCCTTGAACATGACCCCACCCCCAAGCACCAAACCATCATCTCCCAAACCATCCACAACCTCATCACTTCAGTGGTCTCCCACCCACAGCCTCCAACCTCATCATTCCTCAACCCCACACCGCCCACTTCTATCTCCTTCCCAAAATCCACAAACCTGACTGCCCTGGTCGACCCATTGTCTCTGCCTGCGCCTGCTCCTGCCACACCAAACATATCTCCACCTATCTCAACTCCATTTTCTCCCCCTTGGTCCAGGAACTCCTTACCTACATCCGTGACACCACCCACGCCTTCCACCTCCTCCAGAACTTCCAATTCTCCACTCCCCAACATCTCATTTTTACTATGGACGTCCAGTCCCCATACACCTGCATTCCCCATGCAGATGGCCTAAAGACCCTCCGCTTCTTCCTGTCCCGCAGGCCTGACCAGTCCCCCACCACTGACACCCTCATCCGCTTAGCCAAACTCGTCCTCGCCCTCAACAACTTCTCTTTCAATTCCTTCCACTACCGACAGACAAAGGGGGTGGCCATGGTTACCCGCATGGGCCCAAGCTATGCCTGCCTCTTGGTAGGTTACGTGGAACAATCCCTCTTCCGTACCTACACTGGCCCTAAACCCCACCTCCTCCTCTGTTACACTGATAACTGTATCAGCGCTGCCTCGTTCTCCCACGAGGAGCTCAAACAGTTCATCCACTTCACCAACACCTTCCACCCCAACCTTAAGTTCCTCTGGACCATCTCTAACACCTCTCTCACTTTCCTGGACCTCTCTGTCTCCATATCGGGCAACCACCTAGAAACTGATATCCATTTCAAGCCCACCGACTCCCACAGCTACCTAGAATACACCTCCTCCCATCCACCTTCCTGTAAAAATGCCATCCCCTATTCCCAACTCCTTCGCCTCCGCCGCATCTGCTCCCAGGATGAGGCATTCCACTCCCGATCATCTCAGATGTCCTCGTTTTTCAAGGACTGCAACTTCCCCCCCACAGTAGTTGAGAACACCCTCAACCGTGTCTCCCGCATTTCCCACAACTCATCCCTCACACACCGTCCCCGCAATAACAACCAAAAAAGATTCCCCCTCATCCTCATGTACCACCCCACCAACCTCCGGATCCAGCGCATCATCCTCCGACACTTCCACCATCTGCAATCCGACCCCACCACCAAAGACATTTTTCCCTCCCCACCCTTGTCTGCTTTCCGGAGGGACCACTCTCTCCGTGACTCCCTTGTCCGCTCCACACTCCCCTCCAGCCCCACCACACCCGGCACTTTTCCCTGCAACTGCAGGAAGTGCTAGACCTGCCCACACACCTCCTCCCTCAGCCCCATCCCAGGCCCCAAGAAGACTTTTCACATCAAGCAGATGTTCACCTGCACATCTGCTAATGTGGTATACTGCATCCGCTGTTCCAGTTGTGGCCTCCTCTACATCGGGGAAACCAAGCGGAGGCTTGGGGACCGCTTTGCAGAACACCTGCGCTCGGTTCGCAACAAACAACTGCACCTCCCAGTCACGAACCATTTCAATTTCCCCTCCCATTCCTCAGACGACATGTCCATCCTGGGCCTCCTGCAGTGCCACAATAATGCCACCCGAAGGTTACAGGGATAGCAACTCATATTCCGCTTGGGAACCCTGCAGCCCAATGGTATCAATGTGGATTTCACAAGCTTCAAAATCTCCCCTCCCCCCTACCCAGCCCCGCTCATCCCCGCCTCCCTAACCTGTTCTTCCTCTCACCTATCCCCTCCTCCCATCTCAAGCCGCTCCCCCCCCCTCCCAATTTCCTACCTACTAACCTCATCCCGCCCCCTTGACCAGTCCGTCCTCCCTGGACTGACCTAGCTCCTCCCTACCTCCCCACCTACACTCACCTTTACTGGCTCCATCCCCACCTCTTTGACTCGTCTGTCTCCTCTCCACCTACCTTCTCCTCTTTCCATCTTCTATCCGCCTCCCCATCTCTCCCTATTTATTTCAGAACCGCCTTCCCCTCCCCCATTTCTGATGAAGGGTCTAGGCCCGAAACGTCAGCCTTCCTGCTCCTATGCTGCTGCTTGGCCTGCTGTGTTCATCCAGCCCTACACCTTGTTATCTCGATTCTCCAGCATCTGCAGTTCCTACTATCTCTGATTCAGGAGATAACCGTTTTTGCCTTATGCGCACTGGCACCAGACCTCCGTGGAGGAAACCACACTATTTGGATTGTCAGTCTCTGGTGCCAAACACTACAGAAGTTCTGTGGTAAGTCTGATGACAATGAACTCCTATCAGGGTTCATTCATTACAAAAACTAGCCCAACTAAGTGTCAATTGGTGGCATTTCCAAGTTCACCTTTTTTAACTATTAAATTCCTCCAGTCAACAGCAACAACCTGAGGGTAATGCCCCCAGTCAGGGAGCATTTGGAGGCATGGAGGGTATTTATTGGGTGGTGGGTGCCATGTTGACACCGTACCATTTCCCACCTCTGCTCTGATTAAGCTCCTTTCAGGAAACCTCATGTATGGCCCTCCTTTCCCAACACTGATTGAAGTCCTTAAAAGGGCATCAATATCCTTCTGAGGACTACATTCTGCCACTGCTGACAGCGACCCCATCCTTTCTTCCAGTCCCTCTCCCACCTGATACCCGATCCCTATCCCACCCTCCTTCACTGAGCTCAGAGCTCTTTCCTGATTTCTGTCCCTGGTGGGTGCAATGCTGACAACTGAAACTGCTTCCCCATTGCTGGTTCCGTTTGGCCAGCAGCTTTCATGGAACAGGATCTTTGCCCATGGGGTTTTTGACCTGGAGAAGGCTCACTGCTGACTACTTAACTGCTCAGGCTGCACATAATTTAACAGGTCTTCCCCAGTGGAGGTGACATTCTTTTTTGCCCTCTAGCAGGCAAGTGAGACTCGTCTCACTTGGTGTAAATCCTGCCGCAGGGTGCACACTCTGACCAAAATATCTGACCGACAAAACCAGGGGAGAAATGACTTGGCGTGATTGGGTAGTAGCTGGAAATGTGCCCAACCAGCCCAAAAGTGCTTCCTACACAGTGGCAGAGAAATAGAATTCCAGAACCAGGATACTTACCTTTTGTATCAAGCAACTGTAGGGAAATTAAAATATACCATATCATTTGTGACCATTTCTAACCTGATTATAATGGATTTGGTCTTGACTCAGTTTGACATGCTGGTTCTTTTCTATTTGTTCCCAGTGTTGCTGTATATTTAGTGGGTTACTGGCAGGTCTCCTCACACTTGGGTCAATTAGTAACTTTCCTAAGATGTCCATTTATGACATTTGGTAGCGTGGCCAAGCGGTCTAAGGCACTGGATTTATGCTCCAGTCTCTGAGGAGACATGGGTTTGAATCCCACTGCTGCCAACTGTTATGGGTGGCATGGTGGCTCTGTGGTTAGTACTGCTGCCTCACAGCACTAGGGACCTGGGTTTGATTCCAAGCTCTGTGTCTGTGTGGAGTTTGCACATTCTCCTTGTGTCTGCAATGGTTTCCTCCAGGTGCTCCAGTTTCCTCTGACAGTCCAAAGATGTGCCGGAAAGGTAGATTGGCTATGCTAAATTGTCTGTAGTGCCCAGGGATGTTTAGGTTGGGTGAGTTAGACATGGGAGATACAGAGTAGGGGAATGGGGCTGGGTGAGATACTCTTCGGAGGGGTGGTCTGGACTTGTTGGGCCAAATGGCCTGTTTCCATAATGTAGGGATTCTATGAATCTTTGCCTACACTCAGGTGTAGACTTTGAATTTCTTGGCTGGCCAACCACATAAAGTTGAACTTTTACATCCGGTTTCGGCATTTTCTGTTTGATTTGGATTTTTGACCGGGAATGTTTTTGGAATTGTTCCATCTCTAGCGTTGTACTTTCACATACTTTCACAATATCCCAGTGGAGCTGTGGGACAGGCCAAGCATGACCATGTTGAGTGACAGAATAGGTTGGAGGGACTTGCTTATTCCACTTCCATTTATGCATAGCTGGAATTCTTGCTGCAATTCCAATGGCAGAGCAGCAGCAACTTTGAGGAAAGTCCAGCTTTCTCTTCTATCTTCTGAAGGAAACTTAAGTAACAGGGTACGTAGGATTTGGGAACATGAGCAGGCTATTCAGCCTCTTGAGCTTGTTCCACCATTCATTAAGATATGGCTAATCTGGGTGTGGCCTCAATGCTGTCCTCCTATCTGCCAGCCTGTCCCTTTCCCTGTTCCACCTCCATAACCTCATCTGTCCTCATCTGTCAAAAATCAGTGTGGCAAGTCCTGGCCTTGCCAGTGTTGCTTATATCCCGTGAGAAAAAGTACGGAGGTTAGTTAAGCCTTGCATAATCAGAATAGCGAAATTGTTTCCAGTTAACATCTGAACTGATGGCACTAAATCCCTTTTAAATTTGGTCTTCCTCTGATAGTGACTATGAAGTGAGATAAAAGGTTTACAGCATTTGCCCAATTCCAATGTCACATCCCTGAATATCACAGCATGCAGAGATTTCATTATGGTGATGCTATTTGCAAAACAGTATACTTCGGATTAAAACCAATTACATTTTGCCATGGGCTTGGAAACGTACTATTGTGTTGGACCCTGCTTGCATTTCAATTGCCTTCAAATCATTATAATTTTTTTTCTGCATTGATATTCTGGGATTCGGTGGAACTCACAAGAAAGAAATTGCCTCACGTAACACAACAAAATAATTATATTCTCCTTGAGCGAGGGAACAAGTGAGGAAAATACGTTAAAAAATAGCCAAGAAATTTGATTCACTTAGAATCAGAAATATGAAAACATGAAAAAATAAAGTAAATCATTTACGTGCTCAGAGCCACTTAAGGAAGGATTTCCCTCTAACGTTACACGGGAAGGGCTTGAAAATATAATAGCCTTTAATGATTATTAATTCCTTAGCAATACTTGAGGAAGAAATTCCTGTATAAAACAAATGCTCTGTGTGTGACAGGGTTCAGTGGAGACCTTTTAAAATTAAAAGGCTCACAACAGGGAGTTTACTAATGAAAAGGTGATTAAATTTGCAATCCTGTCCGAACCCTTCACACAGAATCTGCTGAAAGCCAGAGTCTCAGCGTGGCGGAAGACAGCCCCTTTAATCTGCTGCTCTGTCGCAGAACAGCAGGAATTTCCCAATTTCCCAAATCTCCTTTCTCAATTTATTGCCAAACAAAGGCTACATTTTGACAAAGTCGGTTTTGTGGCAAGTTTATAATATGTACAATGATTTTATTTGCGATTTTTTTAACTTCAAAAAATATTCTTTATTCATAAGAAATCTTTGTGTACGTACATAGTCACTGAAGCAGCTCGCTTCTGTAGTCTTTGCATATGGAGAAACAAACACACATAGGAGTTTCAGAGATAGTGGAAACTGCCCATGCTGGAGAATCTGAAATGACAAGGTGTAGAGCTAGATGAACACAGCATTATCAGAGGAGCAGGAAAACTGATTCTTCTAAACAAAAAGGGGCCAGACCTGAAACGTCAGCTTTCCTGCTCCTCTGGTGCTGCTTAGCCTGCTGTGTTCATCCAGCTCTACACCTTATACATAGGAGTTTGGCTTTACTGACAGTTCCCACAAACAAACCGAAGGCAATGCCTATTTATGCAAGCTACTATCTACATATATTTGAGACACTGGGAGGGTCTGATAACTGAATGGACCCCCATTATACTTTGGCAGAAAGACCTTAAGACAGTGGCCTTTTCTCTGTGCCTTTGCAGCAGCTGCCTCAAACTTTATTGTTAAACCCGTACTGTGCAAGAACCTAGTTAATGCATTTGTTTTTTACTTATTTATGGGATGAGGGCATCACTGGCTAGGCCAACTTTTATTGTCCATCCCTAATGGCACAGAGGAAAGTTAAGATTCAATCACATTGCTGTGGTCTGGAGTCACAGGTAGACCAGACCAGGTGAGGACAGCAAATCCCCTTTCTAAAGTGAATTAGTGAACCAGATGGGTTTTTCTGATAATTGGCAATGGATTTGTGGTCATCATTAGACTCTTAGGTCCAGGTTCTTTTTTATTTGTGAATTCAAATGAATTGGCCCATCCCAATTATTATCCATCTGCATCCTAGCATGTAGGTAGTAAATGATGTTTTTAATTGACAGGACATTTAAAAACATGTAGATATAAATTTACAGTCATTTGTTTGTGTTGGATTTAAGTAATTAAGATAATCAGCTGATACATTGGCTTATTTATTCTTAGTAGATTAATACATAAGTACATTAAACATGGATATATTCAAGCTTTGCACCTTTTTTTGATAGGTATTCTATATTCCCTCATTGCTTTCTTGGTGGCAATAGCTCTGCCAAGCAGAGTCAGCTTGCCAACCGATTAGCATCTTTTTCTCTTATAGTGTGTATTATTATGATTGTTTAAAGTTGTGTTCTTCAGCTTGTCCTGATGGGTATGAAGTGAAAAGCTTCAAGAACAACCCTGTCTTTCTAATAATATTTTTAAAAGTTGTAAAACTTGTAAATGTTGACATTGCAAGAGTCTCTGGTGTGCTTGCACAAGGAATTCAGAATGTTAGCATAGAAATACAGCAAGCAATGAGGAAGGTACGTGGCATGTTATCCTTTATTGCAAAGAGGTTGGAGTACAAGAGTAAGGAACTCTTGTTACAGATGTACCAGGCTTTGCTGAGAGCACAGTTGGAAAACTATGTGCAGTTTTGATCTCCATATTTCAGGACTTGTACTGGAGGCTGTACAGCAAAAGGTTCGCTAGATTGGTCCCTGGGATGACTTTTTCTAACAAACGGTTGAATAAATAGGGTCTATATCCACTACAGTTCAGAGGAATGAAAGGCCGTCTCATTGAAACATACAAGATACCGAAAGGCTCGACAGAGATAATCTCCCCTGGCTAGAAAATGCAAGTACAGTCTCAGTATAAGGGGTTGATCATTTAATAGTAAGATGAGGAAAGAGGCTGTGAATCTTTGAAACTGATTTTTAAAATGCCAACAATTCAACATTCAATAACGCTTAGACAGCATGGAAACAGGCACTTCAGTCCAACTTTGCTGTACCAACCAGACATGCCAATCTGACCTAGTCCCATTTGCCAGCATTTGGCCCATATCGCTCTAAACCCTTCCTACTCATATATCCATCCAGATGCCTTTTAAATGTTGTAATTGTACCCGCCTCCACCTTTTCCTCTGGCAGCTCGTTCCCTACATACACCACTCTCTGTATGAAAAAGTTACCCCTTAGGTCCTTTTTAAATCTTTCCCCTCTCACATTAAACCTACATCCTCTAGTTTAGACTCCCTCATTCTAGGAAAAAGACATTAATGATTCACCTAATCCATGCCCATGATTTAATAAATCTCTATAAGGTCACCCCGAAGTCTACAAATTAGGAAAGCCCCGGCTTATTCAGCCTCCCCCTGTAACTCAAACCCTCCAGTCCAGAAACATCCTTGTGTATCTTTTCTGCACCCTCTCAAGTTTAACAACATCCTTTGTAAAGAAGGAGAACAAGGATTATAAAGGGGGCTTTACCAATGTCCTGTACAACTGCAACATGACATCCTAATTCCTATGCACAATGTTCTGACCACTGAAGACAAGCATGCCAAATGCTTTCTTCACCACCCTGTCTACATGCAACTGCACTTTCAAGGAGCTATGGGCCCCTAGATCTCTTTGTTCAACAACACTCCCCAGGGCCTACCATTAACCGTATAAGTCCTGCCCTGGTTTGCCTTACAAAAATGCAAAACCTCATATTTATCTAAATTAAACTCCATCTGCCACTCGTCAGTCCATTACCCAATCTGATCAAGGTGCTGTTGCACTCTGAAATAACCTTCTTCACTGTCCACTATATCACCTATTTTGTTGTTATCTGCAAACTTACTAACCATACCTCCTTTATTCACATCCAAATCATTGATAAAAATGATGAAAAGCAGTGGACCCAGCACTGATCCTTGTGGCACACAGCTGGTCACAGGCCTCCAGTTCAAAAAGCAACCCTCTAATTCCCTGCACAGTATTCCCTACACCTATTAGGCTTGCCCTTCACGCTAACAGAAACATACTGTACAAGATGATGACAGGCATAGATAGAGTGGATACCCAGAGACTTTTTCCCAGGGCGGGAATGACTATTACAAGGGGGCATAACTTTAAGGTCATTGGAGGAAGGTATAGGGGAGATGTCAGAGGTAGGTTCTTTACACAGAAAGTGGTGGGTGCGTGGAATGCGCTGCCGGCGGTGGTAATGGAGTCAGATACATTAGGGACATTCAAGCAACTCTCAGATAGGCACACAGATGATAGTAACGTGTAGGGTATGCAGGGTAGTTTGATCGTAGAGTAGGATAATAGGTCAGCACAGCATTGTGGGCCGAAGGGCCTTTACTGTGCTGTACTGTTCAATGTTCTGTGTTCTATGTTTTATACTTCCTCTGAACTCTCGTTATCTCATTTTTGAAGGCCTCGCACTTTCCAACCATTCCTTTACCTGCAAATAGCCGCCCCGAATCAACCTCTGAAAGTTGCTGTCTAATACTGTCAAAATTGGCTTTACTTCAATTTAGAACCTTAACTTTTAGATCAGGTCTTTCCTTTTCCATAACTATTTTTAAAACCAACAGAGTTACGATCACTTGCTGCAAAGTGCTCCTCCTCTGACACCTCAGTTACTTGCCCTGCCTTATTTCCCAAACAAAGGTCACGTCTTGCACCTTCTCTAGTAGGTACATCCACATATTGAATAATAAAGTTTCCTTGTACACGCTTAACAAATTCCTCCCCGTCCAAGCCCTTAACACTATGACCATGCCAGTCTACACTTGGAACGTTAAATCCCTGACCATTACACGCCTATTACTCTTACAGATAGCTGAGGACGCCTTACATGTTTGCTTCTCAATTTCCCGCTGACTATTGGGGGGGGCCTATAATACAATCCCAGCTACGTGGTCATCCCTTTCTTATTTCTCATTTCCACCCATATATCTTCACTCGGCCTCCCAGAAGTATTCTCCTTAAGTGCAGCCATACTGTTACCCCTAACCAAAAATGCCACTCCCTCATCCTCTCTTGTCCTCTTTCTGTCCTTCCTATAGAATCTATACCTTGGAACATTAAGCTGCCAGTCCTGTCCATCCCTGAGCCACGTTTCTGTAATACCTATGATATCCTAGTGCCCTGATCCCAACCATGCCCTAAGTTCATCTACCTTACCTGTCAGGCCTCTTGTATTGAAGTAAATGCAGTTTAATTTATCAGTCTTACTTCTTTCTCTGGCAAGCTCCTGTCTGCTTTGACTATTTGATTTGCTTCCCTTATCTACTGTACCAGCCTCAGCCTTTTCTCTCTTCTCTTTTCTCACCATCGCTTTTGTTCCCACCCCCTTCCTCTTCACATTTAGAAAGGAAAAAACTAAATTATTGTGTCCTACGATATGTTATGGTATGTAATGAAGAGAAAGGGGAAAATTGATATTCCAGTTCCACCCCAATGTTGTGAAAAAAGGTCAGTTTGACGTGCCTAAATCACTGTTAAAGACCACTTACTTTGCTTTTCAGTATGCCTTCAATTCTAATTAAACAACTGGTAAATCCATTTCAAGAGGTTCATAATCCTCATTGTGAGAGGTTTGCAGATATGACAAGGGACATTTTCCTAATGAGAAAGATAACAGAGCTGCTGACTAATTGCTGTAATTAGAGCATAATTTGCACATAAGGGCAATTTTACAGACTTTAATGGACAGAACATCCCAAGAGACCCGTTGAGCTCTATATCCAAACTCTCTTGTATATTCTCCAGTGACGAAACCCTCACCAAGAGCTCAAATTCATACAATATATTTCCTAAAACAGATCCAATCAATTGTACCCATTCATTTTGGGACTGTAAATGCGGAATTACCAATTTGATCAGCATTAGATAGTCAAATCAATCTTTGACCAGGAATTTGTTAGAAATGTTTATTTACCTGGTTTACAAAACTGAATGTATTCTCTGGCATTGCAGTTTATTCCTAGCTCGACAAACAACAGCAGTGCTGACATCAAAAACGATACTGTAAGGAAGATGAGGTGACACTGCTGTCTTCTGACCCACAGAGATTGACTCAGAATGAAGGTTGATATCTTAACCACCAGCTCAGGGAGCAGCAGCCTGTGATAACAACATAAATATGATAAATGCTGCCTCCAGTGATGCAAGATGCCAGTTTTTGTCTTCATACAAATGGTGAGCTGAGCTCCTGTGCCTGCTTGACTGAAACAGCAATGCTTGCTTCCCTGCATGAGTCTTTCTTGGACATTAGGGAAGATACAAGAGACAAAAGATAAAATTGAAAACTATACACATGTAACAAGTTGTTTTCCTAATTCTGTGCAAGAGTGGATTTCAGTAAGAATCTGTGGTGTTACAGAAAAATGAGCTTAAACATATTACATGCCAAACAACCACTGAACACTGAATTTTAATCAAACACAAGGAGAACAAACTTTTACCTGTCAAAGGCCATTGCTAACTGTGAGTGCGTTCTTCGAATTGTGATCTATCAAGTATCTCAGGGCCAATGCTGAATGGGGAAAAAAAAATGACAACGTGCCACCTCACCTCATCAACGTAACCCGAGTGACACATTATATCCCTTTGGAAAAGTCCTTGAAAATCAAACGTAATGGTAGTGATGCAAAAATTTTAATTAAATCCAAAAAGTTGACCATATAATGGCAGGATAGTGGTTATTAAAAGTAACACAAATTTTACGACGTTCTGAAAATTATTGGAAATTATTTTCCAGGTCCAGGTGTGTCATTCCTTGTTTTTTTTTCCTACTCACATCACTGATACCACTCGAAAGCACTACTGCTGGGTCTTCTCTCTATGTTTGTGTAACAGTTTTTATTTTTATTTCTTATTTATTGGACTCAGAGTTCACTATAGCATTGCTTCAACAGCAACATGTATTTGTAAGTACACCATCAGTGCATATTAAAGAGGATCTTAAAGGAAGAAATGGAGGTGGTGAGGCTGTAAATGTCAGGGGTAAGAGTATTGGACCACATGTACTTGACAGTACAACTACCAATGGTGGACCAAGGAGGGCTGATGCAAGAAAGGGCAGGATCATAGAAATAAATTGATGGTGGGAGAGAGGCTGGAGGTGTGGGACTGGAGGGGGGAACGAGAGAGTACAGTGGAAAGGAAAACATACATGAGGATAAGAACTTAAAACATATAGTAATCTCCCCGGTATCTGGCATGCATTGGGATTAGGGGGTTACCTGAATCTGCCACTTGCAAGAAAAATCCCAGCGGCAGCTGGCAGAACTTGACTCATTGCTGCTGCAAGATTAATGCATGTTTTACAAACGGCCAGTGCAAACTAACAGTTCCCTTTGGAAGCTGGGAGTTCTCTGGGTGAGCATGCAGGGGAAGTTCATTGTCAATCTTGAACTAACGGCAATAAAGGAGCTGATCCATTATTCCCTACCAACTGCTAATACAGTAAAGTCTCCATTATCCCCATCTCAAGCATCCAGAACTCACCCTTTGATTCTCAGATGGCAACTGCATAAGAACTCCAGGTGCATAGGGTGCAGATAACTGGAATTTGACTGTATCATGGAGTCTGTAAGCCAATAAGGGTTGTACTTGAGCAAAATTTAGTGCACAGTTAGAATAGTTTTGGATGAGTGGAAGATAATGGAGGATGAAGGATAAGAAGGCAATTTTGAAAGATGTGGGCATGAAAATGACAACATTAGGTTTCAACAAGGGATAAGCTGAGCAAGGGACAAAGGTATGAATGAAGATGTATGTAATAGAGGTAAAGAGATATGGCACCTGAATGCCATTTCAAAGTTTAATAGGATGTCACTGTTGCAAATAGTTTCATTTTTGGCTGGTTTAAATGCCATAACATCCAAGTGCTGGAAACCAGAATTAAAACAGATAGATGTTTTATGATTGGCGTAAACACAAAGGGCCAAAGGATATCTTTCTGTGCTGTAAAAACTCTACAATTCTATCAAAACTTACTTCTTTGAGTGCAGCGTCTCATGTCAGATTCAGTGGCAACAAGCAGAATCAATTAAGTTGACACTTTGGAAGCATCACAGACATAAAGAAAGACCTGCAGTCTCAACCAGAAAGAAAGGCAGGAAATGAGCATGAATAACAGAGAGGATGTGTGATTGAGCAGATGACAAAAGGCTGCCAACATGTTTTAATGATGCTGGTTCTCTGCAAGTAACTTGTGAAAGGTGCAAGTCATGTTTCCATTAGAAACTGGGCTGAGAAAGGGAGCCCAGGCAGATATTTCTTGGGAAGTCAGGGGCTGAGGGGTACAGGTACGAGGCTGGTTGCAATACAAAATGGCCTTCAGTGAGCCGCCAGTCTGCATGCATAATTTGATGATGAGGGATGACAAGTGTGTCAGACAGAAAAGGTTTTATTGGTAGGATGGATCAAATGCAAGGTTGAGAACAGGGCAAAAACACAGCAGTGGTCGAGGCTGGAGTAAAGGCTTCATGTTGGTCAAAGAGACAAACCCTGTGCAAGCTATTTTCCTCAACTTCACTGAGTGTGGGCATGTCAGGCTGATCTGTGGGAGGAGCCATCTTGGGCTCCAGGCAGAGGGAGGTGTGAGAAAGGATGGGCGGAGGCCTGACCCTCCCTTCAGGTTCACGAGAAAAGAAGACCCACAGCAATAGGGAGAGGAGCAAACAGGAAGTACTGAGAAAACTCAGCAGGTCTAGCAATAGCTGTGGAGAGAGGAACAGAGGAACTGTGAAGAGAGAAACTGAGATGCTCTTTTCCTCTTTCCACAAATTTTCTCCCTCTCCACAGATGTTGCCAGACCTCCTGAGTTTCTTCAGCACTTTGTATTTCAGATCTCCAGCAAACACAATACTTTGTTTTCACATTGGGAAGTGGATCAAGACAGGTGTAAAAGGAGTAGCAGAGTTAAAGTCACATACCAATGCAGGGATCAAGGCTCTCAAGTTGGCCAGCAAGCTGGGTGGATGGATCACTTCAGGTGACAAGATGTAAGTCAAGGGGCAGACAGTGAGAATTCCCAGAGAGGGCAGGGGATCTCGTGGTATGGGGTGACAAGGGCTGACAACACACTAATTGTTTTTAGCCCAGCAGGCTTCCCCATTTTACACACATACACAGATATGTTTCTCAACCCCATTCTTGTCCTGCCTTCTCTCCATAACCCTTACTAATCAAGAACCTATCTATCTCTGTCTTAAAGACACTTAATGATTTGGCCTCCATGGCCTTCTGCAGTAATGTACTCCACAGATTTACCACTCTCTGGATGGAGAAAGTCTCAGTTCTCATGCTGCGGTCCTCAGTCCTAGTCTCTGCTACCAATGGAAGAAACTTCTCCACATCCACTCTATCCAGGTCTTTTAGTATTCCATAAATTTCGAAGAGACCCCCTCATTCTTCTAAACTCCATCGAATACAGGCCCAGAGTCCTCAGCTGCTCCTCCTATGACGAGTCCTTCATCCTCGGGATCATTCTTGTAAACCTTCTCCAGACTCCTCTAATGCCAATATACCTTTCCTTAGATAGGCGGCCAAAAACTGCACGCAGTATTCTGAATATAGTCTGACCAGACCCTTATAAAGCCTCAGCAGTACATCTCTGCTCTTGTATTCTAGACGTCTCTAAATGAATACTGACATTGTATTTGCCTTCCCAACTGCCAAGTGAACTTGCAATGTTAACCTTAAGAGAATGCCGATCTAGGATCCTAAGTCGCTTTATGATTCAAATTTCCAAAGACTTTCCCCATTTAGAAAATAGTCTATGCCTCTATTCTTCCTACCAAAGTACAAAACCTCATACTTTCCCACATTGTATTCCACCTACCACACCTTTGCCTATCCTGCTAGCCTGTCCCAGTCATTCTGCAGCTTCCTTGCTTCCTCAAAACTACCTGTTCCTCTACCTACCTTTGTGCCATCTGCAAACTAAGCAACGATGCCCTCAGTTCCTTTGTCTAGATGGTTGATGAATATTTGTAGTCCCAACACTGTCCCCTGCAGATCTCTACTGATCACCAGCTGCCATCCTGAAAAGGACCCCTTTATCCCCATTCTCTACCTTCTGCCAGTCAGCCAGTCCTCTATCCATGCCAATAACTTGCCCTTAACACTATGGGCTCTTACCTTATTTATCAGCCTCCCATGCAAAACCTTATCAAAAGCCTTTTGGAAATCCAAATAGATCACATCCACTGGCTCTCCTTTGTCTAACTTGCTCATTACCTCCTCAAAGAATTCTAACAGATTTATCAGGCATGACCTCCCCTTCATAAAGCCATGCAGACTCAGGCCTGTTTTGCTATGCCCTTCCTAGTACTCCACAAGCTCATCCTTAATAATGGACTGTAAAATCTTACCAATGACCTAGGTCAGGCTAACCAACAGTTTCCAGTCTTCTGCCTCCCTCCCTTCTTAAACCGGGATGTTACATGAGCAATTGTCCAGTCCTCTGGGGCCCTCCCTGACTCCAGTGCTGCCTGAAAGATCACCACCAATGTCTCTATAATCTCCTCAGCTTTACCTTCAGAATCCTGGGGTGTAATCCATCTTGTCCAGGTGATTGATTCAACTTCAGACCTTTAGCTTCCCCAGCACCTTTTCCTTAGTGATGGCTACTATATTCATTTCTACCCTCCTGACTCTCTTGACGTTCTGATATGCTTCTGGTGTCTTCCACTGTGAAGACGGATGCAAAGTACCTATTCAGTCCCTCCACCATTTCTTCGTACCTATTATTATTTCTCCAGCCTCATTTTCCAACAGTCCGATGTTCACTATGACCTCTCTCTTACCTTTTATATATCTTAAAAGGTTCTCACAACTTTCTTTCATGTTACGAGCTAGTTTACCCTCATATATCATCCTTTTCCCTCCTACTGATTTTTTTAATGATCCTCTACTGGTTTTTAAAAGCTTCCTAATCCTCTGGCTTCCCACTAATCTTCACTATATTGTACATTTTCTCTTATGCTTTTATGCCGTCCTGTCAGCCATGGTTGCCTTGTCCTCCCCTTAACATGTTTCTTCTTCCCTGGGATGAATTTCTGCTGTGCCTTCCAAATTACACCCAGAAACTCAGGGACAGGAATGATTGCTGGAAGTTTAGATCTTTAAAAAGTAATAGGGAAGGTGGAAAAAGGGGCGGGGGAGTGGCATTGCTAGTCAGGGCTAGTATAGGGCTATTGAAATGCAGAGATTGTTTAAGGAAAGCATACTGCATGTGCTCAATATGTTTGTCCCTAGCAGGCAGGGAAGATGCTGTCGAGTGAGGGAGCCTTGGTTCTCAAGAGAGGTTGAATGACTGGTTAAGAGGAAGAAGGATGCTTATGTAAGGCTTAAGAAACAAGGAACGGAAAAGGCTCTAAAGGGATACAAGTTATCCAGGAAGGAGCTGAAGAAAGGGCTTAGGAGAGCTACAAGGGGGCATGAGAAAACCTTAGCAGATAGGATCAAGGAAAACTCCAAGGCTTTTTACACGTACGTGAGGAATAAGAGAATGACCAGAGAAAGGGTAGGGCTGATCAAGGATTGTAAAGGGAATTTGCGCACGGAGCCTAAAGAGATAGGAGAGGTCCTTAATGAATACTTTTCTTCGGTATTCACAACTGAGAGGGACCTAGTTGTAGAGGAGGACACTGCAAAACAGGCTGGTAGGCTAGAGGAGGTCAATGTTAGTAAGGAACATGTACTAGGAATTTTGAGGATTTTGAAGATAGGTAAGTCCCCTGGGCCTGATGGGATTTATCCAAGGATTCTATGGAAAGCGAGGGAAGAGATTGCAGGACCTTTGGCAATGATCTTTTCATCCTCACTGTCCATGGGTATAGTGCCAGAAGACTGGAGAGAAGCAAACCCTTGTTCAAAAAAGGGAATATGGATAACACCGGAAATTACAGGCTAGTTAGTCTTACGCCAGCGGTGGGCAAATTATTGGAAAGGACTCTGAGAGATAGGCTTTATGATCACTTAGAAAGGCACAGTTTGATTCGTGATAGTCAGCATGGATTTGTGAGGGGTAGATCATGCCTCACAAACCTTACTGAATTCTTTGAAGAGGTGACCAAACACATGGATGAAGGTAGAGCAGTGGATGTGGTATACATGGATTTAAGTAAGGTGTTTGATAACGTTCCTCATGGTAGGCTCATGCAGAAGATAAGGAGGCATGGGATGGGGGAAATGTGGCAGATTGGATTCAGAATTGGCTGACCCTTAGAAGGCAAAGGGTGGTAGTGGACGGAAAATATTCAACGTGTTGCTCAGTTACGACTGGTGTACCACAAGGATCTGTTCTGGGTCCTCTTCTATTTGTGATTTTTTAAAATGATTTGGATGAAGGAGTGGAAGGGTAGATTAATAAGTTCGCGCCCGATACAAAGGTGGGTCAAGTTGTGGATACTGCGGAAGGCTGTTCTAGGTTACAAAGGGACATTGATAGAATGCAGAGCTGGGCTGAGAAGTGGCAGATGGAGTTTAACCCTGAAAAGTGTGCGGTGATTCATTTTGGAAGGATAAACTTGAAAGCAGAATACAGGGTTAACGGAAAGATTCTTGGCAGTGTGGAGGAGCAGAGGGATCTTGGGGTTCATGTCCACAGTTCCCTGAAAGTTGCCACCCAGGTGGATAGAGTTGTTAAGAAGGCGTATGGTGTGTTAGCTTTCATTAATAGAGGGATTGAGTTCAAGAGCCGTGAAGTTATGCTCCAGCTATACAAAGCCTGGTTCAGCCACATCTGGAGTATTGTGTCCAGTTCTGGTCCCCTCATTACAGGAAAGATGTCGATACGTTGGAAAAGGTGCAGAGGAGATTTACCAGGATGTCGCCTGGAATGGAGGGAAGGTCTTACAAGGAAAGGTTGAGAGAGCTAGGGCTTTTCTCCTTAGAATGATGAAGGATGAGAGGTGGCTTGATAGAGGTGTACCAAATGATCAGAGGTATAGATAGAGTGGACAGCCAGAGACTTTTTCCTAGAGTGGAGGTAGCTAGTATGAGCGGGCATAGTTTTAAAGTGAGTTGAGGTAAACATAGGGGAGACGTCAGAGATAGGTTCTTTACTCAGAGAGTGGTCGAGGCGTGGAACGCATTGCCGGAGATAGTAGTGGAGTTGGCCTCATTAGGAGCATTTCAGCAGCTAACAGATAGGCATATGGATGATAGTATAAGGTAGGGGTGGAGGTTAGATAGATGCTTAGGATTAGGGTAAAAGTTCGGCACAACATCGTGGGCCTAAGGGACTGTAGTGTGCTGTGCTGTTCTATGTTCTAAGTTCTATGAAACTCCTGCCATTGCTGCTCCACCATCTTCTATGTTTGGCTCCCCTGCCAATCAACTCTGGCCAGATCCTCCTCCTTGTCTGTGTCGTTATCCTTACTCATTTGCAATACCACTACATCTGATTCCAACTTCTCTCTCTCTCCCTGAAATTGCAGGGTGAATTCTATCATATTGTCCCCATGGGTTCCTTCACCTTTAGCTCCTGTATCAACTCTGCCTCATTACACATCACCAAATCCAGAATTGCTTGTTTCTTAGTGGTGTCCAGCACAAGCTGCTTCATAAAAAAAGCCAGCTCGTAGATATTCCACAAATTCCTTTTCTTGGGATCTGTTACCAACCTGATTTTCCCAATCCACCTGCGTATTGAAGCCCTTGTGATTATTGTAATAGTGCCTTTCTAACATTCCTTTTTTCTCTCCTGTTTTATTTTCTGCCCCACATCCTGACTACTGCTAGGAGACCTCTACATAACTTCCACCAGGGTCTTTTCTCCTGTGCAGTTCCACAACTGTACCCACGCAAATTCTCACTCTACATTGCTGTCAATTTAACTGCATGTCTTACTAACAAGGCAACCCACGTCCTCTGCCTATCTGCTTGTCCTTTCAATATGATGTGTATATTTGGATATTTAGTTCTGATCCTCTTACAGCCATGTCTTTGTGATTCCCACAACATCAGACCCACCAAATTCAATCTGCACTACAAGCTCATTGCCTTGTTTCATGTGATGTATGTGGCTAGTGAGCATGGAGTATCCCCAGAGTGACTGGTGCCTCTTGTCCAACATTGAGGTCTATTGAGCAGGCAGACAGCTGAGATTGCCAGGTAGCCACTCTGATTTCCATTGGAGAATTCTTGGTAGATATTTTGTTTGTTGTGAGTGGCTGGATGAGAGGCTGTACATTATAAGGTGAGATATGCAGTTAATGACATTGTGAAGAAGCAATAATCCCTCTTAATAGACAACTCATTGCTCTCTAGTGAGAATCTCACTTCAATGCAGGAACTTAGTTAAACAAGGTCAGAAGTCACAGGACACCAGATTATAGTCCAACAGGTTTATTTGAAATCGCAAGCTTTCGGAGCACCCCGAAAGCTTGCGATTTCAAATTAACCTGTTGGACTATAAACTGATGTTATGTGACTTTTGACATTGTCCACCCCAGTCCAATACCAGCACCTCCACATCCGAGTTAAATGATGCAGCAAGTTGTTCCCAACATCGAAATAGGCCTCACTGGTCTTCTCGAGTGATTCTGTTACATTTGTCACCATAGCCCACATTGTTCAGGCCCCTATAAGCTTTTGTCCATCGAGAACAGGAGCATGAGTAGGCCGCTCAGCTCACTGAGTCCATTCCACCACTAAACATGATCATGGCTGAAGAATATTTCAACACCATACACCCACACTCTTCCCTTGGCCCTTGACACCTCCATCTCTAAGAAATCTATTTTTCTTTTCCTATTTTTCTTGAAATCTATTTCTCTCTTAATTATATACACTGACTTGGCCTTCACAGCTTTCTGTTGTGACAATTCCAAGGATTCAAACCCTCAGTGGAAGTATTTCTCTTCATGCTTGACCAAAATAGCCGACTGTTTATCCTTCATCTGTTACTCCTTGCTCTTCAGACCCCGGCAAGGGGAAACATTGTCTCTACTTCCAGAGTGTCCAGCCCTGCCAGAATTTTACATGCTTCAATGAGTTCCTCTCTCAGTCTTTTAAACTCCAACGAGTACAGGCCCAGTCAATCTCGCTTCATATGAGAAACCTGTCATCCAGGAATCAGTCTGGCGAACCTTCACCACACTCCTCCGCTGCTAAGTGTACCACCTCTTAGGTAAGGAGACCAAAACTATACACAAAATGCCAGATGTGGTCTCACCAAGGCCTTTTTCAGCTGCAGTAAGGCATCCTTGTTCTGATAGCTAACCCCTCTTGCAATGAAGGCCAACATACCTAACTGAGGTTTTAGACTTGCTCGCTGAGCCAGTGTGTTTGGTTGTAGATGGGTTGTCACCTTGTTAGGTAACATCGTCAGTGCACCTCTCGTGAAGCTTTGGTGTTCTGTCCTGCTTGTTATTTATATGCCTTGGTTTGCTGGGGTGGTTGGCATTAATTCTGGTTCTGTTTTTCAATGGTTTGAATATCTAGACAACTAGAAGAAACAAGACTAGAAGAAACCCGCCGACACATAAACAAAATCCTCACCGGATTAAATTCACAAAAGAAGAAGAGAATAATAACCAACTACCCTTCCTAGACATAACGGTAGAATGTGAGAACAATGGGGAACATGAGACTAGTGTATACAGAAAGACCACACACATGGATCAGATACTTAATTGCTCCAGCAATCACCCCAACATTCATAAATGGAGCTGCATCAAGACATTATTTAAATGGGTCACAACACACTGCAGTAACCTGGAATTGCGCAAAGCAGAACAGGAGCCATTACATGGAGTTTTTAAAAGGAATAAATACCCAAAAAGCACAATCCGCTATTACCTCCGCGACAGACCACAACAAGAACAGATAACACAGCCAGACATACTAGTCATCCTACCATACATCAGAGACATATCAGAGATGTCCACAAGACTACTCAGACCCCTAGGTATCAAGATAGTCCAAAAACCAACTGCCATCCTGCGACATGACTGACGGACGTAGAGGATCCCATACCCATTGGGTATAAAATAAAACTGGCATAATATACAAAATACCACGCAAGGACTGTGAGAAATATTACATAGGCCAAACTGGAAGAAAACTGATAATAAGGATACACAAACACTGACTAGCCACTAATTCCCACTGGTCTCAATACACATGGACAAAGAAGGACACGGATTCAACTGGGACAGCACATCCATAATAGCACAAGCCAAACAGAGACATGCCAGGGAATTCCTGGAGGCCTGGCATTCCAACCCCAGAACTCCAGCAACAAACACATTGAACTGGACCGACATACAAACCACTGAAAAGCAGAACCGGAAGTGATGCCAACCACTCCAGCAAACTGAGGCATATAAATAACAACTGGGACAGAACACCAGCGCCTCACCGGAGGCACACTGACGATGATACCCAGCAGGGTGATAAACAAATGCAACTAAACCCACCAGCTCAGCGAGCATGTCTACAACCTCACCCACAACTCGAGCTACAAATCTTCTTAAAAAACTTTAAACATACTTAACTGTGTGCTGCACCTATATGCTACACCCAGGTTCCTTTGTACAGTTCAGAGAAGTTTACTTACTTGTACCTGGAATGAGCGGATTTATGAAGAAAGATGGGACAGGCTATACCTGTATCCTTTGATTTGATCTGATTTATTTATTGTCATGAATATTAATTAGAAATACACTGAAAATTGTTTAGCATCACCACTCTCCAGCGCCATCTTCAAACACGGAAAATCAACCAAAACAGACAATACTAAGCCACAAAAAGGAAACAATAAAGTTCATTTTATAGGCTTATCTCAGGAAAGTTGGATGGTCTTTGGGACAGTTCCTGCTTGTACCTCAGCCATGGGCATGGATCTGGGATCCTCCACCCCGATCCTTGAGTCCCTGCTGCTGAACTAACAACACTGCCGCAAACACGCTTCATTGTGCCGCCAACACTAGAACAAACAGTCACCACTCTCTGGCGCCACCTCACCTCCACGATCGCTGCCACCACCATGAGTTCACACGGGGCTAACCTCACCAATGCAGCCGCTGCCAGAGCTGTAGGGTCCTGCATCAGGGACCTTTCAAAGAACTTTACAGAGACTCAATGTTCAGTTCATTAAGTAATAACTTCTCTGAGTTAGCATTCAAGAAGATGGCAAAATGAAAGGAATTTAAAGAACATAGGTAGGTAGCTCAGAAGCATGTGCAAAAGACACCTTGTTAAGTAATAGATAATAGACTTGCCTGCTCCCACTACGTGTGTTTGATACTCGCCTATAAACAGGAAAAGAAACAAAACCAAAAAGAAATCACAGATAGGAAATGAAATAACTGCACAGAGACAGATATCCCATCACTAAGTCTCTCTTTATTTACTTGTACACCTGTGGCCAGCCAGCTCAGAGTCAGTCCCCAGAACTGACAAGATTCTAGTCTCCTGGTTATATTGGTCAGCCAGGCCTTTCCTGTTTGGCTCAGGTTAACAACCCCAAGCAAGGATCTCGTAATCAACAAGATCTAGCTGGTTCCAATCACTACAGGAAGGTTTGGTAAATATTAAAAACAATATGTTGGTATCTGAAACAACAAAAGAGCTGATTCCTTCATCAGTAGCTCTATCTGAAAGGGAGAAAGATTAGGAATTCAAAGTTCGTTGGCTGTAATTTTCTAACGATTCATTTTAAATGATTTGTAAAATCATAGAAAGAGGCCTACAAAAAATTCTTATGCATTTGCCATGAATGCCAGTCTATGTAAATAGTGTTTAAATGTTATATAAATGCTATAAAGTGATGGATGGAAAGGAAAATAGAAAACAATGAGGTAAATTGTGAGTTGAGAAACACATGAAAAATGAATTCAACTTGCTCAAATAGCAGTGTCAATAATTTCCTTTGATATGGCATTTACACAATATTCTACCCCTCTGCATTAGTTCCTGAAAAATTGAGTAAAAATTCATTTTTATCAAGAATTGCTTCTGGGTGCGAATAATGGTGATGAAGTAACAACAGATCTAGAAGCAATGTGCAAAATTTCTAATTAAAAGCTCTGCCAAATAAAAAGAAAACATACGTTTGGGAGCATGAGGTGATAACTGTCTGTTGTCCAAGTTATTAGATTCGGCTACAAATTGTTCTGCAAACAAAAAACCGTGATATGGATTTCATGAAATTATAACAAAACCAGAGGATTTGGGTGCATATGGTTGTATGTGAAAGGATTAGTTATATGTTTCCTCGAGGAACAGCTTTCTGTAAAGGAAGGAATATGATAGTGACATCACATTGTTTGGAATTGGAACCCAAAAAGTCTGCAAGGTTCCTAGAATTTGTCCTCAACTACCAGGCACCGTAAACTGTTACTGTTCAATAAAATTAATTAATTGCCTAATCACAAGAGAGTTCATTTCATGTCATTACATTGTCGCCCCGGCGACCACAGCCAGAACTGGAGGCAAGTGCATGGAGCACTTGAAGTGAAGCACAGCAACAGTACAGTGTTATAGGTGAGGCACAAGGCCAACCCAGAGAGAAGGTCAGCAGTGACAGAAAGCCATGAATGACGGACTTCAAGGCACCAGACTGTAAGCAGTGAAAAAACTGAAAAAGCACAGGAGAAATCCCACAGCAGATAATGCAGCGAGCAACAATCCAAAAAAAAAATCAATGACCCACTGTGTGTAATAAATGCTTATAAATGAGAAACCTCTGTAGAAACTATACAAGAAAGGGCAACTCACACAATACACTGCAGAAAGGGAAAGCCCATGGAAAAGCGGGAAAAAAAGTGCATTGGAAAAAGAAGCATTTCATCACCATAGCCCACATAGCAAATACACCAATGGTGGGAGATACCGCACCTTTAGAGGATCCTAACCAGACTGTATTTTGGCTACAAATGCACCACTGGTTTGCCAGATACCCGGTCACTCCAGACCTCAATACAAAACCAAAGACAAGGTCATTGCATTAAGACAAAATGCTGTGGCTGCTGGAAATCTGAAACAAGCCGAGAATGCTGGAGAAACTCAGCAGGTCTGGCAGTATCTCTGGAGACAGAAGCAGAACTAATGTTTCAAGTCCAATATGACTACCTTCAGAAAGATGTTAGAAAAGGGTTTTTTTTAAAATACTTTAGACAAAGGCCCAGGCAAAAAGACAAAGGGATTGTTAACGGTGGAGGAAAGGGAAAAGAGATGTAAAATGGGTGTAAATTAAGTCAAGGCTGTTGGCCAGGAGCAGGGGAGTGGGGCAGCGGGGGAAGAAAATGTAAGAAAAAAGAGGACAGACATGAAGTGGTCAGCTCCTGAAGTTACTGAATTCAATGCTGAGACCAAAATACTGCAGATGCTGGAAGTCTGAAACAAGCACAGATAAGGCTTGTGAAAGTCAGCAGGTCTGACAGCATCTGAGAAGAAGGAATTCATTCTGTCCTCCGTCTGGTACAATGTTCCAACAAAATACAACACAAGTTCGAGGGACAACACCTCATCTTCTATTCAGGCATTTTACAGCCACTAGGCCTCAATATTGAATTCCATAACTTCAGGAACTGACCATGTTATGTCTGGTGCCCACATTTATTTTACATCTTCCACACCCCTCCACACTCACTCTTGTCTGTTTCTTGATTAGCTTGTTCTTTCTAGAGAGGACTCAGTCATCCCTTTGACATTTTAATTTACATGGATTTTACATTTCTTTTGCCAGCGTTAACATTCCCTCTGTCCTTTGCACTGGGTCTCTGCGTTTGTCAAAAGTTGAAAGAAAACAATTTCCAGTTCTGAAGAGTCATTCTGGGCTTGAAACACGAACTCGGTTTTCTCTCTCCATGGAAGCTGCCAGACCTGCTGAGTTTCCCCAGCAAGGTCAATTTTTTTTGCATGCGGTCAAGAATGATGACCACTTTATAAAGCTTCCAAAGATGCAGTGTGTCTTGGTGAAGCTTAAAGCGGAGCATCAATAGATGATTGAATAAGTCAAAGTTCAAGAAGAGTCAGCCATCTCCCCGCATGGTAGGGGTCACTTCAACAGCAGGAAACTAGCACATTCCTACATCGGGGTCTGGAGTGTGGCAGCAGCTGGGGTCCAGAGCAAGACATTGGTGCTTGCCAACAAGGCAGCTGGTGAGCCAGGCAAAACTCTCGTGTTTGGCAGCTTTGGGGCATCATCAAGGTCCAGAGCGGTCAGTGGCAAGATGGTTTGTGAGCCTGCTGAGACTCTGGCAGTTGGTGGCGAGACAGCAATGTGCAGCAAATTGAGCCCAGTGCAGGGGACAGAGCATGCCAGGTGTGGGAGAGAGATGGAGTCCGGGGAGAGATGGAGAGACGGGGGAGTATGTGCCCAGCATGGGGGGTAGAAACGTACCCAGTGCAGGGGAGAACCTGCCCAGCATAGGGCGTAGAACATGCTCAGCACAGGAGAGAACGTGCCCAGCACGAGGGAGAACATGCCCAGCACGGGGAGGGGAGAACATGCCCAGCACGGGGGGGGGGGGGGAGAACAGGCCCAGCAAGGGGGACAGAGCATGCCAAATGCAGGGGAGAGACTGAGCCCAACACGGGGAAGAACATGCCCAGCAAAGGGGAGAGAGAATGTGCCCAGTGTGGAGGAGAACATGCACAGCACAGGGGGAAGAATGTGCCCAGTGCGGGGGAGAACGTGCCCAGCACGGCGGGTGGAAACGTACCCAGTGCAGGGGAGAACCTGCCCAGCGTAGGGCGTAGAACATGCTCAGCACAGGACAGAACGTGCCCAGCATGGGGGAGAGCATGCCCAGCACAGGAGGGGGGAATGTGCCCAGTGCAAGGTGGACAGAGCATGCCAAATGCAGGGGAGAGACTGAGCCCAACACGGGGAAGAACGTGCCCAGCACAGGGGAGACAGAATATGCCCAGTGTGAAGGAGAACATGCACAGCACAGGGGGGAGAACGTGCCCAGTGCGGGGGAGAATGTGCCCAGTGCAGGGGGGAGAACAGGCTGAGCGCAGGGGAGAATGTGCCCAGTGTGGGGGACAACGCGCCTAGTGCGGGGGAGAACATGACCAGTGCGGGGGAGAACATGACCAGCACAGGAGAGAATATGTCCAGTGCAGGGGGGAGAACATGCTGAGTGTGGGGGAGAACGTGCCCAGTGCAGGGGAGAACGTGCGCAGTGCGGGGGAGAACGTGCCCAGTGCTGTGGGGATAATGTGCCCAGTGCTGGGGGGACAATGTGCCCAATGCAGGGGAGAATGTGCCCAGTGTGGGGGAGAACGTGCCCAGCACAGGGGAGAGAATGTGCCCAGTGCAGAGGAAAACGTGCCCAGTGTGGGGGAGAATGTGCCCAGTGGAGGGGAGAACATGCCCAGTGCAGGGGTGAAGAATGTGCCCAGTGCGGGGGAGAACATGGCCAGTGCAGGAGAGAACAACCCCAGTGGAGGGGGAAGAATGTGCCCAGCGTGGGAGAGAACATGCCCAGTGCGGGGGAGAATGCGCCCGGTGCAGGGCAGAACATGCCCAGTGGAGAAGAGAACATGCCCAGTGCGGGAGAGAACATGCCCAGTGCAGGGCGGAGAACATGCTGAGCACAGGGAAGAAGATGCCCAGTGCAGGGGTGAACATGCCCAGTGCAGGGGGGAAAATATGCCCTGCACGGGGAGGGGGGGGATAATATGCCCAGCGCAGGAGGAGGGGAGAATATGCCCAGCGTAGGGGGTGGGAGCATACACCCAGTGCGGGGGGGAGAATATGCCCAGCATGGGGGAGAGGTCAAGCCCTCATGGGAAGAGTGTATCCACATGGGGAAAACCAAGTGTGGGACTGTCTGCAAGCCCATGGCTTAGCAAGGACTTTAATGCTGAACTTTGAATTTTATTTCTTTATTTTTCTACATTCTACCAGGTAGAACTGAAATGTTAAACTTTTCACTTATTTCTCTACTTTTCTACTGTGTATCTAAGATTTTGTACCTAGGTACCTTTGTACCTCAGAGGGGGTCGGGAACTGCAACATTGTACACTTTTCACTGTACTCCTGTATTTGAGTACACGTTACAATAAAAATTAATTCTAATTCCAATTCTGAAAGAATCTAGCCATGCTAAAGGGACTGCTAATCTAAATGCCCTGTTAAGAGCAGTCACACAATGCAGCAAGGCCTTTGATACTCACAAAGGAAGGCTCACAGGAAGTTTCCAAAAATCCTGCGCTGGGACAGCCAACATATTCATGCAGTTGACACTGCAAAGAAGAACACTGAAGAAAGGAAAAGTCTCTTTCTCAGGAATATTCAGAGCTCCAAGGTCACAGTGAACTATTAGCTAAGGAAACCCATCTGTTTCAATTAGTGAATGATGATTTTGTGTCAAAATAGACACAAAGAGAAAGAATGACCATTTTCCTTTAAGTTTGCAGAAGACTATCAGGAAGAAGCCAAATTTATTAAGGATGGATATACTTGCACAATAAGGATAAGCTTTTGAGAAATGGCTTGGAAACACATGAAAGGAAATAAATTTGCCATCCTGAACACCACAGCACAATGCAAGAAGATTTTACAGTCCCTGCACAGAAGATTAATTCCTCAACAGCAATGATGCCCTTCTACCTTTTGATGGAGTTTCAGAAATGTTCTTGTCTACAGAAAAGCTTACATCCTTCGAGGTCTCTGCTCATCATCCTTGACATGATAAGAGAGACTATGCATGCTATACGTCCTCCAAGAGAGCTGTAAATACCCCAATGATTGCGGGCATGGTGAGGTAGGAAATGAGAGAAAAGTTAAATGCTCATGGTCAAAAGTTAATCATTAAAAACGTAAAATAACTTTAGTTACTGAACATGTGTGAAAAGAGCTGAGGCATAGTTATGTCGTTTCTAGTACTAGCATCTGAATTTGAATGAAGAGCTGTCCTCTCTTCCCATGTTGTATAAATGGCTATAAATAGTTTCACAAGTGTGAAGACCTCATTTTACTACAATGGCCTTATTTGTTCTAGGATGTATGTACTATTGGCAAAGTTATTGCCCAAACCTAACTATCCTTGAGAAATCAGTGGTAAGCACCTGCTTGAACCATTGCAGTCCTTGTCGTGTAGTTATAACAAATGATGCAGTTTCAAACAAGCTGGTTGGTGTGTTTTGGATGGTTAGGACCCGCTCTTGAATCCATAATATTTACATGACTAATCCATTTCTGTTTCTGATCAGTGGTACCAACCAGGATGTCATTGCTGGGGGATTCAATGATTGGCAATTCCATTGAATATCAAACAGAGACAGTTCCATTACCTCTAATGAGGGATATTCATTTACTGGCATGTCCGTGGTATGAAGATTAATTATCATTTGCAGCCAAAGCCCGGACGTTACCATGAAAGAAAAACAAACTATTTGGTGTCTGTGACATGCATAGAACATTGCTCCATCATAAAAACTGAAAGAACTGCAGATGCTGTAAATCAGGAACAAAAACAAAATTGCTGGAAAAGCTCAGCAGGTCTGGGAGCATCTGTGAAGGAATGCTGCCAGACCTGCTGAACTTTTCCAGCAATTTTGCTATTGCTCCATCATAAATGGGTATCCCCACCTAGAACCTTATTTTGCAGGAAAGGTCATTTAAATGTCAATTTAAGGAAATGATACAATCCATAGCTATATCAACACTTAAAGCTTATACTATCACTGAATATCCTACCATCAATATAGTTTGGTTACTATTGAGCAGAAACTTAACTGAGGCAGCCATACAAATATTATGACAGAAGGGTAAGTCAGATGCTCGATATATTATCACAAATGTCTCCCTACCATCTTTCTGTCATTTACAAGGCACGCTCAGGAAACTGATGGCACGCTCCCACTTGTGTGGGTGCGTGAAGTTTCAACAGCACACAAGAAGTTTGACACTATTCAGGTCAACCAGCTGACTTGATCAGCTCCTTGCACTACCTTAAATATTCACTCTCTTCAACATCCAATGCAATGAGGCCACAGTGTGTACCATCTAGAAGAAGAAGAGTAGTGACTCATTAAGGCTCATTCAGCAACATCTACTAAACCTATGACCCATACCAGCTAGGAGGACAAGGAAAATAGGCACGTAGGAACTCTGTCACCTGTAATATTCTGACCAAGTAACACAACTCGACCTGGAACTGTCTCACTATTTCATCATCATTGCTGGGTCAAAATTTTGAAACTTGCTCCTGGTAGCAGGAAGGTTGGGAGATGATCTTTTATCAGCAATGGTGACTGCCTGGCTATTTAATGGCATGAATTTTACTTAACATTTATCAACCCAAGCTCGGCTGGTATGCAGGTCTTGCTGCAAGCATAACTTCTTCAATGTTATCAAACTGCAACCTGTTACACACATTACGGGGACCTTAGGATGTAGGTGATGTCAAGCCAACACTGTAACCTTCATTTAACACAAGGAATTACATGCACAATGCCAGTCTTTTCCAACAAGACATTGGATTAGTAATATTGAGAGCTAGGCCCACTTCTTTAGATCTTGTTTTAAACCACTTGCATTTAATTTCTATCTTTTCAAACTTCATCTTTTCTGTACGATCATCCATTTGTTCATTCTTACGATTATACTTCTAAACCATTACCCCATTATTGTGCAGCATACAAGGAAGGAGCTAGATTTCTCACAATTAGCTTTTTAAAATATGTGCACATTAAATTAGCTTCTATAGGCCTACTAATTTCTCAACATTTGACTTGAGTGATAGATCAGATTCTCATGATCATAACTGGTCTCAACAACTGTGGATGACTAACTTTTCAATCTGTTGATTTGAGTATAACTGAGAAAAGACACTTTTTATTGAAGTATTTCATTTGCACTTATCAGGACAAGTCACAAGAACACCAAGGTAAAGGGAAAGCAACATTTAGACTGTATGTGAGGAGAGTGCTGATTGGTTGGACGTGGACTCTGATTGGTCAAGGCATTGTCTTGGAAAAGGAACCGGTGAATGGTGGGTACTAGTTTTGTTGAGTTGAAGCTAGTACAGTATTATACACATTCTCCCTGTCTGCAGGGGTCAGGGCCCTGTATATTAAAATATGCAGCTTCTAGTAAACATGAGTGTTTCACGCTGCGAGCTGACTGACAATCTTAAATTGGTTGTCAGCACTACTCTTCACACACTCTGGATTATTTAGCAATTGCCGTCCAATTGTGGATCCACATCTAAGTTGGACACTGTGTTGTGAATTTTGCAAGTGTGGGCTGGTTGATTATCATCAGAACTCTACTTGTTGCAAATAGCCAAAGGGATATGCTGTTGGACACAAACTGCCAGTTTTTGGGACATAGGGTCTAAATACCTAGCATCACACTACACATAGCACCTTATTCATTATTCACGTTTGTGATAGGCATAATCTGTCTTTGGCATGACTCATATTGCTATTGTGTAGTATTAGAATGAGATAGCTATTCATTATGATATTAATTCCCAACGTTTCTCTTACATTTTCTTGCTGGATTTTTATGGTTCAATCACAGCTTTAATAGCAATAGTTGAAGTTAACTATAAAATTTATAGCTTGTAGGCCACAGGAATTTACCACTTAGCTCTGGATCCTGTTCAGATATTCAATAAAATCATGGCTTATTAACGATATAGTCCACATTGCACTTTTGCCCCTTATCACTCAAATCCTTTGATTAACAAAAGTCCATCAATCACAGCTTTAAAATCAAGAATAAATTTAGCATCAACTGCTGTTTGCAGAAAAATAAAGCTCCAAACTTCTACCCCTCTTTTACATGAAGAAATGAATTATAATTTCAGTTTTGAAAAGTCTCGCTCTAATTTTACAGTTCATGCCCCCTAGTCCTTGAATCCTCCCCCATCAGACATATTTTCTTTCTAGGGTAACAAGCAGGAGACCTCCTGCTGACACCTCCTCCAACCGCCCCCTGGATCATGACCCCACCCCCGAGCACCAAACCATCATCTCCCAAACCATCCACAACCTCATCACCTCAGGTGACCTCCCACCCACCGCCTCCAACCTCATCGTTCCCCAACCCTGCACCGCCCGCTTCTATCTCCTCCCCAAAATCCACAAACCTGAATGCCCTGGTCGACCCATTGTCTCCACCTGCTCCTGCCCCACCGAACTCATCTCCACCTTCCTAGACTCCATTTTCACCCCCTTGGTCCAGGAACTCCCTACCTACGTCCGTGACACCACCCACGCCCTCCACCTCCTCCACAACTTCCAATTCCCCAGTCCCCAACAGCTCATTTTTACTATGGACGTCCAGTCCCTATACTCCTGTATTCCCCATGCTGATGGCCTAAAGGCCCTCCGCTTCTTCCTGTCCCGCAGAACGGACCAATCCCCCTCCACCGACACCCTCATCCGCTTAGCCGAACTCGTCCTCACCCTCAACAACTTTTCTTTCAATTCCTCCCACTTCCTACACACAAAGGGGGTGGCCATGGGTACCCGCATGCGCCCAAGCTATGCCTGCCTCTTTGTAGGTTATGTGGAACAATCCCTCTTCCGTACCTACACTGGCCCTAAACCCCACCTCTTCCTCCGTTACATTGATGACTGCATCGGCGCCGCCTCGTGCTCCCACGAGGAGCTCAAACAGTTCATCCAATTCACCAACACCTTCCACCCCAACCTGAAGTTCACCTGGACCATCTCCAACACTTCTCTCTCCTTCCTGGACCTCTCTGTCTCCATCTCGGGCAACCACCTAGAGACAGATGTCCATTTCAAGCCCACTGACTCCCACAGCTACCTGGAATACACCTCCTCCCACCCACCCTCCTGCAAAAATGCCATCCCTTATTCCCAATTCCTTCGCCTCCGCCGCATCTGCTCCCAGGATGAGACATTCCACTCCCGCACATCTCAAATGTCCTCATTCTTCAAGGACCGCAACTTCCCCCCCACAGTGGTCGAGAAC
>JAHRHZ010000073.1:9083920-9114674 GCA_024137785.1 Ginglymostoma cirratum | reverse complement strand
GTCTCCCGCATTTCCCGTAACACATCCCTCACGCCCCGTCCCCGCAATAATAACCAAAAAAGAATCCCCCTCATCCTCACGTACCACCCCACCAACCTCCGGATCCAACGCATCATCCTCCGACACTTCCGCCATCTGCAATCAGACCCCACCACCAAAGACATTTTTCCCTCCCCACCCTTATCTGCCTTCAGGACGGACCACTCCCTCCGCGTCTCCCTTGTCCGCTCCACACTCCCCTCCAGCCCCACCACACCCGGCACTTTTCCTTGTAACCGCAGGAAGTGCTACACCTGCCCCCACACCTCCTCCCTCACCCCAATCCCAGGCCCCAAGAAGACTTTCCACATCAGGCAGATGTTCACCTGCACATCTGCCAATGTGGTATACTGCATCCGCTGTACCCGTTGTGGCCTCCTCTACATCGGGGAAACCAAGCGGAGGCTTGGGGACCGCTTTGCAGAACACCTGCGCTCAGTTCGCAACAAACAACTGCACCTCCCAGTCGCGAACCATTTCAACTCCCCCTCCCATTCCTCAGATGACGTGTCCATCCTTGGCCCCCTGCAATGCCACAGTGATGCCACCTGAAGGCTGCAGGAACAGCAAATCATATTCAGCCTGGGAACCCTGCAGCCCAATGGCATCAATGTGGATTTCACAAGCTTCAAAATCTCCCCTCCCCCAACCGCATCCCAAAACCAGCCCAGCTCATCTCCACCTCCCTGACCTGTTTTTCCTCTCACCTCAAGCCACACCCCCATCTCCTATCTGCTAACATCATCCCGCCCCCTTGACCTATCCGTCCTCCCTGGAATGACCTATCTCCTCCCTACCCCCCTACCTACACTCACCTTTACTGGCTCCATCCCCGCCTCTTCGACTTGTCTGCCTCCTCTCCACTTATCCTCTCCTCTATCCATCCTCTATCCGCCTCCCCCACTCTCCCTATTTATTTCAGAACCCTCTTCCCCTCCCCCATTTCTGATTAAGGGTTTAGGCCCGAAACGTCAAGTTTTCCTGCTCCTATGATGCTGCTTGACCTGCTGTGTTCATCCAGCCCCATGCTTGTTACCTCGGATTCTCCAGCATCTGCAGTACCTTTTATCTCTGATACATATTTTCTTTCTACATACCTTATTTGTTCCCCTTGATATCTAAAACATTTGTTCGGATAATAGCCCTAATCATCTCAATTCCAGAAATTACAGCTCTACTTCCTGCTTTCTTTCCTTGTTCGTTTAATATTGGAATTATTGGTGAGGCCAAACCAAAAGGACTGGCGTGGATTTTTTTGACAGACTTTGAAGTCATCGTATCTGAATCTAGTGGAGGTTCTGAGTCTGAATTTGTCAGCAGTGAGGGCAGTGAGAGCACGAGCCACTGAATGGCTGCCTCCTCAATCAGGTGGTATCATCTCAGAGACGTGCCAGCCAACCTGTAGCTTACAGCAATACCATTGGGAGTAGTGCACACTGATCAGACTACAGGCTTTGCACAGGTTCTAGGTGGTGGGAGTGCTGCACACGGGTAATTCTGGGAGCATCACAGAAGGGACAGGAGGGGAAGCACAGAATTTGGGGAGGAGTGAGAGATGTGAAGGTCATGTTAATAAGGGAAAGAATGCCAAGGACTTGTGGAGGAGACCAACTGGGAAAGGGGAACATTGAGGCAGTCAGGCCTGCTTCTTATTTCCTGCCCAAAGTCTGAACAAGCTAATGTCCTTGACCTCCTCCCGTTCACCTCAAACAATAAGGTTGAGAAAGAGCTCTTCAGTGGCCAATAATTGTCCACTTAACGACCATTTTTTTGGTTAGGGCAAGTGAGCTGGCTTACACCTTCAACCTCCTACTTATAACCTTTTTGTCAGGTCAAGGGGGGAGGCAGAATGGCAACGGGTAAGACAGAGAGAATTTTATAGACCTGTCTGCCAATAAACCCAGCAAATTTGTAAAATTCTAGCCTATTATATACCAATCCAATTTAAGGCAAATCTGAAATAAGCTGACTGTTGAATGGTGCAGGCAAGTGTAAACTGTCGGAAACAAAATAATTTCAACTAATAGGGCTATTTTGTTTGAATTTAAAACCCAAAAATCTATTGTGCGGGCACATCACATGCACCATTGTATGGCGTAGAGTAAACACAGGTACCTTAGAAGAGGATACAGATTTACATCTGACCCTTTGTGGACATTGATCCCACAAGGTTTGATGGGAGGTGATGGCTAGTGATTACACCACTAGAAACAGCAATCCAGAGGACCAAGCTAATACCCTGGTGACATGAGTCTCAAAACAGCAGGTGGTAGAATTTAAAATCAAATAATAAATCTACATTTAAAAGCCTGTTTAATCATTGATTGTTATGAAAATCCAACTGGCTCACAGACATCATTAAGGAAAGAAAATCTGTCAGTCTGACCTACACTAGCCTAAATGTCACTCCGAACTCAAAGCAATGCAGGTGGCTCTGAAGTAGCCTAGTTAGATATTCAGATCGATGACAGTGAGGAAGGTCAGCAAATATTGGTCTGCATCCCATAAATTATTTCTTTAGAATTCTTTACTCTCTGCTTGTAAATATGATTGCAGCTACATTTGCAAGCATGATTAATCAGACTTTGCTAGCTACTGATCACCGTGGCATTAGTACCATGTAATTCAGGTTCAGTTGTGACTCGGGTGTTCCTGAAGCACAAACCAACTGTGTTACCACTCAAGCACAGCACTGCCTTCATGTCTACAGTTCCAGCTTCCTTTGGGAACATGCATTAATCATTTTTCGAAATGCAGTCTGCCAACATCTGCAGATATATCTGAGCAAGCACTGACAAGTAACCACAGAACATATTTTATGCAGCTTGGACTTCAGGAACCCCTTTACTCATTTTTCCTTTTCTTCTAAGATTGTAACCCAGAGTGATTCCTATTCAGACACCCATTTGGTGCCTTCAATGGTGCTGGGAGAGTAAGAACTGCACCAATCAGAACAAAAACACATGTATAACTTGAGAAAAGATCAAACAGAAATAACACTGAACAATCCTTAAAGAGTACGGTGTGCACTTCTGGTCACCCGGTTCTTGGAGGAACTATTATTAAACTAGAAAGGGTTCAGAAAAAATACCAGGATGTTGCTGGGAATGGAAGGTTTGAGATACAAATATAGACTGGAAAGACTGGGACAGTTTTCACCAGAGCTTAGGAGGTTGAAAGATGACCTTATTGAGATTTATAAAATCATGAGGGACATAGATGAGGTGAAGAACAAGAGTCTTTTCCCTAATGGGGGGGGAGTTCAAAACTATGGGGCATAGTTTTAAGATTTAAAAAGAGGAGAAAGTTTTAAAAAGGACATGAAGGGCAACGTTTTTACGCAGAGTGTAGTTCGTGTGTAGAACAGAGAAATTAGTGGATGCTGGTACAGTTACAACAGTTAAAAGACATTTGGATAAGTTCATGATTAGGAAAGATTTGGAAGAGGGATCAAGCACAGGCAGGCAGGACTAGTTTAGTTTGGGAAAATGGTCGATGTGGATTAGTTGCTGTATGACTCTATTAGAAAATCTGAATATCTATTAGAGATACAAAACTTGCAACTAATGATGCGCTGGCACATTGGCCAGAAAATTGTGAAAGGCAAAACAGCATGACTTCTGGATAAGGAGTTCCCAACTATTTCCAGAATTACAGGTCATCATCCTTTCTGTTGTGTCCCTTGAATTGGTTCACAGAGATTGTAACAATAAAATTAACCAATGAGTTGAAAGCCATGCAAACAGGAACTCATGTGTAACAATGGTTTCTTTATTATCCTTGCATTTTAGAATCAGTCAACAAAAGGGGAGATGTGCACCTTTACCACATTTTCATTCAATAGAATGAAGATTCATCTGTTTCTACAAAAAGTGTGCAATCTGGCACACCAGGTTACCACCTAGGCAGTAAAAATTGATGTCGACCCCTCTGCATTGACAATGCAAACAAATCTAAAGGACAAGAATATTGGCGTTAGTTTACTTGAAAAAATTACTGTGCCTCATTTCAACTGCAGTACAGTTAATAGCAGACCAACGCACACCTACCTGCACACTAGTCAGGGTTGTATACTGGTAAGCCTTTATTACAAGGTAGTTGGCTTCTATATCTATTAATCCCAAGATCATGTACTTCCACCATCTTCGTTTTAATATTGCCAACAGATTCTCTTCCCCTGTCAAAAGAAAAGACCATCAGATTACAAGTGCAACCAGTCATTATGAAAAAAAAATTGCTATGGTTAAAATTTTTTAGTTGCAAAGACTCCAGCAATTTTGTTTAATGAGGCCATATATTCCTCTGTTCATCAAATTAGTAATAGCCATGAGATTGGTGTGAACACAACTAGGGTGTCTGTGATTTTGTCTTTGCTTACAACAGACCAGGTACCAAGTACATTGCTATGTGGTAAGCTTGAAAAATTTAACACCCACATCACACATACATTGAAGTGGCCAACTTTTCTCTTATTCCACTATCACATTTTTGCACTGAGATTTGTGGAAGCACAATAGTGTATTAATCTGATTGAATATATATGTATTGATACAAAACAAAAATTATTACTGCTGAGATTGTCAAATGTCACTGATTCGGGACACTTTTCTCTGCTTTTATGAAATTCAAAACTCTTAATTTTACAGCCTTAGATTAAGTCATTTTTATCAGCCAAAGGAAAAAGGGAAAAATATACTCATTGAAGAAACCAAACTAAACTTGTTTGTTATTGTGAAATGGAACTCAAAATGATACAATAATAGCAGGAAATAACCCAGATAGGAATTAGGAAGGCTAAAAGGGGCCATGAAATGTTTTGGCAAACATGATTAATGAAAATCCCAAGCATTTTATACGTAGAAAAGAAGCAAGACTGTAGCTAGGGAATGGGGCAAAGGAGGGAATTTATGCATGGAGCTGAAGAAGTGGGTGAGGTCCTTAGTGAATAGTTTGCATCAATATTCACAAAGGAGAAGGACATGGTGGATCATGAGTCTTGGGAGAAGTATGTTGATATTCTGCGGCATGTCATTAAACAAGTGGTGTTTTGAAAAGCATTAAGATAGACAAGTCCCCAGGACCTGATGGGATCTATCCCAGAATGCTGAGGGAGGTAGATGAGAAAATTACTGGGGCCTTGTATGAAATCTTTATATCCTCTTTAGTCACAGAAAAGGTCCCAGAGGACTGGAGAATAGCCAAAGTTATTCCTTTGTTTAAGAAGGGCAACAGGGATAATCTGGGAAATTACACGCTGGTGAGCTTTATGTCAGTGGTAGGGAAATTATTCGAGAAGATTCTTAGGAATAGGATTTACTCACATTTAGAAAAATATAGACTTATTTGCAGTAGGCAGCATGGCTTTGCATGGAGAAGGTCGTGTCTTGCAAACTTGATTGAGTTTTTTGAGGAAGTGACAAAGATGTTTAATGAAGGCAGGGTGGTAGATGTTGTCTATATGGATTTTAGCAAGGCCTTTCACAAGGTTCCCCATGGCAGTGTGATACAAAAGATGAAGTCACATGTTATCCATGGAGAGCTGATAAGATGAATACGTAACAATCTTAGTCACAGAAGACAGAGAATAGCCAACAATGGAAGGGTGTTTTTCTGGTTGGAGATCTGTGGCCAGTGGTGCTCTGCAGAGATCAATGCTGGGACTCCTGCTGTTTGTAATATATATAAATGATTTAGAGAAGTATATGGGTGAACTAGCAAGTTTGCAGAAAGCACAAAGATAAGCAGAACTGTGGATAATGAGGAGGATTGCCAGAGGATACAGCAGGGTATGGGTAGTCTGTAGTCTGGAGACTTGGGCAGAGAAATGGCAGATGGTGTTAAATCTGGAAAAAAGCAAGATGATGCATTTTGGAAGACCTAATGCAGAAGGGAACTATACAGTGAACCATAGAATTCCTACAGTGCAGAAGCAGGCCATTTTGCCCATCAAGTCTGCGCCAACCCTCCAAAGAACACCCCACCCAAACCCTAACTCCTGTCCCTGTAACCCTGCATTTTTATCACGGCTGATCCACCTAACCTGCACACCCCTGAACACAATGGGACTATTTAGCATGGGCAATCCACCTAACCTGCAAATCTTTGGACTGTGGGAGGAATCCAGGAGCACCTGGAGGAATCCTAGGCAGATACAGATGAGAACATGCAAACTCCATACAGTCACCCAAGGCTGGAATTGAACCCAGGTATCTGGCACTGTGTGGCAGCAGTGCTAACTACTGAGCCACCGTGCTGCCCAGAACTCTTAGTAGCATTAACATACAGAGGGATCTAGGCATACAGGTCCACAGTTCTATGAAAGTGGCAACACAATTGGATAAGGTGGTCATGAAGGCATATGCCATGTTAGTTTTCATTGGTTGGGGCAAAGAATATAAGAGTTGGCAATTCATGTTGCAGCTGTATAGAACTTTATTAGGCCCCATTTGGAATACTGTGTTACAGTTCTGTCACCACACTCCCAGAAGGATATCAAGGCTTTGAAGGGGGTGCAAAAACAATTTACCAGGATGTGGTGTGGTTTGAGGGGTATTAGCTAGGACAGATTGGACAAACTTGATTTGTTTTCATTTGAACGTTGAAGGGTGGTGGGGTGACCTGATGGAAGTTTACAAAATAGTGACAGGCTTAGACAGAATGGGTACTCAGAATCTTCTTCCCAGTGTAGAAATACCAATTCCTAGGGGACATAGGTTTTAAGGTAAAAGGGGATAATTTTAAAAGAGATTTGAGATGGTGGTTAAGTGCCTGGAATGCGCTGCTAGAGGGAGCGGTGTAGAAGGATACAATACCAACATTTAAGAGGCATCTTGACAGATAGACGAATAGACAGGAAATAGAAGGATATGGATGCGTAGAGGCAAAATGTTTTTAGTTTAGAAAGACATTGTGTATTGGCAGAGTCTTAGTGGGCTGAATGGCCTGTTCCTGTGCTGTACTGTTCTTTGTCCAGTGATGTTGCACTGTGCTGTCCACTTATGCAATAAGCCCACACATTTGTCATGATATTGGTCATCTTGATTTTTTATTTAATCCTTATAAATGTCTCTTCTTTGAAAATGACATTGTCTTAAATTATTGGCATTTTCCTTGCTCACAGTCAACTTGTTTGGTCTTAATTCAATATCATGACATCAGAATCACCAGCAAGTGACCTCTGTATCAATCAGACAGGCCATAAGTTTATTCCTTTGGTAATGAAATTTGCATAACCTTCAAATGAAAAGGACTGACAGATAATGACAGAAAACCTAAAAGATCAAAATAGCTCTAAGTGCTTTCTCCTGGAAAAGATGGATCAATGGGAATAATTCCAAAACTATATGTCAATATTTAAAAATATGCATGCAGAAAATAACTCTTCTCACAAAAATATTTTAAACTTTTCAAGTGAACAATGCAGCAACGTGTTCATCATAGACAGAAAGCAAGAACTACAGATGCGAGAGTCAGAGACAACACAGTATGGAGCTGGAGGAATACAGTGGGCCAGCCAGCATCACAAGAGCTGGAGAGTTAACGTTTCAGGCCGGGACCCTTCTTCAGAAATGTGTTCATCGTGACAACTTTACTGAAGTGAAGTTTAAGATGTCTGCCTGCTGGGTGTATGGCTTTCAATCCAAACATCTTCCTTTACATGCTAAAAATAGCATAGAATGTCATGTGCACTTTTAATTACCCAGGTTATCAACTATGTACACTATTGTTCTCATATTTTAGCAGTTTCTTATTTCCATCAATCTCTGTATATGCATAGCACACAGAGTGGAAACTAATTGGGTTCTGAATGATATGGGCTATGGTGAGAAATGTCACAGAATTGCATGAGAAATCCAGCGAGGCCTAACTCAACATCGGAAAAAATGCATCTTTTAACTAACTTCTGGAATTCGAGGCGAGTTTCTTGCTGGGAAGCAACAAGTATTGCTTGATAATAAATGTCAGTATTGCCTCACTAATAGGCAGATTGCTCCTGTGCCATTTTCTGTGAGCAAACTCGGTGCTGAGAATTCTTGAGATGGAAGTCCAAGCAGGTACCTGACACTTCACCTCACTGTATGCAACAAGGGTCCTCCATGTTGGACATTAGGCATAAACATCTCAGTGTACACTCCATGGGCACTAGCCACGTGCAAGCCATGTACATGCATATTGACATCTGTGCGAGCCTCTGAGAACCTTCACATCACATCCCAAATGTACTGGAAGTTAACTTCTTTACATCAATCTTGCACCTTGGGAGATAACAATAACCATCATTGCTATGCTGCAGCAAGGATATTGAGCACTAAGGGACATGGATCCAGGTCATAGACAGGACCAGGCTGTATATCAGTGCTATTTGCCTGCTCACGTAGCACTTATTCACTTTGAACTTATCTGGAGGCTCACATCATATCTGCCTTGCCTCTCAGCCTGACATATCAGGCTTACAGTGCTCCTGTTTCATTGTGCAGATTAGTGCAGACACAAACCAAGAAGCTTGTCACAGTTGTCAGCAGTCCTCCGTCAAGTCAAGGGAGATGGCCTTTACTCAGGGAGTCCAGCACAGTAAGTCAAGAGCAATCTCTGGTACCAGTCTTAGACACAATCAGTGAATCACTTGGAAATAGTCAGAGTCACAATGGTCTCCACATTGGGAGAGGAGCTGAACATCAGGCAGCCTACCATCCGTCTTGACTCTTTCTACTCTGTTGTGGGCTGTTTCCCTCCTGGAATGACACACAGGCCGGTTTTAAGGGAGAAAAAAGTAGGTAGCACGGCTGTTACTTTGCAGATGGCAGATGTTCTGAGCAAGAGAATGGGCAGAGCAGAGGCCATGGACAGTTAGTGGTTTCAGGAGTTGGGGTAAGTGAGACTATATGAGGGAAGATGCTGCAGCCAATAGTGAGAATGGTAGAGCATCATTGTCAGTTGGAGGTGGGTACAGTAATAGAGAGAGTCTGTCAGGTATCGAAGAGAAAACGGTGGCACTTATGCCAGCCCAGTGGAGAAGTCATTGACTTTTCCCTACAGCGCTGTACATTTCTCCAGACGATTAAGACTGCACTGACCCAGGTGGTAGCCTCAGATCAGGCTGGCATCATCTAGCATTGTGACCTTTTCTGCAAGTCCTGGGGGAAGGGGAGATGCCACCTGTGTACTACCTCATCCAGCTGAACCTCCAGCTCTCTGCTCACAAAGCAAGGTAGCAATTTTCCCTCTCTGCCATGCTTAGGGAAAATGTCAGGAACAGTGCTTGTCCAGGTATACAACAGCCTTTTAAAGAAAACATCGGTGACCTCATCCATTTCAGGATATCCCGGCACTGGTGAGTTATTCCAGGTTTGGCAAATGGTAAAGAATGGGGATACAAGCAGATGAGACAGGTGGCGTTGAGTGGGGCAGAGGATTAATGAGGTGAGTTTCGTATGATACAGCGAGAAAACCTGCTACTATTCATGGAGAGGAACCGTGAAACTCAATAAACCTGCCACTTAGATAAAATAAATGCAAGTTTCGGCCCACAGTCCTAAAATCATGCTTGTCGTGCTGGTAAGTATATAATGGTATTATCATTGCCTGTACCAAGAGTTCCTTTCTGTATCACTTACTGTTGCTTTAGTGCCATTGCTATTCTATTTCTGTTCTTGGGTTACGGTGATCCTCTGGGTCTGATGGTTGATGTGACCCATGTCTGCCACCTGCAAATGAGGAACAGCTTCTAAACTCAGGCGTATGTGTCTGTGGATGCAACTGCACATCAGGGAGTTCACTTCCACGACGTACAATGTTGAAATGCTGTAACAGACGAAGTGTGCTTTCAGATCTTTGACAGGCTCAGTAGGAGTAATTGAAGTCAAGTTGTTCACCTCCTAGTAGTCAGAATCATATTCTATCCCAATAAAATAATCAGTTTCTGCAAGTATGAAGAAGTCACTTAAAGCTTCATTCGCAGTCTCTCTGGGATCTTGGGTGTCATCAATGTTGCCTACCTGCTTAGCTGGGTACTCATTACTAGCAGTGCACTGGCTGCTTTGCTCATGGATTTTGATGCACGTATTTGGACAGTAGAACACTCATCTTGCCCTCCTCAAACTTAATTCAATTCTTTGCTGGCTTGCATGGATGCATTTGTGCATTTATCCTTTCAACTCTGAGATAATTACACTATCTTCTTTGTACAATACGCCATCTTGGGTTGTCAGGTCATCTCCATACACCCAGCATGCTCTTATTGCAACAGACGTGTTCCTGACGCATTTTGGCATCCTGTTATCACTATTTCTTGCACCACTGAAGATGTGCATCTTATTAGATAGTTAGTTTGATTTGAACAAAGTGCTTGTCTGTCATATCCAGTGTGTCTTCTGGGTTGATAACTCCCAAAGCATGAAGAGCTGTAGCTTCACGCTGAGTGCCGAAGATTTCACACTCTGTGGTAGCATCATCGATTTGTCTTCACCAAGTACACATCTGCTTCCCTTTGCTTATGCCTCATATCCAGATGACACCCCTGTAACCTGAGTATCAGTCTTTCAGATGCTTTGGAGCAGAGAGTAGCAGCCTAAGGGAAATGCTGTGAAGTGCCTAATGGTCAGACTCGACTTTCACTTCGCTTCTTTCAAGTTGATAGAGATGTTTCTTTCTCTATCTAGGCACAACATCTTTCTGTATGTGTTAGTGCCCTAGGTGGAAATCTAACTGGTTGACCTTGCTGCATTCAGGTTTCTCCAAGTCCTGCCTTACTAATGTCACACTGCAGGGTAACTTCATCATCGTAGACTGTTGTAGTTTTTCAGCACTGGCACTGGAATCACTAGTTGCTTGACCCACAACTTTGGCATTTCTACACTTGTCAATTGCTCTTCCAAGTGTAAGTTTGTTTTGTTCTGAAGAAGGATCACTGGACCAGAAACATTAAGTCTGCCACCAGACCTGCTGAATTTCTCCAGCAATTTCTGTTTTTGTTTCTGATTTCCAGCATCTGGAACTCTGGATTTTTGTATAAGTTTGTCTTCTCTCAGTCAGTGTGCTTTTAATTTTGGATCCCTTAGCCCGAATACAATCCTGTCTCTAATTAGTTCAGCCTTTAATTGTGCAAATTCACAAGGTTTCTGAAAGCTGAGTTAATGATGTTACATTTTGATCAATCGACTTTTTGTTGTCTAGTAATGAACGCTAAATGTTCATATGCAATGTTCACTTTGGGCTCAAAATTTGCCTCCAAAGCCTTTAATATTACTGTTGTGCTGTTAGGAGAGATTCAGGGTAAAATATATTTTTGAACAGTGTCATTCAAACAATGTTAAAAGTATAGTGACTTGTTCTTCTGGTTTGCTCAATAAATCTGTTACTATGGCATAATTCTGTGATTGTTCAATGAAGAGTTCCCAGTTCTGCCTCATATCCCTAATAATTTAAAGATGAGCTGCTACAGGAAAAACTGCAATCAACTTTTCATAAGCAGCTTTTCCCATTGTGATTTTTTTTCAGGGGCAGTTCACAGTTCCGCAGCCGTGCTTTTTTTTTCCAGCTCTGGACACTCACCACTGCTGACAATACGTTTCCAGTATAACAGCAGTGAGTCCAACCAGAAGACTTTATTGAACTGGAGCTTAAGATGCTGACCCACAGAGCGTGTACTTCATGGTACAGGTCACATGACTACGGCACATGAGGGTAGACATTTGTACATGCTTGTGTTTCAATCCAAACAAAATTAAAGTTGGGTTTGAAAAAGCATGTTTGCTACCTACTGGCTCTAAATTGTATTTTCTTTTGTTTTAATTTTTGTGATACTCCTAATAATTACAGAAATGGAAATAATTATGACTGTCTTGCATACTCAATAACTGGCTCATATCTGCCAGCAATGAGTTCAGAGGTGGATAGATAATATGCCTGGCTACTATGGTGTGTGAAGACAAAGACTTTGCACTTTTGTGCATTTTGTGAACATAAACAGAAACAAGGGGAAATGGATCAGCAAGACATTTCGCACACAGCACAAACTTTCTTTCAATTTCAGACATTGAGCACAACATTCAGTTTCTCACCACTGTCAAAAGTGAAAATTGCTGAACAGAGGAGATTCACCAGGATGTTGCCTTGGATAGAGCAATTTAGCTATGAAAAGAAGCTGGAGAAGCTGACATTGTTTTCGTTAGAGCAGAGGAAGCTGAAAATGGGCCTGATTGAGGTGCATAAAGTTATAAGGACATAGACAGGATGGATAGAAAGCAGTTATTCCCCTTAGTTGTAAGGTCAATAACAAAGGGGCATAATTTTAAAGTGGAAATGTCCCTTTTACAAATTTCTCTGCTGCAAATAAAACAATCTCAGCTTATCCAGCCTCTCTTCATAGCTAAATTGCTCTATACAAGGTACCATCCTGGTGAATCTCCTCTGCACCCTCTCCAGTGCAATTACATCCTTCCTATAGTTTGATGACCAGAACTGCACACAGTACTCCAGCTGTGGCCTTACCAAAGTTTTGTACCGATCCAACATAACCTCCATGCTCTCATAATCTTTGCCACAACTCATAAAGACAAGTGTGCTATATGCTTTCTTAACCACACTTTTAACCTGTCCTACCACCTTCAGGGATCTGCAGGGACAAGCATCCCAAGATCCCTCTGTTCCTCTGAGCTTCCTAGTGTCCTGCCGTTCATTGAGTACAGCCTTATCTTGTTACTTCTTCCAAAGTGCATCACTTCACATTATCAGGGTTAAATTCCATTGACCACTGATCTGCCCATTTGCCCAATCTGTATATATATCCATCTAGAACCTAAGATCTTGTTCATCACTGTCAGCCATTCAGCCAATCTTCATATCATTGACACACTTACTTATCATCACACCCCCAACCCCCAACATTTTCTTCTACATCATTTACATGTATCACAAACAATAAGGCACCCAGCACTGATCTCTGTGGTATACCACTGGTCACTGGCCTCCAGTCACACAAACAGCTTTCTACCACCACCCTCTGTATCCTGCCACTAAGCTAATTTTGCATCCAACTGGCCAAGTTATCCTGGATCTCATGCATTTTTACAGCTTTATCAGTCTGTCATGTGGGACCTTGTCAAAGGATTTTCTGAAATCTACATAAGCTACATCAACTGCACCACCCTCTTCGACACACCCAGTCAAAACTTTGAAAAATTCTGACAAAGTTGTTAGGCATGACCTTCTTCTGACAAAGCCATACTGACTATCCCAGATTAAACACTGCTTCCCTACCACTGATGTAAGATTCACTGGTCTATAAGTGAGCAAAATAGCTTCTTTTGATGCTTTCATGAAAAGACTTATTTTGATTCTAAATTACTTAAAAGGTGCACCATAATTGTATCACCATATTGGACACGTAAAGGGGTTTGCAAACCGTAAGCAGACAGTAATTAATCTATGAAACATTAGCCTGTTCTCATGCCTGAGTTTATTTAAGCTTGAATGAAATGGGGCACATTTTTCCCAAAAGCCCTGCAACAATTTACTTGCTTATCATCCTGTATGCCTTAGAGTCAGGAGAAAAACAATACATATACTTTTTTAAGAGGTTAGAAATGCAATTTCCTCATTAAGAAGTATGTTTGCACAGAACTTTGATGACATTAAAGGCGTGATTTGAGTCATAACCTGAGTTGAGCATTCATATTTTTATCCTCTTGACCTTGTGTTTCGATATATATCTGTAGCTGCAAGGAAGTTAGGCATCTATTTCTGAAGTTTCTTGCCACATGGTTCTGTAAGTGACTCATGACTGCAAGTAAAATTACATTTAACAATCACTAACTCTTCAGAGATGCTTGCAGCTGCTTTTGAACATTTCAAGTGCTCACCTGCAGCTATCAGAAAATATCAGTCCACTGCTCCAGAACTACCCTCTTCCACAGATTGCACAAAGAATCTTTCCAACCAATAAATGTCATATTCAGATGTGCAATGGAAAGTGATCAATGTGGGGCCAAAACCTTAATTTTCTTTCCATTTGCTTAACTTATTCAGGGGTGAGTTTATTGCACGTTCAATTCCCAAAAGCACCTTTGGCAAGTTTCCAAAAACACCTTTCATAATTTGTCATGTGTCTAACTTACGTTTACTGAATGACTCATTGACTCTGAAAATACAAACATATTTTAAAACCGACAAGAAAGAAATTAAGCAGGATGTACATTTTTGGCAGTTAGTGAAGAGTTGTTAACACTGGCCAAGTCTTAGGTGTGGGATTGACAGGTGCAAACTTACAGTCTGATATCTGAGGTGTTACCTCATGGTAAAAACAGAAATATTGTTAGAAATTGCAATCTCCATCCATTACATGGGATTGATCTCAGCAACTGCTCAGTGGTAGCACTCTCAATTGCAAGTTCGAAGATTATGGGTTCAAGCTTTACTGCAGATGTATGAATGTTAAACACAACCCATTGCACGATACAAATGCCGAAAAAATTATCATGATATTGTCCTTAAAGCAAATTCAGCACCTTTTCACCAAAGGTAACAGGTAAACAGAAATTAAAAATCCAGTTTTCTCTCCGTACATCTCCAATAACTGGTTTTGGCACTGGAGGATGGCAGCACTGGAGCCACAACACGAATGGAGGAGGCTGGTACTAAGGATAAGGATCCACCATTGGTACACAGACAGTGAATATGGTCTGCAACCTTGGCACCTACCCTGTTATCTTCCACCAAGTAACCAAGTTATAATTGTCCGATGCCTCCTTCCTCTTCTTCTATACTGACTTTAACAATTTACAAGTTGCCTTGACCCCTCTTTTATACTTGTCTTCTTATCACCTCCTTTTGTCTTACTGTATAATTTGTCTCATTTCATTATCATGCCCTCCACCTCATCATAAACCCTCCCCACCATCGTTAGAATTTACTTTTGTTGCTTCATTTTCAAACTAGTTTTCACACCCAAATCCATATTTTCCCAGTCGCCCATTGCCCATTTTCTTGTGTTTGCCCAGGTTTCCTACCTCTTTAATCATTTACACAATCTTTGGCTTTTAACATCTTATTGTTTTTGTCCATTCCTTGAATGGGGTGATTTATCATATAATTCATGATTCCTATCTGAGGTTTTCTTTTATTAAATAGAGTAAGTCTTTTCCTCTCCCTTTTCATCTACATATTTCCCTCTGAGCATTTAATCTTCAGTTATAAATAAAAACTCACATACTAAATGTTAAGTTGTAGCTCCTCATTCCGATAGACAGACCTACTGCTACGTCGTCACAAGTGCCACTACAAACTAAAACATATTTTAAAATCCTGACAGTTCGTATATTAACAAGTTATTCCTGTGAATCAAAACTGAAAGAACTGCGGATGCTGGAAATCAGAAAAAAAAATCCAGAAATTTATGGCAAAGCTCAGGAGATCTGGCAGCATCTGTGGACAGAAAACAGAGTTAACATTGCAGGTCCAGTCACGCTTCCTCAGAACTAATAATAGCTAGGAAAAAGATAACAAGGTGTAGAGCTGGATGAACACAGCAGGCCAAGCAGCATCAGTGGAGCAGGAAAGCTGACGTTTTGGGCCTAGGCCCTTCTTTAGAAATGGGGGAAGGGAAGGGGGTTCTGAAATAAATAGGGAGAGAGGGGGAGTTGGATAGAAGATGGATAAAGGAGAAGATAGGTGGAGAGGAGACAGATAGGTCAGAGAGGCGGGGATGGAGCCAGTAAAGGTGAGTGTAGGTGGGGAGATAGGGAGGGGATAGGTCAAGGGGGTGGGATGAGGCTAGTAGGTAGGAGATGGAGGTGGGACTTGAGGTGGGAGGAGGGTGGGAGGACGGACAGGTTAGGGAGGTAGGGATGAGCTGGGCTGGTTTTGGGATGCAGTAGGTGGAGGGGAGATTTTGAAGCTTGTGAAATCCACATTGATATTATTGGGCTGCAGGGTTCCCAAGCAAAATATGAGGTGCTGTTCCTGCAACCTCTGGGTGGCATCGTTGTGGCACTGCAGGAAGCCCAGGATGGACATGTCATCTGAGGAATGGGAAGGGGAGTTGAAATGGTTTGCGACTGGGAGGTGCAGTTGTTTAGTGCGAAGCGAGTGTAGGTGTTCTGCAAAGCGGTCCCCAAGCCTCCGCTTGGTTTCCCCGATGTAGAGGAGGCCACAATGGGAACAGCGGATACAGTATACCACATTAGCAGATGTGCCGGTGAACATCTGTTTGATGTGGATGGTTTTCTTAGGGCCTGGGATGGGGGCGAGGGGGGAGGTGTAGGGGCAGGTGTAGCACTTCCTGCGGCTGCAGGGAAAAGTGTCGGGGGTGGTAGGGCTGGAGGGGAGTGTGGAGTGGACAAGGGATTCACGGAGAGAATGGTCCCTCCGGAAGGCAGATAAGGGTGGGGAGGGAAAAATATCTTTGGTAGTGGGGTCGGATTGCAGATGGCGGAAGTGTCGGAGGATGATGCGCTGGATCCGGAGGTTGGTGGGGTGGTACGTGAGGACGAGGGCGATTCTTTTTTGGTTGTTACTGTGGGGACGGGGTGTGAGGGATGAGTTGCGGGAAATGCGGGAGACACGGTTGAGGGCGTTCTCGACCACTGTGGGGGGGAAGTTGCGGTCCTTGAAAAATGAGGACATCCGAGATGATCGGGAGTGGAATGCCTCATCCTAGGAGCAGATGCGGCGGAGGCAAAGGAATTGGGAATAGGGGATGGCATTTTTACAGGAAGGTGGGTGGGAGGAGGTGTATTCTCGGTAGCTGTGGGAGTCGGTGGGCTTGAAATGGATATCGGTTTCCAGGTGGTTGGCAGAGATGGAAACAGAGAGGTCCAGGAAGGAGAGAGAGGTATCAGAAATGTTCCAGATGAACTTAAGGTTGGGGTGGAAGGTGTTAGTGAAGTGGATAAACTGTTCAAGCTCTTCGTGGGAGCACGAGGCGGTGCCGCTACAGTCATCATGTAACGGAGGAAGAGGTGGGGTTTAGGGCCAGTGTAGGTACGGAAGAGGGATTGTTCCAAGTAACCTACAAAGAGGCAGACATAGCTTGGGCCCATACGGGTACCCATGGCCAACCCCTTTGTCTGTAGGAAGTGGGAGGAATTGAAAGAGAATTTGTTGAGGGCGAGGACGAGTTCGGCTAAGCAGATGAGGGTGTCAATGGAGGGGGGCTGGTCGGGCCTGCCGGACAGGAAGAAGCGGAGGACCTTTAGGCCATCTGCATGGGGATTGCAGATGTGTAGGGACTGGACGTCCATGGTAAAGATGAGGTGTTGGGGACTAGGGAATCGGAAGTTTTGGAGGAGATGGAGGGAGTGGGTGGTGTCACGGACGTAGGTAGGGAGTTCCTGGACCAACGGGGAGAAAATGGAGTCTAGGTAGGTGGAGATAAGTTTGGTGGGGCAGGAGCAGGCAGAGACAATGGGTCAACCAGGGCAGTCAGGTTTGTGGATTTTGGGAAGGAGATAGAAGCGGGCAGTGCGGGGTTGGGGAACGATGAGGTTTGAGGCTGTGGTTGGGAGGTCACCTGAGGTGATGAGGTTGTCAATGGTTTGGGAAATGATGTTTTGGTGGTCGGCGGTGGGGTCATGATCAAAAGGGCGGTAGGAGGAGGTGTCCGAGAGTTGGCGTCTGGCCTCAGCGATGTAAAGGTCAGTGCGCCAGACTACAACTGCGCCTCCCTTGTCCGCAGGTTTTATAGTGAGTTTGGGATTGGAGCGGAGGGCTGCACGTTCTGTGGGGGAGAGGTTGGCATGCGTGAGAGGGATGGAGAGGTTGAGGCGATTGATGTCTCGACGGCAGTTGGAGATGACGAGGTGGAGGGTAGGAGGCCTTGGGGTGGTGTCCAGGAGGAGGGGGTGTGTTGGAGGCGGGAGAAGGGGTCAGTTGTGGGAGGGTTAGGCTCACAGTTAAAGAAGTAAGCGCGGAGGTGGAGGCCGCAGAAAAACTGTTCAACTTCCAAGCGTGAGCGGTATTCGTTGGTGTGTGGGTGGAGGGGGACAAAGGTGAACCCTTTACTGAGCACTGACCGTTCGTCCTCAGTGAGGTGGATGTCTGGGGGGGATGGTGAAGACCCAGCAGGGCTGGGTCCCACTATCCCCTCTGGAGCTGCTGGCTGTGGAGGCGATGGGCAGAGAGTCGTCAGATTCGGTGGTGGGCCATGCGGCGTCAGCAGTGGGCGGAGTTGCATCGGCATTGGCAGTGGGCAGAGTGACGTCGGTGGTGGGTGGAGCATCGTCGCGTTGGCAGTTGGGGGGAGCGGGGGGAGCGGAATAGGCGGTGGGGGGAGCGGAGTTGGTCGGTAAGTCCCGGATGTTGGTTGCGGCGGCAGCAGCGGTGTCAGCAGGTACATCCTCGACGTGGTGTTGGCCTCGGAAACGGAGGCAGTGGCATCAGCATTGGTGTCGATGGCGTTTGCTGTACCGGAAGTGGCGTACCCGGCGGCGGATGATGTGACGTCATCCGTGGGTGCTCTGACAGTGGCCACATGGCCACATGGCCTTCCGGAGGGACCATTCTCTCTGTGACCCCCTTGTCCACTCCACACTCCCCTCCAGCCCCACCACCCCCGACACTTTTCCCTGCAACCGCAGGAAGTGCTACACCTGCCCCTACACCTTCCCCCTCAGCCCCATCCCAGGCCCCAAGAAAACCTTCAATATCAAACAGATGACCACCTGCACATCTGCTAATGTGGTATACTGCATCCGCTGTTCCCGTTGTGGCCTCCCCTACATTGGGGAAACCACGCGGAGGCTTGGGGACCACTTTGCGGAACATCTACACTCGGTTCGCAATAAACAACTGCACCTCCCAGTCGCAAACCATTTCAACTCCCCCTCCTGTTCCTCAGACGACATGCCCACCCTGGGCCTCCTGCAGTGCCACAATAATGCCACCCGAAGGTTGCAGGAACAGCAACTCATATTCCGCTTGGGAACCCTGCAGCCCAATGGTATCAATGTGGATTTCACAAGCTTCAAAATCTCCCCTCCCCCCACCGCATCCCAAAACCAGCCCAGCTCGTCCCCGCCTCCCTAACCTGTCCTTCCTCCCAACTATCCCCTCCTCAAGCCCCACCCCTGTCTCCTACCTACTAACCTCATCCTGCCCCCTTGACCTGTCCGTCCTCCCTGGACTGATCTATCCCCTCCCTAACTACCCACCTACACGCACCTTTACTGGCTCCATCCCCGCATTTCTGACCTGTCTGTCTCCTCTCCACCTATCTTCTCCTCTACCCATCTTCTATCTGCCTCCCCCTCCTCCCTATTTATTTCAGAATCCCCTTCACCTCCCCCATTTCTGAAGAAGGGTCTAGACCCGAAACGTCCTGCTCCTCTGATGCTGCTTGGCCTGCTGTGTTCATCCAGCTCTACACCTTGTTATCTCAAATTCTCCAGCATCTGCAGTTCCTACTATCTCTGTAGCTAGGATAAAGTTGTTTTTTATGCAGAATTTAGGGTCGGGGGGGGAAGTAAACAATAGGTGGAAATAGAGCCGAGAGAGAAAAACACAGTTGGATAGACAAAGGAGTGGGATAATGATGGGACAATTAGTGGCTAACAACGGGTCGTGTGTCATAGCAGGCCACTTGATAACAAGGCCTGGGTTGTGGGGGTTAGTGTAAAGACATGGGAATAGGTGCCTCAAGCCCTACATTTGTTGAACTCAACGTTGAGTCCAGAAGACTGTGGAGTTCCCAAGCAGAAAATGAAGTACTGTTCTTCCAGTTTGTACTGAGCTTCACTGGAGCATTGCAGCAAACCTGAGACAGAGATGCTGGGAACACAGGAACACGGTGATGTCTTGAACTGGCAGAAACTGGAAGCTCCAGGTCTTTTTTGTGCACAGAACGTAGGTGTTCTGCGAAGCGGTCACCTGGTCTATGCTTTGTTTTCCCAGTGCAGAGGAGACTCCATTGTAAGCAGCAAATACTGTAGACTAGATTGTAGGAAGCGCAGGTAAAGTGCTGTTTCACCTGGAAGGTGTGTTTGGGACTTTGGATGCTGAGAAGGGAGGAGTAAATAGGCAAGTGTTACACTTTCTGTGGCTGCAGGGAAAGCTGCTGTGGGGCTGTGGAAGGGTGTTAGGAGTGAAGCAGGAGTTGACCAGGTGTCCGAAGGGAATGGTTCCTGCTGAAGGCTGACAAGGGAGGGGAGTATGTGGCTAGAGCTGGCTGAAATGGTGGCTAATGATCCTCTGGATGTGGATGCTGATGGGATGGTAAGAGAGGACAAGGGGGACCATATTGCTCTTGCGGGAAGGAAGAGAGGGAGCTGAGGGCCAAAGTGCGAGAAATGTGTGAGGACCCTGTCGACTATGGTGCTGGGGAATCATCAGTTGAGGGAGATGAAGAATGTTTTGGAGGCTCCCTTGTCGAAGGTCCCAGCATCGGAACAGATGAGACGGAGACGCAGGAACTGGGAGAATGAAATAGAGTGTTTACAGGAACTAGGGTGTGAGGACGTATAGTCAAGATAACTGTAGGAGTTGGTGGGTTTGTAGCAGATGTCGGTGGCCAGCCTATCCCCAGAAATGGAAACAGAGATGTCGACGAAGGGAAGGGAGGAGTCAGAAATAGACAAGGTCGAGGTGAGAATGGGGTGGAAATTGGTAGCAAAATTGACAAACTTTTCCAATTCTGGACCAGAGAGGGAAGCAGCACCAATGATATGATCTGTAAACAAAAATTGCTGGAAATCACAGGGGGTCAGGTAGCATCTATGGAGAGAGAGCAAGCTAATGTTTCAAGTCCCAATGACTCTTCATTAAAGCTCCGATGAAGGGCTCCGATAAGGAGTCATCTAGACTCATGATGTTAATTTGCTCTTGCTCCATGGATGCTGCCTGACCAGTTGTGTTTTCCAATTTTTTTTTGGTTTCTGTACAGATTCCAGCATCTGCAGAAATTTATTCCGCCAATGATATTATCTGTGTACCAAAGAAACAGTTGTAGGTGTTGGCTGGAATAGGACTGGAACAAGAAACGTTCTACATACCCCACGAAGAGACAGGCATAACTGGGGACCATGCTGGTACACTCGGCCACCCTTTTGGCCTAAACAAAGCAAGAGGAATTAAAAGAGAAGTTGTGCAGAGTGGGGATAAGCTCAGCCAGATGGAGGAGGGTGGTGGTGGATGCGAACAGTTCAAGTTGATTTTCCAGGAAGAGGTGGAGAGCCCTGAGACCATCCTGATGGGGGATGGACGTGTGAAGGGATTGCACGTCAGTGGAAGAGGCAGCTGGAGCTCCCACATTGGAAATTCTTAAACTAACATAAAGCGTCAGAGGAAACATGGATGTAATTGGGAAGGGACTAGACAAGGGGAGAAAGAATTGAGTCGAAATAGGAAGAAGTTAATTCTGTTGGGAAGGAGCAAACAGAAACAATGGGTCTGCCCGGGCTGTCCCATTTGTGGATTTTGGGGGAGAGGTAGATGTGGGCTGTACAAGGGTTGGGAGAATACAAGCTTGGAAGCAGTAGGGAGGAGATCACCTGATGAAATGAGGTTAGTGACCGTTGTGGACACAATGGCCTGTTGTTCAATGGTGGGGCCATGGTGCAGGCGACATAGGAGGAGATATCTGACAGCTGGTGCTCAGCCTCTGCAATGTCCAGGTCAGTCGCCAAATAACAACAGCGCCACCCCTGTCAGCAAGCTTAACTGCAAGGTCACAGTTGGATCTGAGACTTCTGTGAATCAGAGATAATAGGAACTGCAGATGCTGGAGAATCCGAGATAACAAGGTGTGGAGTTGGATGAACACAGCAGGCCAAGCAGCTCAGTTTGGTTTAGAAAGAAATGCCAGATGTTTCATTACTGTATAGCTGATTATAAAACAAAATAATCAGTTTTTTAAGCTCTGCATGAACATAATCAACATCCTCAAAATGAATAACTTTTAGGTTATAAATAATCCTTTATACTTTTTTTGTGGACAGCCTAGGTAGGTGAGCTTGGTTTATGTAATCAGTTTTGATAATTGCTCTCAGCTTCTATTGTATGTTCTGTGCTACTTGACACACTGAGGACCACCAAAAATGTCTCAAAAATCACCTCACAGCATGCAGTACATCAGTATTTACAAAGCATGTTGTGGTTTTCGATACAGGTCTGGTCTCAGTGAGGTCACAAAGTTAATTTCTATGAAGAGAAGGAATTTAATTCTACACTCTTCCTCAATCCTGCCTATCATCATTTCCCAGGCTAATTATTCAGCAAATTACAACTGGTAAGCAATTACTGTCCACTCTCACAGGTAATTGAAAGCTATAATGGGGTAAATCTACACATTTGCGCTTCTCATGCACAGCCTTACATATTGGATGTGAAGAGGAATTAGCTGCCTCCACTATTATTGATTTATCCGTTAATTTTCAGAGCTGGAAGTTTTTTCAAGACATTCCTCATATGCTGCTTGGGCTGGGGACACAAGTTAATGAAGTAATGCTGTTCTTATTTTTTCTAGATTATTACTGGTTTCTGGGGAGCATGTGAACTGGTTACTAAGGGAGTCCTGCATTTACGAAGATCAGGAGCGCACGTTGTTGACTATGACTACAGTACACCAAGTGTTACCTCAAAGTGCTCCATAGACTGAGTTTGAACAGTTTGCTTATAATCCCTGTTAGCCTTTTGAGCTTTTCAATTTGAAACAAAACTAGAATCACAGCTTTGTGCTTTTCAACAAGGTAAGTGATTTATTATGTCACTATACCTGAAAGTTACTAAATTAAAAAGTGATAGTTAAAAACTAAAATGCAGATAAAGAGGCAAGAATGAAAGTTACGTCTGAAGATGAAAATCAGATCTGCCTCTACTACTGTTGCAGGCTTTATATGCTTGAGCATTCTTTTTTTTAAGTAGAGGTGTGAAAGTTTAATTCAGTAGCTATAACAGTTTCATGATTCAAATAGTAGCAGTTTGTCTTTTGCATGTGTACTCAGCATACAGATCAGCTTCATGAAGCCAGATCCCTCTTCTTTACTGGCTTTGCTGGCAATACAATCAGAAGTCTGCTTGGACACACATTCAGCATAACAGAGAGGTTTTCCAAACATTTTTCTCCACAATTCCTGGTGTAAGAAAGGAATCCAATTTCTCTCATGCTGTCCACAGCTAGATCACTGAAGGTGGTGGCTGAAGCTATTTTCTCATGCCTTCCTGAAACCACTGCACAGAAAATGGCTGCTCATGCATAGCCAGCCCTCCAAATCAAAACTTAACATGGCTGCTATTCCAAAACTGATGAATCATATGCTTCCCATATTGGGTAATCGAGAGCCTCAGCCTTAAGCCTTCTCTTTTAGTCAAGGTAATAACCTTTAACTGTCTCAGCCATTAGCTTGGATGGCTCTTATCACCCTGATTTAGTAAGGTAGGTTCATAGAATCCCTACAATGTGGGAGCTGGCCATTCGGCCCATCATTTCCACAACAACCCACCACCCTACCCTCCCCTATAACTCTGCATTTCCGACAGCTAATCCTCCTAGCCTGCACATCCCCAGATACTATGGGCAATTTAGCATGACCAATCCACCTAACCTGTGCATCTTTAGACTGTAGGAGGAAACTAGAGCCCCTGGAGGAAACCCACGCAGACATGGGGAGAACATACAAACTCCACACAGACAATCACAGTTTGGTAAAATTAGGCTTTAAACGTAAAATGATTCAATGCACATCACTTTGGACTCTCAAGTTTCTGAAATCATTTCTTGACAGAAATACATCAACAATTATATCGGTTAATTTGATGAGTGCAACTCTAACCGTATGTAAGAGGTTCAATGCTATACAAGACAAAACAGCCGTAATGATTGACACCCCAACTACAATCTTAAGCATCCACCTTCTCTTTCAGTAATTGACAATGTCAGCAGTGGGTAACATTTATAAGATGCACTGCAGCAACTACAAGCTTCCTTTGACAACAATTTTAACACAGCAATGTCAAATACTTGGAATGGCAAGGGAAACACATATATGTGAAAAGCAGTACGTGCAAGAAACTCCTCAAGTGTTTCACCGTCCTGACTTGGAACAATATCACCTTATCTCCTTTACAGCCCTGTGATTGTACTTACGCCACATGGACTGGTAGAAGTTCAGAAAAGCAACTCAACATCACTTTTCCAAGGGTACTTCAAAGTGGATGTTAAGTGTTGGCCTTACTAGCAGTGTTAACACCCCAAGAACAAAGAAAAGAAAAAATTTGAAATAAAGCAACTACTCTTTGTAACTTCCAAATAACGTAGCAGCTGAAGGCTTGACACTCAAGTCAGCTAGCAATATTTTTCATGTTTTGATTCAGCATTTATTCTGGAGAGCCATCATTGTTTCAAGGAAAGGGAAGACAATCAACATCTTGGATGACTTATGTTAAGGCATACACTATCGGTGAGCATGGGACAGTTTATATGAGCTTAGCTGCTGTTCTCATAGAATCCCTACCGTGTGGAAAGAGGCCATTCGGCCCATTGAGTCCACACCAACCTCTGAAGAGAATCACACTCAGTCCCAGCCCCTTCACCCTACCCCTGTAGTCCTGCATTTTCCATGGTTAACCCATCTAACCTGCACACTATGGACAATTCAGCATGGTCAATCCACCTAACCTGCTCATCATTGGACTGTGAGAGGAAATTGGATCACACAGAGGAAACCCATACAGACACAGGGAGAATGTGCAAACTCCACACAGACAGTCACCTGAGGCTGGAATTGAACCCAGGTCCCTGACGCTGTGAAGTAGTAGTGCTAACCACTGAGCCACCATGCTGCCCCTCTTCTCATGTGAAACGGAAACCACCTTGAGTTAAGTCAAATCAGAAACATATGTGCAAGGGCTCAGCATGTGGCCCCTCTGCCTCTGAGCCAAAAGCTCCAGGTTCAAGTTCCATTCCAGGAGTTGTTGGCCATGGAGAAATATTCATGGCATGTTTGAAGCAGGTTGATCATCACTCCATTGGTTCTTCCAACAGTTAACCACTGATCCCCAAAAGGAGAGAAAAACATGTGCGCACAAATTTAAAACAGACAAAGGAACAGAAACATGTATCTGGTAGAAGCAGAATCTTGAAAATTACCCATATAAATGGTGTGGCATTACTCATTGTTTTCTGACATGCAGTATAGGACCTTTTGGTATGTACATAAGTCAATTACAATTCATACATGTAACCTTAACTGGGCTCCAATTAATGAAAGAGACAAACAGACTGTATATAAAATATATATAAAGTTTCTTATAACAAGTCTATATAGTAGTAAAGCTGAGAGTAAAGCTGAGCATTATAATGAAATTACAATTATAATGAACGTTGACAAGCTCAAACCTTCAATCTCAGCATTCCTTCTAATTTATTACTGCATTAAATCACCTACCCCATCACTGCTCTGGGAACAAAAATCTAACTCTATTCTAAAATTACAACGTTCAAAGGAACAGAATGATCTAACCTGAGAGAGTTTTCAAAGTTTATATTCAGAATGAAAGATATGTCAGAAACAGGTAGAACTTTTATGCAGAAGAGTAAGCTAACTAATTGAAATTCTAAAATTAAACTTTCTGAGTTTGTTATTCTGCAGCAGGCAATCACAGAATTGATATAACCCCATCATTATCTAATTTCTGTGAAACATCTTTATTTACCAATCGCTGGCAAAAATACACCTTCTTACAAGAATTTCAAGACTGTAATTTTTAGAAACTTATGGACAGGTCTTCAGAGCTTCCTTGAAATATGACATCTGCATATTCAATATTTTGTTCTTGCTCAGATTTCGATAAGGCTCGTTGATGCTGAATAAATTCACAATAAATCCACAATATTTATGCTTGTTCGGAGGCTTTGATAAACTGTGTAGCCACATTTTAAACATACTTCTTTTGTAACATATACGGCTCTATGTTTTGACTTTTCTTTGTTTCCTAATGTAATAAATATGTTTCCTAATGTACACAATGCTGGAGCCTGCAAATTCTCTCTTTGGCATGTTTGGTGGATCAAACTGTTTTGTTACCTCGTTCTCAAGGACATTCGGCAAATATTTTCCCCAATTGTAAGCACTGAATTATCAAATTCTGATTCAAGCAACCAAACTCTAATCATTTTCCAGAAAACGGAAGCCATGCCAGATGTCTACCTAAAAAAATGTGCATACTGATTACGTGCAAAGATATATAATGAAGGCCCATTTCTGCATGAGTAGAAGTGTTTTATTTCTATGCAGCCTCATAAACAGGTTGCCAGACGAACTAATTCTGAAGGCGTTACAGCAGGTGGTAAGAAGCATGTCTTAGCAACAGATTTATCACTGTATTTGACATAAATTGCTCAGTAACAATTCTAATGCACCATTCACTTTTTAAATACAGATTTATGTCCAATGCAAAAATTGAATTCACATTGGTGAACTTGGGAGCCAATGTCCTTGTATGTAAATCAATAGCAAGTGCCTATATTCTTGAAGGACTGTGAAATCCGATGGGTTAACTTCATGTAGAATTCTGTAGCCTTAAAATCTGGAAGTAAGAATTATGGATTAGCTCATGATGTGATTCATCATTGCAGCCCACTGTTTCACTTTCAGAATAGTTAAACTTCCTGTTACAAACAAGGAGGATTAAAAAGTGACTGTCAAGAGCTTACAGTCTGGCTTCTACAGTGTCTTTATTGGCTGTAAGGTGAACAGATGCGGTCAGTGCTTCTTGGTGGAGTTGACATGGCTAGGCAATTGAAAAGGCATAGACTATTTCATCTCCCTCCCAAACATCCCTCTTACCATCAAAAGAAAACACAAAAATAATTTGCAGGCAATATCATTTACAATGAGAGTTACTCGAGGTACCCACTATGCACAAAGGTTCTCATGCATTAGTTGTGAGTTATCTTGTCAGTGTCTGGACATGCATGGCACATGCCAGTCAGATTGTACCACTCCCAGATGTCAGCAATTGTGAGAAAGGCATTAACCTATGAAGAATGAGAAAGCTAGAATATCAACTTCACGAAAAATGTTTGCAATGTTCCCCTCAAGTCCAATCTCTCTTCTGAGCAGGGACTACCTTATTTTCAGGCATTTGTATATCTTTAAAGCCACCCTCACACTTTATTTATATGCCATTTCTAATTTTCTTTGCCTTCTCTAAGAAACTAGACAGTGCAGATTCCCAACATGTAAGGGAGAGCAAGTACCTGGTGACTGCATCTCATTGAATGCTTTTCCTGGCCATCATGCAAATGTTTCCTCAAAGCTTTGCTTCATGCTCCATGACGTCCATTCTCCTCAAGTATTCGTCCATGCAAGCTGTCATTGGCAAACCACCACATTCAACTCATCACCATGCCTACTCATGGACACAATTCTCAGGAACTTCACTGTAGCTCAGGGACGTCCTTGGCATGCACGCTTCTGCCAAGTCACTTCGCATTCAGGGTCAGACACAAATCTCATCCATCTACACAAGATCCTTTTGCACTCATATGGACCGTTGTGTGGTATGGTTCTCTGCTTAGTGCTCACTCACTGTACAGCTCACATGGAGGCTGCCAGCTTCTGTGTGAGTCACATTGATTTCTTAGGGTACAAGGTCTTTAGTACTCACTCACAGGCTTAGAGGCAAGTGAGAGTATCAAGAAGACATGATGCAATACTGAGAGTTGAAGCCCATGAGCCTTAGTGAGTTTTGTGCCTCATTTGGACTAACTTTTATTGAGAAGGTTGATGGCTCTCCAATGCTTAACTCTGGCAATAGTTTGGCAGTTTGGTAAAAATGAAAGTTGGCTTTCTGCCATTTTACCTTAATTGTCACTCAGGCCTGTTATTACTCGAGCTTTAGTAGCCTTTTGTGCTACCAGAAGAATTGTTTGTGTACAACATGACATTATCTTTTGTACTGGACTACTTTTCACATCTTCAGTAGATGTGTTTCTCCACTCAAGAATTACCTTATATATATCTGTGTGGGATTTGCTTAATTTCTTCATGAATGCTCTGGCGATTTTCATCATTTTTCCATTTGACTTGTGTTGGTATGGAGATGATGTACTGTGTTGAATTTTCTAATACTTTATGAAGCAGCTGAATCCTTTACTCAAGAACTAAGGACCATTGTCAGTCATCATGATATCTGAAATACTGTAAAAACTGAAGTCTGTTTTCAGGCATTGTAAAATCTAATTGGTTTGGTATGGACTAGTTGAACCGAACGGTCTGTTTCCATGCTATATGACTCTATGGTAGTGATTGATGTCAGTTAGTCTGCCTTCCAGCAGTCAGAATAATAGTTCACAGTGACAAGGTCGTCAGTTCCTATGAGTGTGAATAGGTCTACTCAAAGCTTTATCCATGGTCTATCTGGGATGTCATGTGTCATTAGCAACTTTATACCTGCTTAGCTTGGAACTCATTACAAACACTGCACTGGCTGAGATGGTCCTTGATCTTATTGTAAGTGTTTTGCCAGCAGGGTACTTCCCTTGACTTCCTCAAAATTAACTCAATTCCTCAGCTTGCACAGATATACTTGAGCATCTTCTCAACTCCTTGGGGATAGTGACTCTATTTCCTTTGTAAATTATGCCATCATTGGTCTGCCAAATCATCTCTGTAAGCCCAAAATATTTTTGTTTCACAAGAGTGTTCTTGATGCTTTCAGACATTGCTTTCCTCACTACTTCTGACAACACTTGGAGAGTTGCATCTTGTTAGATAGTTTGCTTGATTTGAGCAAGGTGCTTGTCTGTTAAATTTGATGTCTCTGCTGAATTATTAACTTAGAGAACATGATCTGGAAGATTTCAGGCTGTGTCATAGCATCCCAAAAGGAAGGCTGCTTTTGACGGCATGTGTGACGTACATCTGTTTTCTGTGCTTGTGTGTCATGTTCAGATGATATCTCTGTAAACACAGTAAAATTTATTATGATGCTTTGGAGTAGATGATAGGGTATTAAGGAAGATGCATTGAAGTGGCTCGACACCAAGCTTGAAAGATGGGTTGTTCTGCTTGCATTAACGCTCGGGATACAAATGCAACCAGTAGTCCTGGCTGCATTAGGGTTGCTTCAAGACCAGATTTGCTAGCATCAAATCCTGCAGGGTGATTTCACCTTCTAAACTACAGTGTTTAGGCATTAGTGTTGCCAGTGCTGGTTGCTGATTTTGGTGAAGGCGACTTCACATTCTGTGTCCCAATACCACTATACCTTCAAGGCTTTCAAAATTTCTGCTGAGCTTATTTTTAATTGTTTTGAGAGATTTAGGATGGAATATACTTTGTAATAGTCTCTCCCGAACAGTCAGAAGAGCGTAGCTACGTGTAGCTACTCTGACTTGTTAATTAAATCTGTCATAATTTCATAAGTTTGGCATTGTGAGTGCAGAAACTGCCAACTCTGCTTCACACCACCTTTAGTTTCAGACAGCAATGGTAGAGGAAATGTTGCAGCCATTAAACTTTACTCAGTGCTTTCAGCTGTGGCCTTCCTTGTTCTTTCTCTGTGCTACCTGCAGCTTTAGGTAGCTTTTCACAGCTCTACACATTCATGTGCTCCTCTTGTGGTAGCTGCATTTCAATTCAATTTTTTAACAATCTCAGCTCCACACCGACACCATGTTAAGAGTTCACAGGACAACAGCAAGGCTTGCACTGTGTCTTTATTGAACAGGCTGTAACGTAGATGCCTGAAGTCAGTGCCGCATGGTAGAGGCCAAATGAGTGCAGACAGCCAGAAAATATGTTAATAGATTAGTTATTCATTTCTCTCCAAAACAGTAACAGTTTCAATCATCCGGACTTAGGATACAACAAAATCCTGTGTGCAGTTTTATTTAGAAGATTTGTCTCTTGGCCCGATTTTCTCCTTTTTACTCTGCTGAAGGTGCTAGTGGATGAAGGTCGGATGAAAATTGTTCTTGATCAGTAAAGGTTATGGTAAATTAGTCATTAATTTTTCACTCCGTTTGATTTGTTTTCCATTGATACAAATACAGAATTGCGATGTAGACTGTCTGATTTATAAATATATATATATGTGTGTGTCTGTGGGGGTATATATATATGTATATATATATATAAAACAAAATGTAAATACTTTTATATGTATATTGCAACTTTGGATTTTGGTTTGAGTTAGTAACGTGGGTTTTTTGTGTCTGAAATTAATAACTAACTTGCAAATACGACTGTGGCCATGATAATTTATTTTAATTTATTTTAAAATACTCTTTGAGCCCTAGCCTTACAATTAATGGGGTTTTAAACGTAAATTGGTAGGGTTTTATGACTGAATAAAATAAAGCTCCAGTTTAAAAGGTCAGGAGAGGTCTATTTTAAGCTTAAGGGAGATGCCCATTACTTCAAAGAAAGTTTTTTTTGGTTTTGCTTTGAGTTTTTCCGTGAATTCCTTCAATAAAGATACATGTACAGACTGGTGATCCTGAAAAGGGGAGAACAAAGTGAATGTATCCACCTTAGAATAAAGAGTCAGTGGTAGTCTTAAGCTAGAACTGTTGGGATAATATCCTAAAGAGGTTACATAGAACTGGGTACATTTAAGGTCAGGTGTGTAATATATCTATCCACAGTTTCAGTCGATAAGTTAGAGTCAGAAGCAACGTTGCTGTTAGAGATAAAAGGTACTGCAGATGCTGCAGAATCTGACATAACAAGGTGTGGAGCTGGATGAACACAGCAGGCGAAGCAGCATCAGAGGAGCAGGA
>JAHRHZ010000073.1:9052524-9070115 GCA_024137785.1 Ginglymostoma cirratum | reverse complement strand
TGACGTTTCGGGCCTAAACCCTTCATCAGAAATGGGGGAGGGGAAGAAGGTTCTGAAATAAATAGGGAGAGAGGGGGAGGCGGATAGAGGATGGATAGAGGAGAGGATAGGTGGAGAGGAGGCAGACAAGTCGAAGAGGTGGGGATGGAGCCAGTAAAGGTGAGTGTAGGTAGGGAGGAGATAGGTCAGTCCAGGGAGGACGGACAGGTCAAGGGGGCGGGATGATGTTAGTAGATAGGAGATGGGGGTGTGGCTTGGGGTGAGAGGGAAAACAGGTTAGGGAGGTGGAGATGAGCTGGGCTGGTTTTGGGATGCGGTTGGGGGAGGGGAGATTTTGAAGCTTGTGAGATCCACATTGATACCATTGGGCTGCAGGGTTCCCAGGCTGAATACGATTTGCTGTTCCTGCAGCCTTCGGGTGGCATCACTGTGGCATTGTAGGAGGCCAAGGATGGACATGTCAGCTGTTCCTGCAGCCTTCGGGTGGCATCACTGTGGCATTGTAGGAGGCCAAGGATGGACATGTCTTCTCTAAGGAAAACAGTCTTTCTCCAATTTACCTTCATTAACAAAAGTTCCTTATCCCAAGAACCATACTCATAAAGTTTACAACTCTAAAGGGGTCTGCAGGGGTGGAGTGGCCTGGGATATGTACATAAATCATTGAAGATGAAGGATAGGTTGAGAGCATAGTTAATAAAGCATACAGTATACTGGGCTTTACTTATAATGGGAATGAATACAGCAGTAATGAGGTTATTTTAAACTTACATAAGACATTAGTTTAGCCTCAAACAGAGGTTCAGTTCTGGGCACTGCATGCTAGAAAACCACTGACCAAGAGCTGCCTTATAAATACAGCAGGTCAGAGGCTGGGAATTCTGCAGGCACCTAACTCACCTCTTGATTTCTCAACATTTCTGTTCAAAGCTAATCTACGGGAGGTTAACAGGGAGGAATTCAGCAATGTTAATCCCACTGAATGTCAAAGGGAGATGAATTTTTTCTTGCCACAGATGGTCATTACCTGGCATTTGCGTGGTGCAGATTTTTTTTGCCACACATCAGGCAAAACCTCCATGTTATCCACATCTTGCTAGATACAGAAAATGGATTATTTCAGCATTTGAGGATCAGTGTTTCCTCCACAGTACGCACAGTTGCTCTGAAGTTCCACGCGTAGCGAACAGCGTGCCGACCTGAATCACATCATTGACTTCCAGTTCCGGAAGACACTGCCATGCACAGACCTCAGAGGTCCACACAGAAGAAGAAAATATTACAGAGAATGCTGCTGACGAGTCGTGCATAGTGCTGAATATTGTTCAGTCATTAGCGAACATTAGCGTTCCTGACCTTTTTGGCGTAGGTCATTGTTGGAGCAGCTGGAGATGTTTGGGCTAGCCTATACCCTAAGGAACTCCTGCAGCAATGTCCTGGGACAGAAGTGATTGACCTCCAACAACCACAACCATCATCTTTCATGCCAGGTATGACTCCAACCCATTGAAAAGTTTTCTCTTCGATGTCCACTGACTTTAGTTTTGCTGTGGCTCTTGATGCCACACTCGGTCATACGCTTCAATGCTATCAAGGGCAGTCACTCTCAGCGTACTTCTGGAGTTCACCTCTTTAACCCATGTTTGGACCAAGGCTGTCATGAAGTCAGAAGCTGAATAGCCTGGCAGAGCCCAAAATGAGCATCTGTCAGCAGCTTATTGCTGAGCAAGTGCTGCTTGATAATATTGTTGGTAACACCTTCTATCCACTTACTCATGATTGAGGGTAGACCAGTTTACCAAATTGATGCCACACATCAGATAAATGAGCACAAAGCCCTCCAGTGAAACAGTGGGAAGACCAAAGCTATTATTGTATTCAGTTTCCACCATAACTATCATCCTGCCTGATTGCTGCTTAGGAATGAATGAGAGGTCAGCATTCTAACTGATCTGAGCCAAGCTTCCAACTCCACATTCTCTCCATCATCTCGGCCTCCTACTCCATAATTTGCCGCCCTCTGCTCCTGCCTCAACCCATGTGCCATTCCTGTGAGCTCCAGGCTCAACAATTTCAACTCTCTCCTAACTGGCTTCTACCCAATGCAATGTGAACTTACAGAGTCATAGAGTCAAACAGCACAGAAACTGACCCTTCGATCCAATGTTTCCGCACCAACCAGGCATCCTAATCTGACATAGTACCATTTGCCAGTATTTGGCCCATATCCCTCTGAACCCTTCTTGTTTATGTACCCAACCAGATGCCTTTTAAATGTAATTGTATCGCCTCCACCACTTCCATACATGCACCACACTCTGCGTGAAAAAGTTATCCCACAAGGTCCTTTTTAAATCTTTCCCCTCTCACCTTAAATCTGTAGTTTTGTACTCCCCCACTTGGCTATTCAAGCTATCCATGCCCCTCATGATTTTTGAAACCTTTGTGAGGTCACCCCTCTATCTCCAATGTTCCAGTTAAAAAAGCCCCAGCCTACTCAGCCTCTCCCTATAACTTAAACCTTCCAGTCCTGGCAACATCCTCGTAAATCTTTTCTGCGCTCTCTCAAGTTTAATAACATCTTTCCTATGGAAGGGAGACCAGAATTGTACGCGGTACTCCAGAAGTGACCTCACAAATGCCCTGTACAGCCACAGTATGATGCCCCAACTCCGATATTCAATGTGCTGAGTAATGAAGGCAAGTGTGCCAAATGTCTTCTTCACCACCCTGTCTACCTGCGACTCCACTTTCAGGGAACTATGAGCCTGCACCCCTTGGTCTCGTTGTCAGCAACATCCCCATGGCCCTACCATTAACTGTATAAAACTTTATCCAAAGCTTCTCTGTCTGTATCCTAACTCACAATAATTAAACATTCCTACTTATACTTGGTCAGAAAATGCTCCTGTGAAATGGTTTGAGATATTTTTGTTCAGTAAAATTGCTGTATGCATGAAATTTGTTATTGTTGTACTGGTTTTCCCACCAGAAGAAACAACAATGTAGATAACATTTCCCACTAAACCACATACAGACAGAGCAGTGATTCAGCTTGTTATTTGTTTTATCTAACTGTGTGTAACCGGCTGTGTTTGCCTTCATAATGTCTACTGCACTTCATAATTCAATGATGACAAAAACCAATGATATTGCAAGTTTTGCATGGGAACCAACTGATTCATCACTTCCCATGCTTGTGGTAATATCAATGTCAAAAGTCAGCTGAAATAAATATTAGTTCCCTGCACCAAGGGGTGACTTCTCACTTTGCTTACCTACTGTCTATAACCTAGATGTAAAATCTTCTATCTACCTGTAGTCACAAACCTCCTCCTTTTTCTTTATAAAATGTGAAATGATTTAACCATCTTGCCTTGTCTCTGCACTTCAATGATCAAATGTTTATCACTGTGCAAGAAAAAGTTAGTTAAAGAATATTCTCTTCCCTTGGAATGTTTTAAAAAGCCCAATAAATACCAAATTGGACAGTTAATACAGGCTCATTATCGCTACAATGACAGCATGGGAAGCAGTTGGAAGGGTGAGGGCAGTTAGGAATGCTTTTTGATCACCGATTACTCTCTTTGTCAGTCTATTTCTCAAGCAATTCTCCAGTAAAAATGCACAGCTATCAAAAGAGTGAGAGCAAAAGAATAACAGCACTTTGATTATAGTGAGCGGTGGCTCAAGTAGATTTCTCGCCACTGTACAGAATGCAAATTACTTAATGATGAATTCTCGGAAAGGCTGACATTGGATGTTTTATTACTTTCTTACTGTGACAAAAAAGCTATAGCATCTCATTATTATTGCACAGAAGATGTTATTTTTAAGCATGTTCACAGTCAGTATGAAACAACTGTCAAATGACATAGTTAATCTTGCATTATCAAAACTGAATTACTCAAGAGGGCCAGGGCATAACTTTATCTGCTTTGATTGCATAGTTTGAACTGAAAATCATTGTCAGATAAACTAAATGATTTAACTTCACATCTTGGGACTTCAACATTTATTGCTGCATTTCCTATCTGCTGCTTTCCCCTGTGTACAACATAGAAAATGCTATCTCACAGTCTTAACAACACCTCCTGACAAATGGAAAGCCTGAGTATTGGTTGTCTATTTTCTTTCGTTACTGATATGATCTTGTATGTTTTATTTTACTTTTCATCAATCTCCAGCAAGAGAGGCAAAAAAACTATGGAGGTTGGGCTCCCACAGCCATTGTACGATATTTTGGAAAGGAGCTGACAACATAATAAGTTGTCTTCAGTCATCAAGTTGTAATGGTGATGTATCTTGTCACAGGGGTTTGTTTTCAAATGTTACCTTTATGCTGAGCTTAGCCACAGCTGTGTTTATAGCCAATGCCCATCATTCTTGATCTGAGACCATTTGTTCAGATGAGCTCAAAAAGCATCTTTCTATGGTCGCCAGAAAACATGACCATTAATTTAATGATAATGTACAAAATCAGTAGTTAAGAGTGGGAACAGTATCAGGAATAAAGCACAGGATTCAGATAATAGCAGGCAGGCTGTTGTCTGTGGTCTAGCCTCTGAACACAGTTTTTTTCACTTTGCTGTGTTTTTGGTGTAATGTGAAAACTCAGGTTTGATGTTGACTGTACACCAAAAATCGAATACCAAAGAGGGTTCTGAGGAAGGGTCACTTGACCTGAAACGTTAACTCTAATTTCTCTCCACAGATGCTGCCAAACCTGCTGATCTTTTCCAGCAGTTATGTTTTTCTATCTAATAACATGGAAATAGCTATTGTTGGCAGCTCCACTGACCTTAGGGCAATTTACTTTTTATAAAAAAAGCATAGTTAAAGAACATTTGAGAAATTCTAAACTGTTTGCACCTTATATGAGGATAGCTAAAGCCACCATTAAAAATAACGCAATATGATGGGAACAATAGAACCACATCAAAGTTCTATATTTTAAAACTATTACAATAGTTTTGTGGAATTAATTAGAAGATGTTAATTTGTTCTGGAACTAAACTGACTATTGTTACACTATGAGGAGTCTAAGATTTTAATGTTTTGGAATGGTCTCTAAATTTAAGGCTAAATGAATGAAGTGATGTGATTTGTTCTGAAGTCTGCTTGACCATAAACCTGAGAGATTTAATTACTAGATATCAAAGAAAGGATTAGATTGTTTTATTGGGAAGAAAGTGCAACATATTGGCATTAATAGGAATTAAGATCCAGAAGAGTGCTGAGAATTTTGGATGCAAACAGTTGAGCTTTAAATTCTCTGGTTGGCTCCAAGATAAAAGAGAGTTAGGCTTTCAAGGATAGCTAATTAGCATTTCTATCTAGACACAAGGCCTATGTGATTTAATTGTCTATTGAAAAATGCAGAGCAAGCCATTTTAAGCAGAGCAGAGCAGAGCAGAGCAAGCATCCGCAGTTCTTTTGGTTTTTATTAAGCCATTTTAAAGATCAGGTTACAGATGAATTTGAGAGATAGTTTGCAACTGTCTTCACCTAAGCAAATACAAATAACATCCCAGAAATACTTGTAAATCAACAGGTGAAAAGCAGTGAGGAAAATAAAATAATTACAATCATTAAGAAAAGTACTGAAAAAATTATTAGAACTAAATGCTGTCAAGCTCCAGGTCCTGATGGACTTCATCTTGAGGTCTTCAAAGAAGTGACTACTGAGATAGTAGATACATTATCTTTAATTTTCCAAAATTCCATAAATTCTAGGAATGTTCATTCAGGTTGGAAAACAATTATTGTAACATTTCTATGCAAGGAAGGAGAGAAACAAAAAAAAACTAATAGTGAATTAATTTAACATCTGACATAGGGAAAATGTTGGAAGATATTATTTAGAAGGTTATGCACAAGCAAGATGGTTTTGTAAAAGCGAACGCATTCTTGCCTAAATTATTAAACTTCTGTGAATAAATAACAAGCAACATGGATAAAAGGGAACTCACGGATATGGTGTATTTGAATTTCCAGCTATTTTACAAAGTGCCACATTAATGGTTACTAAACAAAACAAAAGCTCATGATATAGGGGTTAACATATCAGCATGGATAGAAGATAGGTTGGCTAATATGAATTGGTAAGTCAGCATAAATGGGACATTTTTGTACTGGCACAATTAAAAAGTGTAGTTCCACAGGGATCAGTGCTGAAACCGCAACAATTTATACTTTCTTTCAAGGAATTGGATGAGGGACTGAATGTCTATTTTCTGAATTTGCTGACGACACAATGATAGATAGAAAAGTAAGTTGTGAAGGGAACATTAGAAGTTGGCAAAGGGATACAGACATATTAAATGCATCAGCAACAATTTAATGTATAATGTGAACTTGTCCCTTTGATGGGATGAACAGGAAAGCAATATATTAAAGAAATGGAGAGAAGTTGTAGAACTTGAGGCGTGAAACCATATGGATGTGCTGGAATATGAACCATAAAAGCTAGCAGAAGATTCAGCCAGTGATTAGGAAGGCAAATAAACATACAAAGTAGGATCAGAAGTAAACTATTTGGTCCCTTGAGCCTGCTCTGCCATTCAATAAGATCACGGTTGATCTGTTTGTGTTGAGAATTCCACATTCCCCCATCTACCTCTTTGACCCCCTTTGATACCTTTTTCTAACAAGAATCTATTCACCTTGATCTTAAAAGTATTCATTGAATCCATCTCCAATACCTCTTGATGTAAAGAATCACACAATCCTCTGAGAGAAAGAAATTTTCCTCTTCCTGTCCTGATTAGGCAGCCCTAATTTTAAAACAGTGCTCCCTAGTTTCTGGGCTAATTCAAAAGAAGAAACATCCTTTCCATGTCCATCTTATCAAAAAAACTCAAGGATCTTAGACACTTCAATCATGTCACCCCTCACTCTTCTAAATTCTGGTGGAAAAATGTTCGGGCTGCTCAAACCACCTACATAAGGCAATCCATTCATTCCATGTATCAAAAAACCAAAAGAACTGCAGATGCTGGAAATCTGAAAACAGAAACAGAAATTGATGGATGGAGAGTAAACAGAGTTAACACTTTAGGCCCAGTGACCCTTCTTCTGTTCTGAAGGTGTTAATTTTGTTTTCTCTCCACAGACCCTCTGAGTTTTACCTTCATTGTAAGTATCAATCTGGTAAACAGCCTCTAAACTCTAAATGCATTTGTGTCCTTCCTTAAATAAGGAGACTAAAAATGCGCACGGTATTTGAGATTTCAACAGACTTCACCGATGCCCTGTATAAATGAAGCATAGCATCCTTACTTTTATGGTCAGTTTCTCTTGAAATAAAGGATAGGATCAATTTGGATTTCCTGACTGTATGATGTACTTGTTCACTACAATATTGTGATTAATGAAGTAGAGCACCTAAATCCCTCTGAACCTTGGAATTCCACATTTGTTTACCTTTAAGTATTGCTCTGCTTTTTCATTCTTCCTGCCAAAGTGAACAACTTCATATTTTCCCATATTACGCTCCATATGTTAATTTTTGCCCACTCGCTAAATCCATGCATATCTGTCTGCAACTTCCTTATGTCTTATTCACAACATACTTTCTTATCTATCTTGGTGTCATCTTAGAATTTAAGCACCTCGCACTTCCTTCCACAATCTCAGTTACTGATATAAATTGTAAAATGTATAGGCCCCAGCGCAGAGCCCTGCAGGATTCAACTTGTCACATCCTTCCACAGACCCATTTATGCATGTACTCTGTTTTCTGCCAGCCAGCCAATCTTCTATCCAGCCTGCTATGTTCTCCCTATACCAGGAGGTTTTATTTGCCACAATAACCTTATCAAATGCTTTCTGGCCAAGTATGACATCTCCCCTTATCCATATTGCATGTTATCCTTTCAAGGAACTCCAGTAAATTGATGTCTCTTTGATGAAACCATGTTGATACCACCTAGTTACCAGGTAGACAGGTAACGTTACTGCTTTCAGGCACGGAAACCAACGTGGACTGCCTGGTGGATTGAGGCGGGACCTCCATTTACCCCAGTGTGAGGGTATTTGGGGCGATGGATTGGGGCATCGTGTCTCCACTGAAAGACACACCTTTTCCCTTGTCTCTGAATACCCTTGACTTCTTCCTGTGACTCCCTGCAAAACCCTGCAAATCTGCTGGCCTTTGTGTAGCTCTTATGCCTAAGCAGCTTAGCCTCCAATGATAACAAGGTGTAGAGCTGGATGAACACAGCAGGCCAAGCAGCATCAGAGGGGCAGGAAGGCTGACGTTTCGGGCCTAGACCTTCTTCAGAAAATTTTATTTTACGAGGTGAAAGTGAGGGCAGGGTGGAAATTGGAGGCGAAAACGATGAAGTTTTCCAATTCCAGACGAGAGAGGGAAGCAGCACCGACGATATCATCGATGTATCGGAAAAAGAGTTGTGGGTGGGGGCCAGAATAAGACTGGAACAAGGAATGTTCCACATAACCCACGAAGAGACAGGCATAGCTAGGTCCCATGCGGGTACCCATGGCAACCCCTCTTACCTGAAGAAAACGAGAAGAGTTGAAAGAGAAGTTGTTGAGGGTGAGGACAAGCTCAGCCAAGCGGAGAAGGGTGGTGGTGGGTGGGGATGGTTCAGGTCTTTGCTCCAGGAAGAAGCAGAGGGCCCTAAGACCCTCCTGGTGGGAAATGGCTGTGTAAAGGGATTGCACATCCATGGTAAAGAGGAGGTGGCTGGAGCCGGTAAACTGGAAGTTTTGAAACCTGCGTAAGGCAAATGAATCTGATGAATACAAGACTGATGATAGTCTTTACTCATTTATTAACTTGTATTTGCTGAGATAAATGTTGCATTTAGAGCATACAACTCCAAACCACAGCTCTTTTTCAGTCGGCATCTTCTACCTGTATACACAGATGATCTGCAATGAATGTATTCCAACTGAATGTAATTAATACCAACCACATGAAAACAATTCAGCACTAAACAAAAAAAATCTGTATTTTACAAAATTGTCCAAGAAATCAAACTGTTGACATCTGAAAATCTAAAATATATTAAGAAGCAGAATGTTAATCAATCCATCAAGCCAGTAGAGGCCAACGGCATTGGGCAAAGATCATGGTAAATTATATACAATCAGGATTGAGTAATGAACAATTACGCCTACTCCAAAAGTTACACTGCATTGTAAGGTTCTGTCTGTGCTACAAGGGATTGGTCAATAATACTCATAGCTTAGAATCATGTCTGGGTGAATATTGATGGCAATTGGGAAAAAGCAGAAAGCTTTTAAAACAATGCTTGAATCTCCTCTGGAACAATAAAGAGCTTTTGCAAACATTGATTATATTGTGGGCTTCTTATTTAATTTGTTCAAGGGATGCGGATGTTGCTACTAAGCCATTACTATTGCTTATCTTTTGCCAGAAGGATCAGAATTCCATTAGCGAATTGATGCAGAATCAGTGGATACCCAAATATAAAATGAAAATGACCATAAATTGTTCTCCAATTGTTAAGATCCGGTAATCAGTCATACTTGAACAGCTTTATCTTAGGTGACAAATCCAACAGGCCCATGAGGAAATTGCTGATTTCTGAAGAAAGCATTATACCAAGCTAGCACGTGATCCAATATCTAGCTGCATTCAGATCAGACAAAGCAGTGAAGAGTACCACACAAATCTATGATCTTAAGGAACAAACTAATCACATGGCTTGATTCAAAAAAAAAAATGCTTCAAGAAAATTTCTCTAAGCAATGGGAATGGAAAAACCCGTAGATGACAGGGATTGCTAGCTCAACATGGAGTTGCAATTCTGACACTGGTGAATAGGTCCTGATGTTTGCAGGGAGGCAGAGAAGGAAATTTGTGGAAGGGGAAATGCAGAACACTCAGAAATGTAGACATTCATCCAAAGTTAAAGGCAGAATCTAATTAGGATTTTTTCCATTTCTTTCCTCTCCCAGTAACTCATCAGATGAACAGGCTGCTTGCTTGCTGGGCAGGAAAGTCTGTATTGATGGTCCCAGGCAAACGGAAATGATCTAAGTCTATACAACGGGACCATCAAATATTGCGGGAAACAAGGCTTAAGTTTGTAATTTGAGTAAAAGGGCAGCCAAAAGTTTGCTAGAAGGACAAAGGAAAACATTCTTCCGCTTGGCTCACTATCAGCACCATATAAAAAGCAAATAACGTCTGTTTGATCTAATTCCACATTGGTGCTAGATCTTCCAGCCATCCGTTAACTTGAAATCAGGCTTCCAATTGTGCTGTGGCAATGTCACAAAATATTATAACAAGGTGTCCAAACTCACAACTGCGACACAAATACAGCACATAACCCAGTAGCATTGAGGTTGCCAGTAGGCACATGCGCAGCAGTTTAGAATCATGATAGCAACTTTTAATTGTTAATCCTCCCATCCCCTCCCTTTTTCTGCGTGTTTAAATCACCCCAGAAATTTATTTGGAGGCAAGAGCACATATTGTAACCCCTACTCAAAATAAGGGGATGCCAGTAAGTCTGACATCCTACCTCGGAACACTGCTGAAAACTACTAAGGAATCTCATTGCTGATAAATAGGATCGGGCAAACATGCCTCAGTACTTGAGAGGAAACAATATAATGGATTTCTCACCTATTCTGATATGAACCTTGAAGCTGAAGTGCACATGAGGACAAAATCCATCAACTCATGTCTAAGATCCAAGAGAAAGCAGCGAGGTGATTGCATGCTAAAGAGGAAATGACTTCAGGGAAGAACAGCTTCAAGTCAGCACACATGAGAATCATTGAGCAGTCTCATGGCTAATGGCAGACATACTGTTTTGGCTGAAGGGCTTCTCATGAGGATCTAAGACTTAGAAATGAGTAAACCTTCATCTTAGCTAATGGAGAAACTCTGGAAAGCGGACAGTTGCTGAAGAACAATTTCTGGAGGCTGATAATCGGGCAAGGAGCTGCTGCTGAGCTCAGCAATTTCAACTGTGGAACCACCATTCAATAGGATATGTAGACCCATGGTGAGTTCAGAACAACATCATAATGCATCAACATACTTTATAGCAAGTTTTTCTGACCACCATTGCGATTCTGGCACAGATGACAAGGAGCCAAGTGCTCTCTTTCTAAACTGCAAAACTTCCTAAGATTTCCCGAAATCTGCAATCTCCCTATGGATGATACAAATCCTGCACTGGGGTTAGTTGACTGACAGCCAACTAGGACACTCTTTCAGATCAGAAATTTTAATCTTATTCTTTTTCTCCTCACAGATGCTGCTTGGCATGCTAACTGTTTACAACATGTTGATTACCCCCACCTTTATGAATTCTCAAATTCTCAGAAATTCTGCCAATAAGATACCTGCTGTAAGAATGATGCGACTCAAGCTGATACATGAAACAGCACATTTTAATAATGGAAGTTTTCAATTGGGCTGAGGCAATTCAATTTTGAAACACTTTGTTAACATTACAAATTACAAAAAAAATCAACCAAATGCACATTTGAAGACATGGCATGAATTAATAAATGAGATGTAGTCTTTTACAAATTCTCTCTTGGGTGATTAACTAAAACATTTTCCATTTCCACTGAAAGCCTGCAGATTTTAGAATTCATTTTGGGTTAAAAAAAATTATCATGCCAAGGAACACTATGTAACCACCTAGTTGTAGATGATATTGAGTATGCATATGCAACCCTCCTCTTCGCTCCTTACCACAATCCTTTGCGATAATGAAGAAGTGCAACCTGGTTAGTCTGGAGAGGGCTATCAAGAAGACAGTGGTCAAAAAAGATGCCCCACCACTTGACCTCACACTGACAAAAATCAGGCAAGATATTAACTCTATAAATAATTAACGGAATACCAAACAGATGAGATCTGTATGTGTTGAGATTTTGCTCACAACCAAGACAGGGGATAAAGACAGCTCAAGAACCAACATGTCAGTAAATGAAACACACATGAGTTTTGCTGGAGAAGACTCAAATAAGCATTTCCAAGGGGCAGCAGAATACTGATGGGTTTGCATAATAAAATGTTTTGTGCATTAACAAACCTGCCAGAGAGCCTGGGATTAATGCCCAAAAGCATGTAGGAGGACTGCAGAGAGTTGGCACAGTGTTTGATGCAGAGCTTGGAGCCATCCTATGAAGATTGGAAGTAAGGGCTACTTGAATTAGTACACTTGTGGACTAAACCATCACGTTCTGGCTGGTGGTCAATGTCTCGGCTTCCAATGCAACACAGGAAGCTTCCTGCAGAAACCTGAATGCTACAGAGGAAACTCATGCTGAAGCGGTATAAACTCTACTTGTTGCCATCATGACTCCGGATCATAGTAAGCAAAGGGATTTGCAGGATGTCACAACAGTCCCACAATCAGTCTTCCAACAGATCACAATATTCGCTCAGATACATCACGCATTCACTCAGTAGCGTCTGGCAGGGAACTGTGGTGTCTCCATGTTCACTTTTGTTTACTCTTAGGATGACAGCATTCATTCCCAATAGCTGGTAATCTTGTTGTTGTTTGTCAGCCAGATTATTGGTGTCCATGGTTGTGTATAAAATAGGTAGTTCCTGAAAGGGTTAATTGACATCAACACAGAAGATCTGGCTACCATCAATATAAAGGACTGTTTTTGAGAGGGACTAACCCGTTGTTCTGTCGGCTGTAAGTCGTACGAGAATATTTCAGTAATAGTAATGTACTTTTAAGTTCAGCTTATGGCTATCACCATCACCTTAATTCCAATGAACTAAATTCCCCAGTGACTGCTCTTGACATCAAGCTGCATCTGACAGTGTGTGACATCAAGAAGGTCCAGCAAAACTGAAGTCAATGGGAATAAGGGGGAGATTCTGTAGTTGTTGGAGATCAGTCATCTCAGCTCTAAAACATTCTGTCAGGCTAGTGTCTTAGGCCCAAACATTTTCAGCTGTTTCATCAATTACCTTTCCTCTGTCATCAGATCAGAAGAGAGAATGATCGCTGATGATTGCAGAATATTTAACACCATTTGCAACTCCCCAAAAACTGAAGAAGTCCATGTCCAAATGCAGCAACATTCAGATTTGACAAGTGCCAAACACCAATCAAGCTACTGAAGAGCCAGGCAATCACCATCTCTACCAAGAGGGAATTTAACCGTCACCCTTTGACGTTCAATGGTATTACCATCACTGGATCCCTACTATCAACATACTGAGGTTACCATTGACCAGAAACTGAACAGGCCTAGCCACAAGCTAACCTGTGGCAGGTCAGAGGCCAAGAAACTTGCAGTGAGTAACTCATTTCCTGACTTCCCAAAACCCATGCATTACCTACAAGGCACAAGTCAGGAACATGTTGGAATACTCCCTACTTGCTTGGATGATGCAACTCCAATAAGAGTCAAGAAGATTAAACCATCCAGAAGAAAGCAGCCCATTGTATTGGCACCACATCCATAAAACCTACTCTCCCTCTATCACCAATGCTCAATAGCAGCATGTACCATCTAAAAGACGTACTGCAGAAATTCACCAAGACTCCTTAGACAACACCTTCCAAACCCATGACCATTACCATTTAGAAGGTTAAGGGCAGCAAATACATCACCACTACCTGCAAGTTCCTCTCCAAGCCACACACCATCCTGGCTTGGGATTACTGCGATTGGGTCAAAATCACGGAGCTCCCCCCATAATGGCATTATAGTTCTACTTAAACCACACGGAATGCAGTGGTTCAAAACAGCAGCTCACCACCACCTTCCCACTTAGAAACAGGCAATTAATGTGTATCTAGCCAGCAATACCCACATTCCATCAACGAATTTTAAAAAAGAGAAAAGGAAATGGCGTTAGTTGTCATTGAAGAGCCTCCATGACTTCATTGCAGTGTGATAGTAGACAACAAAGTGCTTGATTCTGTAAATATCTGCAACTCCAATTGGAAGGAAGCAGACACACAAATGTTCATCACCACAGTCACCTTCATATGCACTGGCAATGCAGTCATTGCAATTCTCTGAAGTTTCAGTCCTGGCTGTAGCAGATTGCACATTTCAATAGGTACTGAAGCACAATGTGTGACACATTCAGGTAGGAAAACTGCTCCCTGAAAACCCTGGACTGATATAACCTCCTGTTGACAGCTTACTTCCAACAGCTTCTCCTGCATTATGTGGCCTCAGCTCATTCTCCAATTTATGCTGTATTTTGAAAGGAACATCTACTTATGCATCCATGTCTGGGAGAAAATTGGTATGTGTAAAAATCTTGAAGTCAGCAAAAACTCATTGATCACCTGTCACAACACTTCCTGTAGACCCTGAGCTGTGACTCTAAATAATGATGTCAAGCACCAAACACGAGTAAAATCAAAGGAATAGCCAGAAGATATCAACTAGAAACCAGTTAATGATCCCTATAAATATTGCATGAGCTCCAAAATGACACTGCTACCATCAAATTAGCATTGCACACTGATTGATGTAATGACCTGCCTGCTTTGAATTCAGAGGTGCTTGTGTAAATAAAATGTGAATTAATTTATTCACAATTAATTTCAACCTCTCTTGATTATAATCTGTTGTTACTTTGTTCTGCAAGAACTAGAAATTTTGAACGGCTTCACTAGATGTTGCAACAGGATTTGCAATTTCCAAAGAAACCAATTCATCAAGTTCTGATATGACAGATTGTTTGGCTCTTTCAAGATTTTGAGTTCAACTAACCATGTTCTAGAAGTTTTCTAGAACCACTTCACACCAGAGAAATGGAATGGCCAACTGTTGTCCTTTAGAAGTAACCTTTGTTGAATTATTAGCTTACAGTACTTCTCTCGTCCTCTAAGAGTTTATTCTACCTAATCTTTCATATAATATTCCAAAATCAGCTTCCATGCTTCAACACAAATGTTGGTTTATAATGCATCCAAGTTCCAAAAGCCAAGAAGATGAGTAATACTTCTGACATGAGAAGTCTGCCATACGAGAATCTCAGATTCCTCAAATCTTGCCTTCTTTATTTTTGAATACCTACCGCCTGTGTTCACTGACAATGTAAAGCATGGATAGCCAGACTTCAGTGTGTCCATCAATTGATTTCCATGTAAGTAATACATCCACTGGGAAGAGATTTGACACAGTGGTGACATCCTACACTTGAGTGAGAAGCTGCAGCTTTAAGCCCCCGCCTGAAAGGTACATTTCTAACACAATCAAATCCTTCTGGTGCACCTTTGAAATGTAGGAAGAACAAGAGAGAATCTTAGTTAGCTATTTTTGATAAAGAGTAGTTCTCATTAAACTACAGCCTAGCAACATCCTAACTACCTACAGAGAAATCTAGTTTATGTAAACAAACATATGGAAATGCCTCATACACCACTAGGCATGAGAAGCTAAAATAAGTACTTCCATATCATGTAAAATTAATGATACCACATGCTGTCACCATACTCTGTTAACATCAGCCGGCAACCCGTTTCTCTGTTCCTTTCCGGGAATGCTCTCCATTGACTAATAACCCAGAGGTCCAGACTAGTGCACTGGGGACATATTTTCACAAGCCAATCTGGCAGCTGGTGAAACTTAAATTCAATTAATAAATCTGAAGCTGAAAGTAAGTCTTTCCAATGATAAAACTATTGCTGATTATTGCAAAAGCCCATCATTTATACCCCTGAAGGCAGGAAATCTTTAAGTAGTCTGGGATTTCAGACTAACAGCAACGTGGATGACTCTTAACTGTACCCAGAAAGGGTTTAGTCCCAGGGCTGTAAGAGATGGATGACAAATATTGTCTGTAGCAACAATGGCTATTGTGCTAAATTTTTTCAGGGTCATCTCAAATTTCGGTTTGGTCAGCCAATTTGGCTGAATTTTAGATGCCAAATAATATTGCATAGTAAGTGCATGCTGTTTGATGAGACAAGGAAAACTCAACCACTCTTAATTCAGCTGCGTATTCAGCATGAAGGCAGGACAGAGTCTCCACACATATTCTTCTTGTATCAACATTTGCATTTAATATACCACCACTTACAATAGCAACAAGTCTTTTGGCATTAACTGGCTAAAAATGGTGTTTATTCAATGCAGAACTGAAAAATTCTAGTCACATGTTTGGAAAGAATGAAATAAAATTGGCTTTATTTTTAATTGAAAGGTAATAACTTGGTGGAACAAGTCTTTGCTACATTTCTACAGCTCTCACAAGCATTAGTGAAAAGCTGAATACTATTTGTTATGCTCAATGAAACTATCAAAGTAAGGAATACTTCATGGGCACAAAGTGTCTTATTGCAGTGTGCTGGATATATGCTGTAGGGAACATTGGATCTATTCTAAACTTGACTCCTTACGTGTCAGTGAAACTATCCATCTCCATTTTGCTCATATGGTTGGATGCAGTCTATGTTTTTGGGAGTGTTTGCACTCATTGTACTTAAAGCTGGTGCAATTCAAGGCCTCGAATTTAAAATTCTGTCTTAAGAAATGAATTACACTCATTAATGATAATTTCCTTTTATAGGATTTTACTATTGTCCTTTTATGTGATCCATATGTCTAAGTAATATGTTTTATTGAAGGGGGGCAGAAGAGGTTGGCAGACAAAGGGAACTATTCTCTTTTATCCTGGTAATGTCTCTTTTCAAAATTATTACGACACCACAAGATTTGGCACCATCAATAGTACAGAAGGAAGTCGGAAAATTGATGTAGTTTGTGCACCTTCTCTGAAGCTGTAACATTGTATTCTTCACCCTGTTCTATCACCCCAATATACCTTGTATTGTATGATTAGCACACAAAACAAAACTTTTCACTGTACCGAGGTACATGTGACAATAATAAACCAAACCGAATCAAAAAAAATGATGTATTAGTATTGTGGAGATTGTGCTTGAAGGTTTAGACTAAGCAAAGGAAACTTCATTCTACATTTGAACTAAGTTACATTAGTTTCGCAACCACCAAACATATCCAAAACATGGTCAGTGAACTTGGAATAATATTGCTTATTTAATTCTACTTTGCTTTAGTTTTAAATTGCAGCACAAAAATAAAACAGCCACAAAGTTTTGATTTCAAAACACGATCAAAGTTTAATTTATTGTACAATTATTACAGAAAGTTACTAAATGGGAAAATGGTACAGTAGTTACAATACAAATATGAAAAATTAAAAGAAGGTAAGATAAAGTTGCAATAGGCCTTGCTCTCTCACAAGAAAAACGCAACTGGTTATGGATTAACCCGAAGGTTACTACTTCTCAGAGAAGGGGAGGGGTTGAGACAGTCTTTCATGGTAACTTTAGTCAATGTGAGAATTGACCCTATGCTTTAGCATTACTGCAAACTGGCTGTCCAGCTGAATGAGCTAACTGATCCCAAAAAAAGCTACTGATTTAAGATGCTTACACAGGTGAAAGCCAATTCAGTCTATTATTGTTGCAGACCCATTACTTGCTTAAAGATTAACCTTTCTAGGACTGCAAACCTCAAATCAGAATTCAGCAGCTGTAATAACAAGGTGTGGAGCTGGATGAACACAGCAGGCCAAGCAGCATCATAGGAGCAGGAAAGCTTGACGTTTC
>JAHRHZ010000073.1:9036440-9047524 GCA_024137785.1 Ginglymostoma cirratum | reverse complement strand
ACGATACATACAGTGTCAGGTTTAAAGGATTGGTTGCTCTGTAATGTAGAATTGCTGCAAATGAAACCCTCTGGTTCTGTCTTTCTTGCTGTCAGAAACTTTTGAAATGAACTGACCAGATAAAGTATCTTTGCCTGAATGTAACCCTGTTTCAGTCAATGAAAGCGTTGTTTTTAAATGAACTGAACAGCCTCATTGATAACACTAGCTCATAAAGACAGTTACCCATTGGTTAGGTTAGAAATGTTGAATCTGTTAACTATCAGAAATAAGTCAAAGTGTCTGAAATCTTAAACAACAAATGTTATATATCTCCACTGATCTATAAAGTTAACGAAAATACTCTCTGAACTGGAATATCTAACGGCTGGATTTTCTGACCCAAGGTAAAAGAATGGCAACCACCATTCATTACTTTTACAGCTGTCCGCAGACCTCTTGTAGGCTTTCCAGTGACATGTCATCGTCAGGCATCTGATGGCATCCTCTTGCCTTTAGTGTAAAAGAGGAATTGTGGCAAGTATTAGCAAGGAAAGTCACAGTGTGTCTCCTCAACCAATCATTTAAAAATAACCACTGGACACCCACAGTCTAAATCAAGAGGTTTAAATTAGAACACAATTCTTTGTGGAATCGTAAACAGATAAAGAGAGAAGGAAAATGGTATTGAATGAGAAGGAGAGATATTAAAGAGACATAAGAAGTAAAAATGATGGGCAGATTCTTCTCAAGCCCTGCATGATGGGGCAATGGTGAATCAGTGGGGAAATGATGGTGAGATTGGCAGAAATTAAGTTATTGAAGTCGAGAAAAAATGTCCAATTCTGCAACAAAGTATTGAAAGGTGCGAACGAGAATCTCACTTGTGAACAGTCAGAAGCCTATTTGCTTGCCATTAGGACGTAACCTCACCCCACTATTATGTAGTTTCCTAATCTTGCATGTGACGGAGAGAAACTAGCTGGCAACCATTCCTGACGTGAAAAGTGAGGGATATAGCTTTCCGCTTGTTCCTCCAGGCTTCCATCTTGGACAACAGTCACCAACAAAACTTACAATGCAAGGCAAAGGATCCTTTCCTTGTAGGGGATGAGGAGGTGAGTTTTGGGCACTCCACTACTCTGCCATTTTGAGCCACAGAATTGTTACAATATAGAAGGGGGCTATTCACCAATCATATCTGCACAGGCTCTTCAAAGGAGTATCATGACTTCATGTCAATCTGCTGCTTTATCCCCCATACCCTTGCACACGATTTCCACCCAAATAATCATCCAATGCCTCAGTTGAACGTGCCTCCACCATACCTCCGGACCCTAACTACTTTTTTTTATTTTGACACAGCCAATTTCTAGTAGAATTCATCCTATTGTTTATTTGATAAAATAATAATGAAATACTGAAGCAGCAATGGTCCACACTTATACCAATTAGTTTTTAGGGATGGATGAATTGTTAGGCATTAACTAAGACTTAGCATATCATTAAGAATCAACTTACATCTGATCACACCGGTTTTAATAGGTTTTCATGGCCTGTTTAGTGAGTTATTTCTGCAACTTCACACACTCAAATGGATTCCCATGCTCGGTTATGGTGGAGTCCCCACATAAGGACAGCCTTTATAGGAGTAGGGCAACTTGAACAGCAACATCTGGATTCCCCAGGTTTCCTGCACATAAAGCTTTGTTTTGTTTGATGCTTTTACAACACATTAAAAAGTAAATTAATTGAAACATAATTTTTTCATAAGGTACAGTATTACTAACACGATCTATTCAGCTGCGACTCAAAGCAAATCTGCAAGACAAAGATCTTTCTGGTGATAGACCTGACCGGCATAATTTCATGTTCAGATTGCAAAAGTATTGCCTGCATGCAGCTCAAGTATAGGTTTTATTTTAACAAACACATAATCATTAAAAGGAAGTTCCATCCGGATTTCTACTTCCACTACAACTTGATTTTTCTAGAACTTGAAATCATTAAGGGTAATGCAATTTAACGTTTCAAATTGTCACAAAATATCAATTATAATGGCACAGTAAACTCAATAAATAGACAGAAAAGGCTGATTCAATTAAAAGTGGCACCTAAAATTTCATTTGCATACAACCAAGACTGATATGGAACGAAACCTTTCCCTCTAATCACTGCAAAGTATCTTTTCATTCCATAGTAATGCTGTCTGTACTACCGCTGAACAGAACATTTTGATAAGTACACTTTAATCACTAAAACCAAGTGAAATAACTCCACAGAGGCTGGTATCCCGTCACCAAGTCACCTTTTATTTACATGTGGAGAGTCCTCAACACTGATCCAGCTCCCTCAGAGCCAGCTCTCAGAGCTAACAAGATGTCTGACACTCCTGTTTTTATCTGTCAGCCAGGGCTCCCTGATTGGACCAGATTAACAACCCCAATCAGGGAACTCATATTCTATAAGGTCTACCTGGTTGGCCTCATTACAATCACTATGCCAAGATTCTTGTTTAATTTGATAGGATGGAGTGTTCTTGCTGTATTCGCTGTAAATGAAATGAATGTGGGTAGTTTCAGCATAGTTTCTAAAGGTCATGGACCAATTGCATTGACCTGCCATCATTCATTCATCATTGATATTAAAAAGGCAACCTGAACCAGCCGGAGGATGCTAGGTAATCTCTTGGCCATGCTTGATTGGCCTCCAGGAAAAGATTATCATCAATATCAATAAATGGCTGCTTGCTCAAAGTGATTGGCAACATAATGGATGTCCAGCTTGTTGCCGTGTGTTTGACAAGGAGTGGACTGAATGTGTGCAATTAGGAAGATTAGAGCCAGAAATGAGTGCAAACTAGATAGGAAAGATTTCCATGAACATATACATCACCAGAAATTGCAAACAAGGCTGTAGAATATTTAAATGGAAAAGGGAAAAATTAATGATCGAAGGCAAATGTATTCCTCCAGATCGCCACATTGGCAATGATGATCAACGTCCATAGGTCCTATCCTCACTTCATCACATCACAATCCTTCCAACAGTTCCAGCTAAAGACCAAACATTATAGTTGGTCTGCTAAAGATTATCATGGAAAAAAAGCACGCCATGTATGCCAGTTTAGTTATTGTGAATATTACCTTGCATTGGGAATATATTAGTATAATTTATAATTCTTAATTAAGTATGACAAAGAAAAGATGGCAGACATGTTGTAGTGATAACCTGCTAAGTCTGTCAGTAAGGCACATCGCGCAAACTTAATAGTGGTAACTTTACTTGGCAACTGCCTGTGTTTTGGTTACCTTAATTCTGACAAGAAAAGGAAACTTTTTCCACTTCTGAAAGATTTTGCATAGTGTTTATTACATTTGTCACACATGGAAAAATGTTCACACTCGTAAATCAAGCAGAAACACAACCAAATGTTATTCTCTAAGTATGAGTTGAAAATTATACCATTCAAAAGATTTGTTTTGTTCAATGTCTTATGCCAATGTTTCTGCTCCACACAAGCCTCTTTCTATCTTTTTTATTGAATCCTATCAATATGTCTTTTTATTCCTTCCACACTTATTACTTTTGTAGCATCAACCACAGCAATTTACATGTATATAATTTTTAATAAACCTGTTCGGACATGGTATGACACAATTCTGAGGCAGGTGGGACTTGAACCTGGACCTTCTTGCCCAGAGGTAGGGATACTACCATCTCATCACAAAATCTTCATTTTCACTTGTGACCTGAAAGGCATAAATTAGCTTTATGTTTCACGTAAATACATCTGCACTAATCACTTCAAAGATTCAATGTTGCAATGAGTTTTACATTTCCATCACTCTGAGAAAAGTCAATTTTGCTGTATTCCTTCTTAGATTTATTAGCGACTACATTATATTCATGGGTTCTAGTTTTTGATTTTTCAATATTAACATCCATTATCTTATACTGTATCTTCTCCCAAGCATTCTTGCCCATGGTTAACTGTTACACATTCATTTTTATAACTTTGTTACATCTACCACTCCCCCAACTACCTCCACCTCCCACACGTTTCAACCTTCACAAATACAGGCAGTGTGGGGACACATTATAATTTTCCAAAACTGCACCCTGTTCATTCTTGGAAGAATGATGGGCCTTCTACTTGAGGACTGTTGGCCTTGATTGTAATCTGTGGATCAATTTTTCACTGGAAAATCTTCTATATCTTAGATATCTTGTGTGGGGGTATCATTGACTGGCAGACTTTTAATCTCTTGGATTCTCTTTGCAGAGAACCTCTATCCTGTTAATTGATTGAGTTGCCCCATATAATTATCTGGAGGTCCTTTAATCCCATGAACACCCATCATAGATGACAGCTGTTCCGTTCTTTACAATATCCTGGATTTCTGGAAAGGCAATATCATTCTGATTGACACAGGTACTCTCTTTTTTGAGGCATCCTGGCTGTTCAAACCATGCAGTTTCTTCTTTATGACAGTGTCCTGAATCTACAGACATTGGTCAGATTTCCATGGAGTCGTATGCAATGTATCTCTATTTTGTTCCAGCTCATTTTTATTCTCAATCTGCTGATGCATCTGTGTTACATATACCAGCCAATTACTTCAGCTGTTGATTAGGTTGAATGTCTTTAATTCCTTTCTGTGGTTGTTTAAATGGTAAACGAAAGCTTTTCACGTCCTCAGTCATATTTCAAGAAGACTGCTGCTTGTTCAGCACTACCTTTGTCACTGGCATTGAGTACCCTGCTTTATTAATTTATTCACCAGGCTGTTTTGCTGTCTGAACTTCAGCTAAGAATCCTGAATGAGCTAAAGTGGGTTTTACTGCTTATTCATTTTTCCAGGGTTTGCTACCTTTCGATCTGCCTTCATTAATGGCTAGAGTGTCTTCCAGACCAGGCAGCTCAGTATAATTGTAGATTTCACAATAAGCTGTGAGATGGACAACCTTTTTTGAGATCTTTGCTTAGCACACCCTAAGTCCCCATTACATCCTTTCCAGGCCACATTTTCAAAGGGAAGCTAAGATACTGAGCTTCAGTCATACACTAGCAAATAATCCATGATTACAGAATGCTATTGGTGCTTATTACAATGTGTTTTCAGCTAATTCACTGAACTTTTTATCTAGCCATTCTTCAACACAGGTCTGGTGAATAGTGATACATTTTTAGTCACTGTTTTGTTCTTGACAAATTTAGTTGAACCTATCTGGGCTCACTGGCCACTATTATTTTTTGGTCATATTAAACATTTACTTTATGCCAACGTAGGCAATCTCAGGTTCTTCCTCAGAGACAGCAAGAACTGCAGATGCTGGAGTCAGAGATAACATAGTGTGGAGCTGGAGGAACACAGCAGGCCAGGCAGCATCAGAGGAGCAGGAAAGCTGACATTTCAGGTCAGGACTCTTCTTCAGAAAAGAAACAGATGCTTCCTTCTTCTTTTTGGTCATGAATTTAGGAAGCCCAGTGAAATTCTCTACAGGCTGTCCCTTGACTAGTTAGTGAACAATGGCTTGTGCCGGAAACAGCTGTTCTCTTAGAACTAATTGGGCTCTTTATGCCCTTTTAAGGAAGTTGAGGTCCAATCATACAAACAGAATCAAAACTGAGGACTGAATGACATAAATAATTTTAACTGTCTTACACCCCTGTGTACCTCGTAGCATTCCTACGCTCTTGACAGTTATTCCAACTGTACCACAAAGTCTCATTCCTGTAGGCTGCAAGTTCTGATTCAGATGCTGCAGAACATCACAGAGGGAGAAAGTTACCTGGACAGTTTACCAGAGGTAGTCACATCCCTTAACATGTGGTCATCAGATTTGGTCAGTCTTCAGGGATAGAGGGTGTGACAGTGAGAGAGGCAGTTAAGAGGACCCAGAGAGGGGAGAACAGGACTCTCAGCATTTGCAATTATCCAAGATGTTTGAAGCTTTCTCAGTTTATTTACACAACAGTGAGGGTTGCAGGATGGATGAGCCACCTGATCACGACATCTTGAAACATGAAACCATTCAAGTCATGGGGAGGAAAAAAGAATGTAGTGATAGTAGGAGACAGTACAGTGACAGAGGATTGACACAGTACTCTGCAGCAATCAGCATGCATCCATATTTCTTTATCTGCCCTTGTCTGGGCCGGAAACTTATTTGCAGTGGTCATAGTTCACATCAATGGCAACAACATATGTAGAAATAGGAAAGAATTTTTGCTGGGGGAGATGAAAAGTTAGCTGCTGAATTAGAAAGCAGAATCTCAAAAACAGTGCGCCCTGAATTACTACATGACCTACATACAAATTGGCGCAGGAGAAATAAGATTAAAGAAATGAATGAGTAGTTCAAAGACTGGTATGGGAGAAATGGGTGCAATTTCATGGGCACTGACACTAACACCGGGGAAAGTGGAATCTGTACCGTTTAGATAGTCTGCACCTGAACAGTGGTGGGACTGCTTTCTAACTAGCTGCACAATTAGGGAAGTGCAGGGTAAACTAGTAGGTGAATGACCAAGCTTGGGTAGATGTAATAAATCAAGATGTAGAGCAAGGCCAGCAGAACAAAACATTTATACAGGAAATGAAGTTTAGAGAAGAGCAGGAAGGTTCAGAGTTAAATATCTAAAGTTTCAGCGATAGTCAAGACTAGAATGAGAGATGACCATATTGAAACACACAAGATTGTTAGCAGACTTTACAGGGTAGATGTGGAAAGTTTGTTTCTCCTTTTGGGAGAGTCCAGGTCAGAGGGATAATCTCAGAGCCCAGGATCACACATTTAAAACACAGATGAGAAGCAATTTCTTCCCTCAGAGCGTTCTGAATCTATGGAATTATTTATCATAGAGGACTGCTAAGGCTGTGTTGCTAAACATATGCAAGGCTGAAAGAGATAGATTTTTAATCAGTAAGGGAATCAGTGGTTTTGGGGAAAAGGCAGGAAAGTAGAAATGAAATCAGATTGCAGTGTTAGCCTGGATGAGGGATTTGTAGAATGCTTTTCACATGGTTTCTTACAGCAGTACATTCTAGAGGAGCATAAATTGGAGGAATAGAATTAGGCCATTCTGTCCATCTTGGCTGCTCTGCCATTCAATCATGGTTGACAAGTTTCTCAACCTCATTCTCCTGCCTTCTCCCTGTAACTCTTGATCCCCTTACTAATCAAGAACCTATTAATCTCTGTCTTAAAGACATTCAGCGACTTGGCTTCCACAGCCTTCTGCTGCAAGTTCCTAAAATTCACCACTCACTGGCTGAAGAAATTCCTCCTCATCCCAGTTCTAAAGGGTCATCCCTTCAGTCTAGGGCTGTGCCCTCAGGTCCTCATCTCTCCAACTAGTGGAAACATCTTCTCCACGTCCACATTATCCAGGCGTCTCAGTGTTCTGAGAGTTTTACTAAGATCCCTCCCCATCCTTCTAAATTCCACAGAGTACAGACCCAGAGATCTCAACCACTCCCCATATGACAAGCCCTTATTTCCCAGGATAATTCCTGTGAATCTCCTCCAAGGCCAGCACATCCTTCTTCAAATACGGAGCCCAAAACCACTCACAATTTTCCAAATGTATTCTGACCAGAGCCCCTTATACAGCCTCAGCAGTACATCTCTGCTCCTGTATTCTAGCCCTCTTGAAATGAATGCTAACATTACATTTGCCTTCCTAACTGCCAACATAAGCTGCATGCTAACCTTAAGAGAATCCTGAACTAGAACTCCCAAATCTCTTTGTACTTCGGCATTCAGAAGCCTTACCCCATTTTGAAAATAGTCAATGCTTCTATTCTTCCTACCAAAATGTATAACCTGGCATTTTCTCACATTGTATGCCATCTGCCACTTCTTTACCCACTCTCCTAGCCTGTCCCTCTTCAGCCTCCCCACTTCCTCAACACTACCTTTTCTTCCACCTATCCTCATCTCATCTGCCAACTTAGCAACAATGCCCTCAGTTCCTTCATCCAGATCATTAATGTACAACGTAAATAGTTGTGGTCCCAACACTGAACCATGAGGGACTCCACTAGTCCCCAGACAGACAGCAGGTTATAATTAGACGTGGGTCTTATGTATCTTGGCATTATGTGGAAAGCTGAGTTAGCTGAAGTGAACTGGGATATTAGGTTAGGAGCCAGTTCAATAGGCAAGCAGGGGCAAACATTTAAAGTGATAATGCAGAATAATCTGTATAAATATATTCCTGCTATGAAGAAAAATTACAAGGAGGGGACCCACTGTCTGTGATTAGCTGGAGAACACAGGAAAGCATCAAACTTAAAGAAAACACGTAATTGTGCAAAGATAAGCAGCAGGTCAGGTGGTTAGTTAGAATGACAGAGAATGTCTGAAAAGTTAACCAGGAGAAAGAAACTAGATTACGTGACGAAACTTGCTTGCAACAAGGCAAGTGATAGCAAAAGCTTCCATAGGTATCTAAAAAGGAAAAGGCTAAGTAAAATGGTTGTCTTCTATTGAGTGAAAATGGAGAGTTACTATCAGATAATAAACTAATAATGGATAAAATTAACAAATATGTTGCTTGTTTCTTTACTAAGAGGATGCAAAAACATTTCAGTAATTGTAAATCAGGAGGTGGAGGGAAGTGAGGAACTTGGTGAAATTACAATTAACAGGGAAGCAATACTGAGCAAACTGATGGAGCTGTGACCATGATGGATACTAGAGTCGTAAACAGGTAACTAGTGAGACTGGAAGTGAGTTAGTGTTAATTTTCTAAACTTGGCTGAAGTATCAAAAGGTTCCATCAGACTGGAAAATAGCAATATAATCTCTACATCGAAGAAAAGAGAGAGGAATGACAGAGTAACTGTGGGCCAGTTAGCTTGAGGTCTGCCATGGGGAAGGTAGTACAGTAGAATTGATCAGTAAAGGGGTTACGGCTGCAAATCAGTCGGAATCAGCATGGCTTTGTGAAAGGTTAATCACATTTAGCCAATTAATTAATTTGAAGGAGTAACATGTGCTGTGGATAAGTGGTGGCTTGTTGATGTACTATGAATTTTCAGAAGGCATGTGATAAATTGCCACAGAAAAGCAAAATACAAGCACATGGTGTAGCGTGTTACATGGTGTAACATTCAAATATAAACAGAAAATAAAGAATATATAGAAATAGGTCTTTTTCTGATTTGCAGAACGTGACAAGGGATTAATACAGCACATCTATGCTGGGGCCTCAGCTTCTTACAATTTACATCAAAGACTTAAAGGTACGTAAGAAAGTTGTGAAGTCAGCAGAAGAAGGCTGCAGACCAATACAGATATGTTGAGTGACTGAGTGAAGAAAAATCTAGAATATGGAATATAATGAGGAAAAATGTGAAATTATTCACATTGGCAGTAAGAGTTAAGATGTAATCTATTATTTAAGTGGAGAATGACTGCAGATTTCCAACGTGCAAAGAGATTTAGGTGTTCTAGTGTATGAGTCGCAAAAACGTTACAATGTTGGAACAGCAGGTAATTAGGAAGACTAATGGAATGCATTCAATTATGATGTGTGGACTGAACATGAAATTAGGATGTTATGCTTAGTTACACAGGGGATTGGTGAGACTACATCTCAAATCTCGCTTTTAAAACATAAAACATATAACTGTACAGCATAGGAACAGGCCCTTCGGCCCACGATGTTGTGCTAAACATGATGCCAATTGAAAGTAATCTCTTCTGCCTGCCCTTGGTCCACATCCCTCCATTCCTTGTATACTCATGTGCTTATCTAAAAAACCCCTAGATGCCCTTATTGTATCTGCCACCACCACCCCTGCCAGGGCGTTCCAGACTCATACCACCTTCTCTGTAAAAAGCCTGCCTCTCACATCTCCTTTGAACTGTACCCTCAACCTTAAATGCATACCCCCTAACATTAGACATTTCAACTCTAGGAAAAGATTCTGACCATCAACACTATCTATGCATCTCACAATTTTATAGACTTCTACCAAGTCCCCCCTCAGCCTCCGCTGCTCAAGAGTAAACATCCTGAGTTTTTCTAGCCTCTCCTTTTGGCTCATACCCTCTAATCCAGGCAGCATCCTGGTAAACCTCTTATGAACCCTCTTCAAAGCCTCCACATCCTTCCTCTAATGTGGCGACCAGAATTGAACACAATACTCCAAGTATGGCCTAACCAAAGTCTTACAAAGGTGCAATCCTGACTCTTGTACTTAATTCCCCGACCAGTAAAGGCAAGTATACCATACGTCTTCTTTACCACCCTATCTACCTGCATGGCCACTTTCAGGGAGCTATGGATGTAAACTCTAAGATCCCTCTGTACATCAATGCTGCTCAAGGTCCTGCCATTAACTGTATCCTTTTCCTTAACATTTGATCTCCCAAAATGCAGCAGCTCACACTTAACCAGATTAAATACCATCTGCCATTTCTCCGCCCATATCTGCAACTGATCTATATCCTGCTGCATCCTTTAACAACCTTCAACACTACCACTCAATCTTCTGAGGAAGGGCCACCGGACCTGAAACGTTAACTCAGTTTTCTTCTTCACAGATGCTGAGCTTTTCCAGCAAATTTGTTTTTGTAACTCAATCTTTGTATTGTCTACAACTTACTAACAAACCATCTACATTTTCATCCATGTCATTTATATGCATCACAAACAGCTGAGGTCCTACTACGGATCCCTGAAGAACATCACTACTCACGCACCTCCAGCCTGAAAAACACCCTTCAACCACTACCCTCTGTCTTCTATGGGCAAGCCAATTCGGAATCCATGCGGCTATGTTACTGTGGATCCCATGTATCTTATTCTTCTGGATGAGCCTATCATGAGGGATCTTGTCAAAAGCCTCACTAAAATCTATGTAAATAACATCCACTGATCTACCCCCATCGATCACCTTCATCAACTCCTCGAAAAATTCAATCAAGCTAGTAAGACATGACCTGCCCTGCATAACGTCATGCTGACTAATTAGGGATAACAAGATGTAGAGCTGGTCGAACACGGCAGGCCAAGCAGCATCAGAGGAGCAGGAAGGCTGACGTTTCGGGCCTAGACCCTTCTTCAGAAATGGGGGAGGGGAAGG
>JAHRHZ010000073.1:9018042-9036040 GCA_024137785.1 Ginglymostoma cirratum | reverse complement strand
TCCCTATTTATTTCAGAACTCCCTCCCCCTCCCCCATTTCTGAAGAAGGGTCTAGGCCCGAAATGTCAGCCTTCCTGCTCCTCTGATGCTGCTTGGCCTGCTATGTTCGTCCAGCTCTACACCTTGTTATCTCAGATTCTCCAGCATCTGCAGTTCCTGCTATCTCTGACTAATTAGGCCATGTTTTTCCAAATGTGTGTAAATCCCACCCTAAGAATTCTCTCCAATAGCTTCCCAACCATTGATGTGAGTTTCTCTGGTCTGTTGTTTCCTGGATTATCCCTATTTCCCTTCTTGGACAGAGGAAGAACATTTGCTACTCACCAGTCCAGGACCTCTCCAGTGGCTAGCGAGGATACAAAGATCTTGGTCAAGGCCCCAGCAATCTCGTCTCTTGCCTCTCTCAATAACCTGGGGTAGATACCATTGGGCCCTGAGGGTTTTTCCACATTAATGCTCTTCAAGAGATCCAACGCCACTCCTTTCTTGATCTGAAAATGCCCTGGCATATTAGCATGCTCTGCACAAGTCTCACTATCCTCCATATCCTTTTCCTGGGTGAACACCGATGCAAAGTATCATTTAGGATCTCACCCACATCCTCTGCCTCTACGCACAAGTTCCCTCCTTTATCCCTGAGTGGTCCTACTTTCTCCCTACTTATCCTTTTGTTTTTAATGTATCAATTGAATGCCTTGGGATTTCCTTTAACCATAATTGCCAAAGTAATTTCATGGCCCCTTCTTGTTCTGCTAATTCTCTGCTTGAGTGTTTTCCTGCTTCCCTTATATTCCTTACAGGCCGTGTCCAACTTTAGCTTCCTAAACCTTACATGGGCTTCTTTTTTCTTTTTGACTAAGTTCACAAACTCCCTTGTTATCAAGGGTCCCTTACCCTGCCATCCTTGTCCTTTCTCCTTACTGGAACATGCCGGTCTTGAACTCTCCCCAGCAGGAGTTTAAACAGTTCCCAAATGTCAAATGTGAACTTGCCCGATAACAGCTCCTCCCAATTAACACTCCCAAGCTGCTCCCTAATACTGACGTAATTTACCCTCCCCCAATTTAGTACCTTCCCACATGGTCCTGAATTATCCTTATCCATAGCTACCTTAAAACTTAAGGAGTTGTGTTCACTGTTTCCAAACGCTCTCCCACTGAAAGGTCAGTCACCTGGCCAGGCTCATTAGTCAATGCAAGGTCCAATGTGGCCCCTCCTCTAGTTGGACTGTCCACATACTGTTTCAAGAAACCCTCTGGCTGCATTTGTGAAGAGATATCAGAGTTAACGTTTTGTGCCCAGTTCTGAGGAAGGGTCACCAGATCTGAAACATTAACTCTGATTTCTCTTCACGGATGTTGCCAGACCTGCTGAGCTTTTCCAGCAACTTCTGTTTTAGTTTATTATTCTGTACTAGGCAGTTATTATGCTCCAGGCAGAACGAAGAACATGTAAATTCATTGTTTGATGCAATCCAACAGGGAAGTTTATTCCGAAACTGTAAATGTTCAAAACAAGTCTAAACAAACTTGCAGATAACAAGGCGTACAGCTGGATGAACACTGCAGGCCAAGCAGCATCAGAGGAGCAGGAAAGCTGACATTTCGGGTCAGGACCTTTCTTCAGAAACAAACTTGCAACCTAGCTGATGACTCACTAGTCTGACTCACCAGTGACCATGTGACTTACCTCTTAAAGGGACATGGCCCCAACATAACATACATCAACTATAACACATGTTGCCCCTCCCTGTTATTTTCAAACCCCTGTATTTACATAGTTTAAAGAACAACCTGGGTGCACAAGATCATAAGATATAGCAGCAGAATTAGCCCTTTAGATCATGGCTGATATGCTTCTAAACCACATTCACCTGCCTTGTCCCTGTAACCCTTGATCCCCTCACTAATCAAGAACCTATCTATCTCTGATTTAAATACACTCAAGGTCCCCCTCCAATGTCAGCAAATCCTTCGAGGATACGAGGCCTAAGACCACTCACAATATTTCAAATGCAGTCTGAACAGAGCCTTATACAGCCTCAGTGGGAAATCTCTGCTCTTGTATTTTAGCCCTCTTGAAATGAACGCTAACATTGCATTTTTTTAAACTCATAATCAGTTTTAGGGTCTCCTCCAGATTCCTCAAATGATCTTCCTCTGTGAGGCTGCTGATCAAGATATCATCGACGTAGGACTTGTACCTGTTTTAGTCCATTTAGGATTTGATAGTCCTCTGAAATCAGACTGGGGCTGACATAATCCCAAAGGGGAGACTTCAATAGTGAAACAAACCTCGATAAGCAAATATAGTCAGCAGGCATTGCAACCAGTTAAGCCCACAAAAGATCCAGCTTTGTGAATTTTTGTCCTCCCCACCCCCACCCCCCGCCATCAGACCATTGAACAGATCTTCAATCAAGGGAAACGGGTATTTATCTGATGTATGGATTAACAATAACAGTGAAGAGACCGCAGATTCCGATCGATCCATCATGTTTTAAAAGGGGTATGATCAGGGTTGACTGGTCACTGGACATTAGTCGCTTGAGAATGCCAGTGTCCACCAGCTTTATTTGTTCTGCCTCTACTTTCGGAAGAATGTTGTATGGAAAACTGTGTGACCTCAGATTTTTGAGTTGATCATCTGCTTTCAATTTGAGTTTAACCGGACTCTCTTCATTTCTCCTGTCTTCAGCAGCACTTTTTTAAGATGTCTTGTAGACTTGTTTTACAATCAATCAATTTGGTCACAGCATGCCAGTGCAATTTTAGTTCCTGTAGTCATGAACGCCCAAATGAGGGAGGGTAATTTCCATTCACAATATGGAGGGCTAATTTAATGAATTAGTCAGTAGCTGCTCCATCACCATTTCATACCCTTTTAAAGGGCACCACTTGTTCTGTGTATGTTCTGAGGGCGATGTTGGAGATCTTGAGTAGCAGATGTCTCAGCTTTTGGCTGTAAATTGTTTCAGGAGTAAGTGAAACTACTGCCTGGCGTCTACCTGTATTTTGATCAGTTGCCCATCCAATTTAGGCACAATCCGAAATCTATGCGTTTCACCATGGACTGCCAAGATGTTTAATTTAAATTCCTTGTCGGAGATGTTTGATTCACTTGCAGCACCTACATCTTCATCGTGGCCTATAGCACTGGCATTCATCGTTGGGTTTATCCAATTTTTCTTTGATAGGACTTTTGCAGACCGCTCTGTTTTCTCTAGCTGGCTCTAGCAATGTGGCCTACTCATTATAGTTCTTGCATTGAACCTCGTGCACCAGCAGTCAGCTTCAGTGCACAGATCTGTAACATCCTCGGCACTCCTACTGCCACGTGGGTCTCTTTTGTGTGACCTCCGTTTTATGTACTTGGGTGCCAAGCCCTAGCTGTGCAATTTCTTTGGCTGCTAACTCCACTGACACTACAACATCCAACGCGGTTTTAAGATTTAGATGTCTCTTAGTCAATAGCCTTCAATAGATGGCCTCTATAGGTATGTCAGGAATAAAAGAATGACTAGAGTAAGATTAGGGCCAGTCAAGGACAGTAGTGGGAAGTTGTGCGTGGAGTCCGGAGAGATAGGACAGGCGCTAAATGAGTATTTTTCATCAGTATTCACACATGAAAAAGACAATGTTGTTGAGGAGAATACTGAGATACAGGCGATTAGACTAGACGGGATTGAGGTTCATAAGGAGGTGTTGTTAGCAATCTTGGAATGTCTGAGAATAGATAAGTCCCCTGGGCCGGATGGGATCTATCCTAGGATTCTCTGGGAAGCTAGGGAGGAGATTGCAGAGCCTTTGGCTTTGATCTTTTTGTCGTCATTGTCTACAGGAATAGTGCCAGAAGACTGGAGGATAGCAAATGTTGTCCCCTTGTTCAAGAAGGGGAGTAGAGACAACCCCGGTAATTATAGGCCAGTGAGCCTTACTTCGGTTGTGGGTAAAGTGTTGGAAAGGATTATAAGAGATAGGATTTATAATCATCTAGAAAGGGATAATTTGATTAGGGATAGTCAACACGGTTTTGTGAAGGGTAGGTCATGCCTCACAAACCTTATTGAGTTCTTTGCGAAGGTGACTAAACAAGTGGATGAGGGTAAAGCGGGTGATGTGGTGTATATGGATTTCAGTAAAGCATTTGATAAGGTTCCCCACGGTAGGCTATTGCAGAAGATTCGGAGGCATGGGACTGAGGGTGATTCAGCGGTTTGGATCAGAAATTGGCTAGCTGTAAGAAGGTAGAGGGTGGTGGTTGACGGGAAATGTTCATCCTGGAGTTCAGTTACTAGTGGTGTACTGCAAGGATCTGTTTTGGGGCCACTGCTGTTTGTCATTTTTATAAATGACCTGGATGAGGGCGTAGAAGGATGGGTTAGTAAATTTGCGGATGACACTAAAGTCGGTGGAGTTGTGGACAGTGCGGAAGGATGTTGCAGGTTACAGAGGGGCATAGACAAGCTGCAGAGCTGGGTTGAGAGGTGGCAAATGGAGTTTAATGCAGAAAAGTATGAGGTGATTCACTTTGGAAGGAGTAACAGGAATACAGAGTACTGGGCTAATGGTAAGATTCTTGGTAGTGTGGACGAGCAGAGAGATCTTGGTGTCCATGTGCATAGATCCCTGAAAGTTGCCACCCAGGTTGATAGGATTGTTAAGAAGGCGTACGGTGTGTTAGGTTTTATTGGTAGAGGGATTGAGTTTCGGAGCCGTGAGGTCATGTTGCAGCTGTACAAAACTCTGGTGCGGCAGCACTTGGAGTATTGCGTGCAGTTGTGCTCACCGCATTATAAGAAGGATGTGGAAGCATTGGAAAGGATGCAGAGGAGATTTACCAGGATGTTGCCTGGTATGGAGGAAAGATCTTATGAGGAAAGGCTGAGGGACTTGAGGCTGTTTTCGTTAGAGAGAAGAAGGTTAAGAGGTGACTTAATAGAGACATACAAGATGATCAGAAGATTAGATAGGGTGGACAGTGAGAGCCTTTTTCCTCGGATGGTAATGGCTAGCACGAGGGGACATAGCTTTAAATTGAGGGGTGATAGATATAAGACGGATGTCAGAGGTAGATTCTTTACTCAGAGAGTAGTAAGGGCATGGAATGCCTTGCCTGCAGCAGTGGTAGACTCGCCAACTTTAAGGGCATTTAAATGGTCGTTGGATAAACATATGGATGATAATGGACTAGTGTAGGTTAGATGGGCTTCAGATTGGTTTCACAGGTCGGCGCAACATTGAGGGCCGAAGGGCCTGTACTGCGCTGTAATGTTCTATATTCTATGTTCTATGTTCATTTCACAGGCTGCATAACAGTCTGTCTTTTATGACACCATCTGAAACATTGCTAAACTCACAGCGTTCTGCGAGGCATTTAAGGGTCGTGATGAATTAAGCTACCAATTCTCCTTCCAGTTGATATCTCTTGTGAAATCTGAACCTCTCTGTGATTAGTAGGGGTTTTGGTGCATAATGGTTCTTCAAAATATCAATTAACTCCTAGTACATTTTGTCCTCCAGTTGTCCAGTTGGACAAGTCTTCTAAATAAATTAATAGGTGTAAAAAGTGCGATGTAGTTGTGGGTATTGAGACATGGTTTCAGGGTGACCGGGGATGGGAAATGAATATCCGGGCCATACAGTATCTAGGAAGGACTGAAGGAAAGGATAAGGCAACCGAGTTGCATGACACATTAAATAGAAACTTAATGCAAAAGAGAGAAAGGATATTAGCTCTGATAATGTGCAATCTGTATGGGGAGAGCTGAGAAACACCAAGGGACAAAAAACATGAGTAGATGTTGTATACAGACCATTAAACTGCAGTGGTGATGTGGGAATGGCATGAAACAGGAAATTCGAGATACATGTAGTAAAGGAACAACTACAATTAACAGGACACTTTAATCAGAATCTAGATTGGGCAAACTAAATTAGTCAGAATACTATGGAAGAAGAAATCTGGATCAATACATTGGGGATCTAGCTGGAGAATTTGCCATCCTATTCTGGGTATTGTGTAATGAGAAAAGATTTATTGACATTGATTTATTGACATCAAATTAGTCAGAGTAATGGGAGCAGTTCAGAATTCAACATAGGAAGACAAAGAGGTCGATTAAGAAAGGAAAAGTACGACAGTAAGCTTGCAAGGAACATAAAACTGACCTCAAAGTTTCCATAGCATGTGAAGAGAAAAAGACTTGTGAAGACAAATGTAGGTACCGCACAGTTAGAAACAGGGGCATTTATAATGGAGAGGAATGGCTGACCAAATAAGTACATACTTTGGGTTCTACATTCACAAAGGGAGACACAAATATCATACTAGAAATGCTGGGGAACAACAACAACAAAAGATGTTGGTTTAGTGACATTGAGGAACTGAAGAAAATTACTATTAGGAGGGACATGGTGTTCAAGAAATGTAATGGGATTGAAGGCTGATAAATCACCAGGACCTAATAATCTACTCCCTACAGTACTTCAGGAAGTAGTCCTAGTAATAGTGGATGCATTGGTGGTCATTTCCAGACTCTAGAGATTCTGAATCTGTTCCTACAGATTGGCGAAGGCAGCCTTCATCAGTTATGATTCGATTTGTTGGAGTTCAGAAGAGTGACGGGGGTGAGCTCGTAGAAACCAATAACATTCTAACAGGACAATACAGTGTAGATTCAAAAAGGATGTCCCTGTTAGCAGGGGAATCCAGAACCAGGTAACAGTACAAGGATACAGGGTAAACCATTTAGGACTGAGATGAGGAGACTTTTCTTCACCCAGAGATTGGTGAACCTGTGGGTTTCACTTCCACAGAAAGCAGTCAAGGCCAAAATATTAGATAATTTCAAAAGAGGAGAAAAGAAATTAGAGATAGTGCTTAGGGATAAAGGAATCAATTGATATGGGGGAAAAGCATGAAAAAACTGTTGGGTTGGACGATCTGCCATGATCATAATGAATGGCAGAACAGGATCAAAGGGCCGAATGGCCCACTCCTTTTCCTATTTGCTGTGTTTCTATGTAAGGTAACAACTCTGGAGAGGAATGCTCATGTTTGTTTTTCACTTCACAGATGCTGCTTGACCTACTGAATATTTACCAGCACTTTCTGATTTTATTTCACTTCCAGCATGAACAATATTTTGTTTTAGAATTAATGAAGAAATAAAGAGATTCAGGTATCTGTCATTAAGCTCCTGCAGAATGCTGGATGATCTTAACACTCACTTGTTACAGATCTGTAGTACATGCACATTTTAAGAGTGCTGTGAAATCCCAATTTAAAATAAATTGATAAAGCTGACTATTTTCAAGGTCGTGATTTGACCTTGCTAATCAAAAAGGAATTCATATTCACATACCCAGAGGAATAGCATCAGTTAAATTCCATTACTGGTGAACTGTACAGGCAAGCTGAATAGGAGATATGATTAACAGTTTCATTTTATGTAATTTTTAAGTGTTAGACTTGATTTATCCTTTTGAGTATCATATAATTTGAAATAATAAAAACACATATTTTTCAAATTTCCCCAGTTACCATACAGATGCAATGGGGTTACCCAGTCAGTAGCCAAGCAACACAGCTGGGCAGCGCCGTGGTTCAGTGGTTAGCACTGCTGCCTCGCAGTGCCAGGGACCCCGGTTTGATTCGACCCTCGGGTGACTGTCTGTGTGGAGTTTGCACATTCTCCCCGTATCTTTGGGGGTTTCCTCCCACAGTCCAAAGACGTGCAGGTCAGGTGGATTGGCCATGCTGAATTGCCCATAGTGTGCAGGGATGTATTGGCTAGATAGAATAACCGTGAGAAATGCAGGGTTACAGAGAAAGGTTAGGAGTGTGGGTCTGGGTGGGATGATCTTCACAGAGTCAGTGTGGACGTGATGGGCCAAATGGCCTGCGTCCACACTGTAGGCATTCTGTGACAACAGGGCTGGATCTGTTTGGGTTACCAATAAACTTCCTGCACTCAATCTGGCAATCAATGGAAATAGTCAATATATCAGGAAGTTCCCCCTTTCCCATTCTCACATAACTGGAATTGCCTCGAGAAAAGTTATTCAAACAAGTATAACTGGGTTTTTAAATGGTTGGCATGGTAACTATGGCTGAATAACAATTTGGACCATAAAAAAAATTGCCAATTTGTGGATTGTTGTTAAATGTCTCTATTGTAATTAATTGCTAGATATCTTTTAATATTTGGTTAGAGTCATCTCTATTGTGATTAATTGCTAGATATCTTTTAATTTTTGGTTAGAGACAGAAAAACTGCAGATGCTGGAATCCAAGGTAGACAAACAAGAGGCTGGAAGAACACAGAAGCCAGGCAGCACCTGGAGGAGGAGAAGTCAATATTTCGGGTATTACCCTTCTTCGGGACTTCTCCAGATGCTGCCAGGCTTGCTGTGTTTTTCCAGCCTCCTGTTTGTCGATCTTTTAATTTTTGTTAAGTTTACCATGATACTTCATTTTTGCACATCCTACATTTGTCCCACATACTTCTTTAAAATTTTGAATTATTTGCTCATAGAATGTGGGTGTTACTGGCTAGTACAGAATTCTGCTCTTGTAACCACTGTACTTTCATGGTTAGGTCAGCTCTATTTCTGGTCAATGGTTAACCCCCAGGATGATAATGTTGGAGATTCAGCGATGGTAAGGCCAAGGGGAGATGGCTAGATTCTAACTTCTTTGAGATGGTCATTGCCAGGCACTTGTGTGGGGCAAAAATTACTTGTCATTTATCAGCCGGATGTTGTTGAGGTCTTGCTGCATTTGGACATGGACTGCTTCAGTATACAAGGAGCCAGGAATGGTGCTGACCATTGTCCAATTATCAGCGAACATCACCACTTCTGACGTTATGCTTAAAGGAAGGTCTTTGATGAAGTAGCTGACAATGGCTAGCCTGAGGAACTGCTCCAGTAATGTCTCGGCACTAAGACTTCCAACAAGCATAACTATTTTCCTTTGTGCTTGGAATAAGTCTATGTTGTGCAGGCACTTTGATGCTGTACTCAGTCAAATGCTGCCTTGATGTTAAGGGCAGTCACTCTCACCTCATCTCTGGAATTCAGCTTCTTTTATCCATGTTTGGACCAATGTTGTAATGAAGTCAAGAGCTGACTGGCTCTGGTGGAACCCAAACTAACTATCAGAAGCAGTAATTTTCTTTTATTTTATTTTGGTGCTCTTCGTTCGCTGCTGGCCTTTAATGTGATTGGCTGTTTGAAAGTCTGACATCATCATCGTGATTCTACACAGAGAATCTCCATTAAGAAATGCTGTAATTAATTGCCAGATGAGAAACTCAAAGTTCTCACTAACGAATCATCACATATCTCAGTGAGGTGTTCTTCAAGGTCAGCAGCACTGAGCACCTTTGCTCCATCCCTGACTATAACATTCAGATGCTGATCCCTGCATTGGTACCCAATTTGAGCTGGGCAGCGATAGAGATTCTTTAACTGAGTATATTACCCATGGTTTATTGTGGAACTATTCATTAGAAGTATCCCAATCGCTGATCAGTTTCCAGAATGGAACCAGTACCTTCAAGAGAAAATGTAGGCAAAAAGATGTTTAAAAACATTCTTATGCCTTGATTTTGTTTGTTGTTTTTCCAACTTCTTACTCCGCAGGTAGGATTGTGGGTGGGGAGATGGGTTGTAGTCTGGAACTTTTTGGTGGTGTTAGAGGCTACAACTTTCTTTGCATCACACACCTGATTAGGAATCTCAGGTAACCTATAGGGAGCTATAGGGAGAGTTTGAATAGGTTGGAGCTGCTTTCCCTGGAACGTTCGAGGCTGAGGGGTGATCTTATAGAGGTTTATAAAATCATGAGGGGTAAGGTAGGGGAGTCCAAAACTCGTGCATAGGTTTAAAGTAAGGTGGGAAAGATTCAAAAGGGACCTAAGGGGTAACTTGTTCACACAGATGGTGGAGCATGTATAGAACAAGCTGCCAGAGGAAGTGGTGGAGACTGGTACAATTACAACGCTTAAAGGGCATCTGGAGGGATACCTCAATAGGAAGGATTAGAGGGATATGTGCCAAATGCTGGCAAATGGGACTAGATTGATTTAGGATATCTGGTTGGCATGGACGAGTTGGACTGAAGGGCCTGTTTCCGTGCTGTGCATCTCTATGAGTCTATGAGTCTAACCTCACCATCTGCCATTGGCATGTGTTGGATGAACATACAAGTTCATATTCAACCAGTCTGGCCTCATTGTGAATGCATTTTTCTTGATCACCAAGTCCTGGAATGGAACTTGAATCTAGAGCTTCTTGCTCTGATATCCATCACATCACAAGACCTCCAGTGTTATTATTAACAATGTTTAAGATTTTATGTTCTAACATATAATGTACATGACATATACATAGAATCAATGCTACAACTGATTTTTTAAAAAACAAACATCTCTATATGGGTGCTGAAGTTATTTGGTTTCTCTGTCATAAATCTCATGGCATTTTAAGATACAAAAGAAAGCTGTTGTTATATCTCACAGTTGGTATGCACTTTAAGACACATGCTCATGACTTCATCACTATCATACCATGTGACTTGAGGGTATGAAGATCTCAGACTCCAACTTAACTAGAACCATTCAAAGCATGACACACTGATGGAAGTGGGTTACTGTGTATAACCAATAGCTTAGACAAGACAGAGATGTGCCTGTGGCTCTAATATATGCATTAAACACCTATTGAAATCTCCAAGGCCACGTTATCTATATCTAGTTCTTATGTGATAACATCTAACACAAGCATTGCCACATCATGTATTACAAATACTGTTCTGGAGGCAAAGGCTATGCAATAGTGACAGATCATGGTAAGGAGCAGTTGTCGCCTGTTAAAAGGGTTAAAGTTCTCAGTGTCAGGTAAACAACAGCCCTGTATTTCAAGGGGTTTGGAAAACTAATAAGCACCAATTGTCGAGAGTAGGAATCTGTCAAAGTCATCAGCCTGAAGGCTAAGTCACTTAGTTTCTGCTTAAAATAGGTTAAGCCAGAAGCCCTGTCTCTCTTTTAAAAATGAATTATCTGCCTTCTTTCTTGTTTAAAAGTAAATACAGAGCTTTCCTGAATGAAATGGAGCTTTTGAAACACTAAAATGAAGTTTTCTAAACTAATCTGAGTTACTTATGTGCAGAGATAGTAGGAACTGCAGATGCTGGAGAATCTGAGATAACAAGGTCACAGCAGGTCAAGCAGCATCACAGGAGCAGGAAGGCTGACGTTTCGGGCTTAGACACTTCTTCAGAAATGGGGGAGTGGAAGGGCGTTCTGAAATAAATAGGAAGAGAGGGGGAGGTGGAAAGAAGATGGATAGAGGAGAAGATAGGTGGAGAGGAGACAGACAGGTCAAAGAGGCAGGGATGGAGCCAGTAAAGGTGAGTGTAGGTGGGGAGGTATGGAGGAAATAGGTCAGTGCAGGGAAGACAGACAGGTCAAGGAGGCGGGATGAAGTTAGTAGGTAGGAGATGGGGGTGGGGCTTGAGATGGGAGGAGGGGATAGGTGGGAGGAAGGACAGGGTTAGGGAGTCGGGGACGAGCTGGGCTGGTTTTGGGATGCGGTGGGGGAGGGGAGATTTTGAAGCCTGTGAAGTCCACATTGATTCCATTGGGCTGCAAGTTTCCCAAGCGGAATATGAGTTGCTGTTCCTGCCACCTCCCAGTTACGAACCATTTCAACGCCCCCTCCCATTCCGCAGATGACATGTCTATCCTGGGTCTCCTGCAGTGCCACAACAATGCTACTCGAAGGTTGCAGGAACAGCAACTCATATTCCGCTTGGGAACCCTGCAGCCCAATGGTATCAATGTGGATTTCACAAGCTTCAAAATCTCCCCTCCCCCAACCGCATCCCAAAACCAGTCCAGCTCGATCCCACCTCCCTAACCTGTCCTTCCTCCCACCTATCCCCTCCTCCTACCTCAAGCCCCACCCCCATCTCCTACCTACTAACCTCATCCCGCCCCCTTGACCTGTCCGTCCTCCCTGGACTGACCTATCTCCTCCCTACCTCCCCACCTACACTCACCTCTACTGACTCCATCCCCGCCTCTTTGACCTGTCTGTCTTCTCTCCACCTATCTTCTCCTCTATCCATCTTCTATCCGCCACCCCCTCTCTCCCTATTTATTTCAGAATCCTCTTCCCCTCCCCCATTTCTGATGAAGGGTCTAGGCCCGAAACATCAGCTTTCCTGCTCCTATGATGCTGCTTGACCTGCTGTGCTCATCCAGCCCCACACCGTGTTATCTCTTACTCATACGCAGTAGTTGGTTGTCTTTCCAAATCACAGGAAAACCCTGGTGACATCGCCAATCCTTATTTGGCATAAATGCCCCCTCGTGGCTGACATGTGCTAGTGCAGACTCTACTTCTAAAAGTAGAAGTACTTAAAGGCATTAAAGGAGCAGCAACAGTGAAAAATAATGTCCATTGTATGGTGGCAGCTCAAAAGCCACTCAATCTATTGTACAAATGCTGACCTTCAGAGGCAGCTATCCACTATTCTACAGATTTTATCAATTTTCAATTATCCACAAGTAACCACATCGCTTTAAAAAGCTATCATGGATTCTGTGGCAAACACTGTATCTAGTAAGATATTTCAAATCCTAATAGTGTTCTGTTTTAAAAATGATCTCCCAATCTCTCTTTGTTCATTGGTGATTAGTTTGAACTTATGCCTTAGTTACTATTTCAATGTTGAGTGAAACTAGCCTTTTCCCGATTGACCTTATCAAAATCCTTTGTACTTTTGAACATCTTTATTAGAAACTTGTTAGAACTAAAAAAAACACAAAGTAAGTCCAAAAATTCTGGACTCTTCTCACAACTAAAGCATTCGTCATTGCTATCAACCTAATGAAATGCAGTTTAACATTTAAACAGTGGAACCCCACTGATGCTTTTCTGTTTGCATCACTGGTTCCACAACAGGATTCCATTTTTCACATCATTTTCCTGAAGAAAAATCAGTAAAAGAGGGTGCTTCAATTTACATATATAGGGCAGCTCATGAATAATTGTTAACTGTTATAAAAAGTAGTAATAATGCTATTAATGCAAAGTATGAACATTAATTGATAGCACAATAACAATTTAAATGATATCTGAATTCCCATCTCAGCTCCTTCAGAAATGTGCATTGTACCTTAAATTAATAGAGTGTGGGACCACTGAGGGAAGTTAAACTGTGTCCACCTTTTGCAGGAGTCAGCATATCATGTTTTGAAACTTAAATGGATGCTGGGGGTTAATTCTAATAGTTACTGAGAAGTTACACTGGATTGTTATTCTTTAACTTCTCCTAAGTAGCTATTAACAGAAGCAGAACCCTCTGAATTTCCAGACCTAGTGGAAATACCCATCAGAATTTTCAATTTCTCAAACAACTCACAGAATCATAGAATCCCTATAGTGCAGAAAAAGGCCATGTGGCCCATTGAGTCTTCACTCACTCTCCAAAGAGCATCCCCTCCAGATCCAGCCTCCCACCTATCCTCATCACCCCACATTTCTCAGGGCTAATCCACCTAGTCTGCACATCCCTGCACACTACGGGGTAATTTAGCATAGCCAATCAACCTAACCTGCACATGTCTGAAGTGTGCGAGGAAACCAGAACACCCAGCAGAAACAGGAAGAAAGTGTAAACTCCACACAGACAGTCACTCCAGGCTAGAATCAAACCTAGGTCCCTGGCACTGTGAGGTAGCAGTGCTAACCACTGAGCTATATGCTATCCAGAGTACCTGCTGTATCTGGGATTCCACAGTGTCCTCATAAGTGACTCCAGTCTGCACTGCTCCAATGACTAATTTCAGGGTCATTGGATACCCAGGCTAATAATTTGGATTTCAATCCCAACATTGAAATCTCAGCCTCAGCCTGTCATTATCAACCTAGCCTTGGTCCAATATTAGCATATTTTCCACCCTCTTTGAACCATAACCACAGATGTTCTAGCTGTACATTGCTATTTTCATAAACATTTTAACTTCACTCCCCATTACATCTCTAACCATGCATGACCTTCCACCTAGATCCTCCAGTCTCATATGTCACATGAAGGAGAGGAATAAATATAAGCATAAATGGTTATGTCACAAACAATAGAAGTTAAGTGAATGAACAAAACAAGATATTTATTTTAAAGTAAAAAGATGTTGTGATTATAGTCAATGAATGCTTTCAGAAATTATTGGGCATTAATAATATGTTGCTTGGAGTATTTCTTGTCATTATCTAAAAAGAAAGCAAACTTGTTTCTTGATATTATCTTTGAAGCTGTGAGAAATTGTTCTTTAATAGATTGTTCTGCAGGGGTAATTTACTGACTCTATGTTCCTGGCAGGGCAACCTCCTGCTGAGTGTGCATATTGGATATTCTCACACATGCTGCACACTATTTTCAAACCATACTGGAAATTGGTGTAAAATACATGCTGAATTTTTGATATGTGCTCTCACTTAGACAGACTCCCTGCTGGAGGTGCAAAGCAAGCTGACTGACCCTTACTTATTAGTCCTTTGATGTTGCATTCTGTCATTCATGGGATTACTAATGAACAATGCTTTTTCCATCACTGTAAACGTTTGTATTGTTCAAACTATTTGTTCTGTCGCGTTAGTCTGGACAATTGCCCTCCCATTTTTTATTTCATATTTTATTCATAAAATTAATTTACATGTATATGGCTAAAATAACAAAGCAATTGTTACAATTTCTTTGAGATCTAAATATTCCAATTGTTTGAAAGAAACACAAGGTTCATTTGCATGGAAGAACTTTTTTCTAATCAGAGCATAAATCCTGTTATCTTTCCATGGGATGGGGCAGAACAATGATCTGAACTATTTCAACACAGCAAGTGGGTTGAAAAATACAACTAATTTTAGTCATACAAATAGTGTCAATCATTAGCACTCTCATGAGCAGTCTTTATTCTAACTGGATACATGTAAAATAATAGAATTAACAAGTAAGTGGCAGCCATGATGTCACTGTCTTTCTCTGAAGATAATGCTCTGGAGCTGTTAACATTAAATGAACCACCCAGCATCAATCTAGGCTACAGAAAAAAAAAGGCACACTCTTCACAGAACAATTCTATAAAGTCCTGCTCAATGACATTTAAATATTTGTGCCAAAATTGGGAGAACAGTCTACAGCGTAGTCAAGCAACTGCTTGTTCCAGGTACCGCCATCAGCTTTCCTGACTGTGTCCTTTCCCACAAACAGGACAGGCCCACCACGGGTGGCAGTGCAGTGGTATATACCTGTGACAGAGTATTGGCAACAGTGATCACCCCACAGAAGGCTGTTGGAAACAAGATCCCATCCTTACATTGACAAGAGCGGCCATTGTGTTTTTTGAGGTGCCCATTAACAATGGCCTGGGCTCTGGTGGGCCAGCTGTGCTCGGGATGGGGGTGGGGGGATGGCCCGGCTGTGCTCGGGAATGGGGGCTGTGGGTGAAGTCAGGGATGGAGGATAGTCCAGCTGTGCTCGGGGACGGGGCTGTGGGTTAGGTTAGGGGTGGGGGTGGGGAGGGGGTTGGGCCGGCTGTGCTCTGGGATGGTAGTGTCTCTCTGAGACACTCTTGCTCACTACTGATATTTGCCGATCAACCTGTTCAGGAATTTTTTGACACATCTCTGAAGTAGGCAGGTCTTGAACCTGGGCTTCCTGGCGTCACTACCACTGTACCACTAGAGCCATTTATTTCACTCACTATACCAGTAATTTTTAAAAAAGGACAAATATCAACAATTACAAGCTGTTTGGCCTCCAAATTACAACAACAGTGTCAGTAATGACTGATGACATGGAGCAGCAGTTGTTTTCTGAAGTGTATTCTGACAAATGGATGGGGCATTAAAACGACTGCTGAAAGTGAGTACGGACAAGCAGGTGTTGTCCCTGTGCTTTCACAGACAGAAAGTCATCAATATACTAAAAAAAGTAATCAATCAAATTAATCCCATATCTGACAATGTCTGCCATAAATAGCATTGATCAGAGCTTCATCAATAAACACAGGCCAATGAGAATGGTTAACACTGGCTAATAAAATTACCAGATCACACCAACCTCAAAATTGCTGCATTAAGAGTGATGCACATCAATCTTTTAACTTATTCCTGAAATATAAAACAAATAGCAATGGCACGTATGATTCATTTTCCTTTTTATCCGTCACAATTAAAAGCAGAAGATTGTGCGAAGTTAAGTGTTACCTACCTTGCCGTACGGCCAACGTAGTTGTGTAAACCAGGAACAGGAGGATGTAGTTAAGAAAGCTCTGAAATACTGGAGTGTTGGCATGGAAGTCCTCCACCAAGTACTTGCTAGTCAGGCCTATACCACAGATCAACAATGACAGCACCTGGCCCAGTGCCAGCGACAGCAGCAGCTCTCTAAAGGAACAAGTGATCTGCATATTAGGGCAAAATCAATGACCAAAGACAAATTCTTTCACTGACTGATTGGCAACACAGTTAGGGCCCCTAGGGAGCCATTTCTCAATTAGGATGGAGATAAAACCAAAAGATTTACAACCCTACTGAAACATCTAACGGCTCAATAACGGATTTTATTTTTACCAAGTTCAAAATTTTCAGCCAGCATGTCCAAAATGTAGAACAGGCAGCTGTCAGCATGGTTGCTTTCACAGCTCAAGCTCCATGGGTAGAACTGCAGTGTAAATTTAAAGAAGCTGTGTTTTCTGGCAAATGACTTGTCACACCATCGTTTTGAATATAACCAGTGAAAGGAAAGATCTTGACTTGCAGTGACAACTTCATTCATACTTGATACTCTAAGAGAGGGGTCTCATAAATTAAAACTTTTAAGCAAGCTGAAGTTTATACTCTCCTGAAAAAAAAATGCTTGTTTTAATCACACAGTGCTCTGTATCATTTCCTGTGATGTGGTTTTCAGCTTTAGAATTTAAAACCTTCTGCGCATTCCTTACACTCCTGCATCACTGGAGCTACTGTAGTACATGGTTTGTGGATTTGCATTGTATTCCACAAGATAAACTTATACCAATGTTTAAAATATTTTTTTCCAATAGCAAAGCTGTTTCTATTCAAATATCAAAGACATAAACAGTTAATTCTTTTTCCTCAAACCACTTTAACATCAGGACACAAGGAAACACTATTTTGCTAACTCTGCGTTCAGAAAATGATGTACTTTCTTAGAGGATTTCAATGCTAATCTTTCAAGAATAGCTTGAAAGTTAACCGTGAGGTGCAGTATATTGATTTTTTTAAAATTAATTACTGGTTCACAGATTTTAACATTGCAAACAGCATTGGTATTATTTGTTCCTTAAATTTTATTAGTTTTTTTTTCCTGAATTTGGTTTAGAAAATAGCAAAGCAAATTCATTTTCTTTTCGAACGTTTCAAAACAAACTATTGGATTTTGGATTTAATCAGCAAAAGCCTTGGGGAGAATCAACATGGAATATTTCAATTTAAAGTATTTTTGAAGTAAACAACAAATGGTATAATTTGTTTTCAGAAGCAGAAACAATCCTTCAGATGAAAAGTTATGGTCCCACCTGCTGGTTCCAACAGTTCATATGGCTGTTAAAGATTCCACGGGTTTAATCAAAGACCCCTGGTGGTGTGGTCAACATTCTTCACTCAACCAACACTAACACGCAATAATTAACTAGTCATTCCTCTCATTGCGATTTGTAGATCATTGCTGTACCAAAATGGTAGCTGTAGAACCCGAAATAACACCATTTAGTACAGAAGTACCTTGAGATGTTTCTGAAAGATGTGATTAGGCACTGTATAATTACAGAGATAGAAGGAACTGCCGATGCTGGAGTCTGAGACAACAAGGTGTGGAGCTGGAGGCACACAGCAGGCCAGGCAGCATCAGAGGAGCAGGAAAGCTGACATTTCGGGTCTGGACCCTTCTTCAGAAAATCTGC
>JAHRHZ010000073.1:8977069-9002860 GCA_024137785.1 Ginglymostoma cirratum | reverse complement strand
CACACACAAACACAAACACACACACAAACACAAACACACACAAACACAAACACACACACACACCCCTCCCCTTCCCCCATTAAGCCCACCCCAGCAAGGTAACAAACTGCCCATAGGGTGGCAGGCCAATAACAGTTAGATTCCAGCCGCTATGGGGTGAGGCCTTTAAGCGGCCCTCAATTGGTCACAAAAGGACTTCAATGGCAGCAGACAGGAAAGTTAACCAAGGGCCTTCCCACCCACCATCCAGCCTAGTTAAATGTCCTTCCTCCATCCAAAGCTGCCACTTTTGGGAACAGAATTTTCTGCCTTTTATTTCATCATCCCACAGTGCCTCAAAATGATCATTTCTTTTTGCCACATGAGCTGAGTAGGATACTTTATAATTACCCCAAATGGACGAAAGCCAAAGGAAATAAAAATAAGGGCATAGGTAAAATGTGCAGTATATCCACCAGCACCCATTTAACGTGAGCAAATTAAGTCAACATCTACACTTCCTGATTCAATCCCGATGAGCAAAACATATCTTACAGGAATTAAACATCACCAATTCAGTGGCTATAGCCATATGAGATTTTACAGAAATAAAATCAGTGCCACATTCATAACCCTTTCAAGTCTGATTATATCATTAATACTGATTATCAGGCTTAATAAAGTTGGAAAATAAGATGCAAATCCTGATTGCTTCATTCACGATTCCTTCAACAAAAAGTGCAAGCACTAGGATTTAAAAAGAGAATTTAAACAGCTCTACATCATTTTTCCTACAGCTTCCCCAGGTTTCCGAACAAATCTTCCTTTCTTTCATGGTTTTCCAAGCCACAGCGTGATAGTCTTTAGAGCCTGACTGTTTCCACAAGTGATATGAATGCAAATGCTGTCAGGAACGAAATTTGTTGATGGTTGAGCAGAAATGGCTGGACTCCATGGAGTAGAGCATTACATTCCAGCTTCCTGCTTCTTCTTATGATACATATTGCCAATCTGCTGTCTCTATCCCCAATCCCAAACTCCTACAGCCATCCGCACAACCCCACGACAACAATTCTCCTTTGCCTTTTGAATATTTCTCTAATTGGCATTTTCTGCATTGGGTGAAACACTGCATATTTCTGCACAGCTTGGATTTGGCCAATGAGTTTCAGATGCCAAATAGATTCTGTGCCGTAAATGCATCTACGATTCAGTGCTTTCTCCAGGAAATGCTCTATCTGGCCAAGAGCTGATGGAGATTACAACATTATACAATAGGACAGCTTTTGGGGATTGAAAAGATTCTGCTCGTCAGTTCACTGAATAATCATTTCCTCGCTCTGACCATTACCACCTTCTAAAGGAAAACTGCAACTCTGAAATAGTACAATCTGTTGGTCTCAGTTTCCCTCCACCAGTGCATTTCTACATACATACACACATAAACTAGTGGATCATCCACATCATTGGATGTAAGGAATTAAGGCCAAGATCAACCTTCACATCAAGCAGTTAAAAAAGCAATTCTATAATTGGAACTACTGAATTGGTGACTGGGGAAGGGAAAATAAGGCAGTTAATGGGAGACAGTAAGGGCGGAGACAGAATAGAGAAGAAAGGTCAGAGCTGGGAAAGGAAGATGTGGAGGAGAAATTAGGAGGAGGGAATGATGGAGAACAGATAAAGTACAAGTCAGAAGTAGCTGAGAGATAAATTTGCTTCTTGGAAGGAAGAAAACTTACTGACTGGAGAAACAGATGCCTGGCTATCAGCTAATACTGTTCGGATTCTGTATTGTATGGTGTAGAATAAAGGGGTAATTATACCTTTAGCCTAAGAATAACAACAGGGCAAGCTCAAAAGGAACCATGTCATAGTGATGCCAGATTACATGCAACAGGAGCCTGAGTTTGTAAGACTTCACCAACATGTCCTTTCTTTCCACGCCTTGTAAATAGTTATATTTATTAATGTCTGGTAGTGTTCACTCGTCACATTTCCACAAACAGCCTCATTAGGGATGTTTGGCAGAGCTCCAGAATAAACTGATGGATTAGCTCAGCAGGGGTCTGATTACAAAGTTTAAAGTGGAGTGTGAGGTTTATTGATTTACATCTTTCTGAGATTATATAGTTCATTTGTATTATATGGAAAGTTATTCTTTATTTGATGAGATGTTTTATTTAGACAGATTAACAGATGTGAATGGGATCTGTCATTGCAACTGTAAATGACAGTGTCTGATTGGCGCTTCTGTAGGGTAGTAAGAAAGTGGCTTAGCTCAAAGCAGATTTTTGAATGTGTGTTTTACTTCAATTAACATTATTTCAATTCTGGGGGAGATATGGGTAAGTTTTTTTAGTATCAGAATCCAGTCTATGGTCATGACTCCTCTGAGGTCCCTAACTCATGAGGCCTGAGGAGCTGACTGGACTACACAGAACGTGCACAGTTATGAAATGCCTGCCCCCATCATGGGACATGCCCGGGTGAGAATGCAGGTTGCAGGTTTGCCATGCATACCCACATCCTTTAGCAACAAAAATTGTCAGCATTGGGATTGGGGCTGGAATCCCAGAATCGGATTCCGCCTGCCAGTTTTAAAGGCTTCCCAAGCTGCCCAGACTTGATGAAAATCTAGCCCATAAGTTTGAGGGTTGCCCACAGTCTTGTTTTAGATGGACAGAAATTACATCTCCGAACAGAGCAACAGGATACTCCGAGGTAATAACAACATCAAATGAAGTTAGATTTCTGTGAGGATTTTCCTGCTCGCCAACTTCAACTTCGATAAAAGTGCTCCAAAAAGATCCTAAAAGTTAGCAGGGAAACAAGTGAATATTAGCTAAATTAATACCTTCAGCTACTGACGGCCTAAACTCTGGAATTACCTCCTTACTCCTTTCTGTCTCTCTTTTTTTCTCTATAATGCCATTTAGAGCTTACGTCTTGGGCCAAGATTTTGGTTACCTGCACTAATATCTCCTTATGCAGCACAGTGTTACAGTAACAGGTATGAATGGTGTTTGAGTGTTTTCCATAAATATTTTAAAATAGGAGTGATTACTGCTTTTCATTTCATTCAGGTGCCTACTATATCTTCATAACAGCTTTCATAGACAGTTACTTATGGAGATGTCATTTACACACTCTCATCCCCTATTTACAGCAATAGAAACAGGTCATTCAGCCCAATAGGTACATGCTGGTGCTTATGATAAACATGAGGCTGTTCTCACTCTTCGCTTATTTAGCAGCACATTCCTCGATACTCTTCTCCCTTGTGCTTGTCTGGATTCATTATCAATTCTTCAATTTGCCTCAACTACTCCTCATGGCAGCAAATTCCGCACTGTAGGCATTTCCTGGATAAGACCATTCCCCTGAATTCCTTATTGTAATTATTAGTGTTTAACTTATAATTATGCCACTTAGTTCAAATCTTGACGACAAACCAGGAATATCTCCCTATAACACTTCAATAATTTTAAAGCGCTCAATGAGTGCTCTCTTTTCTAGAGAACAGAACCCAAACCCGTTTAATCTAATTTCATAAGTTGATTTTTTTTTATTAAAGAACATAATGATTTACAGTATCAGCTGCTGCCAAAGCTCCTGCAATGACAGCTGTGTTTAACAAGCTTTGTAAGTGGTTCTGAACAGGCTGACAGATTTTATTTAGAGTAAATCTGGAATGTAGTTTATATACACTATCATTTAGGGGTGCCATCTGACACCAAGTAGTATTGTAGTAGACTGGCTAATCTAAACTGTCCAAAATGGGCCTGGAGTCTCCATGACTTGAAGATTAATCTGCAGAACACTGGCTACTGTTACTGGAAATAAAGCCCTGCTATTCTTTCTACATTGCCTGGGTGTCTAGCCTCGCCATGTCCTTGGCTGTCCTACTGCTCCTCCATAGTGTCACCCCAGTGCCTGCAGCATGGCTATTGGAAATCTGCTGACTTTCAGCAGGGGAGTCTGTGGGTGACCTTACAGGATGACGTCCAGCATCTTCAGCCTGGAATGCCCACTTTACATTGTCCAACCAATGGGTGGGCAGCAGCAGTCAGGGTGGGATGTTGACAAGCAATAGGAAAAGCATAGATGGAATGGCAGTGATGGCAGGATGAATTCCATCAATGCAAAAGAAGCGAGGAGGGTTGCACTCCTAAACAATCTGTCACTATCTAAACAATCCTGTCACAATAAGGATGGGTTGCTGAACTGTAAGCTGCTCTGAACCCAAATACCCAGCGCTATGATGGCAGCTTTTTGAATGCAATCTGAGCTTCTGTTGCAGCCATAAACGTTGGGTGGCTTTTCATAGAATCATCATAGCGTGAAAACTGGCCATTCAGCCCACGGAGTCCACACTAACCCTCCGAAGCATATTCCACCCAGATCCACCACTCTACTCTATCCATGTAATCTTGCATTTCCAACGGCTAAGCCGTCTAGCCTGCACATCCCTGGACACTATGGGCAAATTAGCAATGACCAATCCACCTAGCCTGCACATCTTTGGACTGTGGGAGAAAACTGGAGCTCTCAGAGGAAACCCACACAGACATAGAGAGAATGTGCAAACTCCATATGGACAGTCACCCAAGGGTGGAATCGAACCCAGGTCCCTGGTGCTGTGAGGCAGCAGTGCTCACCATGAGCCACCATGACGCCCCTTTTCTTATGCTGCAATGGATCCTTAAGCTGAGACATGAACCATCAGATGCAGAATCAGGGACTGGACAAGAAGTGCACTCATGAACCTGGCAACCATCCACAACCCAGGAAGGATGCATTCCCAGCTTCTACACAGAGCTTTACCAAGTCGATAATTGACTCCTCTATGCTCCTCGCCATTGACCACCGGCTCTCTGACAAGCTTCCCAATGTAAAACACATTTCAGGACATATTCCCATCAGACCTCATCAATAAACCATCAAGAACTTATCTGAGTCATCAATGACAGAGCTTGAATGTGGCATTTCGACAAACTTGCACCTCTGCTGTCCATCTGTCCTGGCCACCACTACTCATGATGTTCATCATATAGGGATCCAACCTCTAAGCCATGCTCAGTAGTTGAAGTGATGGCTGTGAGTATGAAAGGGACTGATGTCTCTTGTTCTTCATCATCACTATCTTCCTGTTCCTCCACTTCTTGTTGTTTCACCTCGCTTTACCAGTTGGTAGTTCTCCAGTATATGAAAGGATAACGTCTCAAGCCAAGACTTGTGATAAAGGTAAACAGGGAATGTAAGGGTTTCGCATTTACACCAACTGCAGCTTGTAATTGAGAAGACACTCTGAAATGAGGGGGCAGTGACGTGAAATTGATGAAGTAGGAACATAGCATAACTTGTATCGTCTCAGCCTGGCAGGAGCTCACTGCTTTAGCAAGGATTGACTCAATAAAGACCAGCACTAGTTGCTCCCCTTCAGTTAACTATCCCAGTCGTGTGCCATCTTGCCCTTCAAGAGAGGGAAAGCATGTCAGTGAATGTAGCTGAGTACTTGGCAACGTATGCAAGTTGTGAAATGTGCACACTTGGCTTGCAGCAACATTGATTCTGTAAGGGTGAAGTGGAACATGTAAAGCTTTCTGATTAACAGAGATTATTTGGAGATGAGTGATGAGGGTTATAATGAATTGAACATTGTCAGATCAGTGGCAGAGCTACTGGGAAATGGCATTTGAAGGTGAATTTACTAATTTTGGCCTCCTCACTGCACTGTAGTCACTCATCTTGCTGATAAGACATTTTTTCCCCAAACAACTCCCATTCCCTGGTCCAGCCATAATGTAACTCACCTTTATAAGGTCAGGGTAGCTTTGGGTAAGCAGTGTTAGCCTCACACAAACTTGAGCCCGGTACTGAGATGTCTACTCACGCAACAGCACATTTTATGTTGAGCTGAATGCAGCTGTTATTTTAATAAGACGCAGCCCCAGGTTTGCAGGCTTCCAATATCAGCAGAAATAAGCACAAATTAATTGATTTCTATGCCTGTTTTTAGTAATATCAGTTTTCCCTGAAATTTTACTGCTGCACACGTGCATCATGTGTGAAGCACGTAAGTCTGAAATGCAGTTTGAAAGTTCAATGAATATACCAGGCACCTGACTGCTCCACTCAGTGCATTTTTAATTCCAGTATTATCTGGTCAATATTAGATGCAGACATGCCAATGCAGTGCACAAAGGGTTAATTTAATACGGTCCATCACACAAAGAATTGTTACAATGGCATAATGTAAAGACGTAGTCCAGTAAGAAGCAGAGAGTTGATGGAAAACAAGTAAATCCTGGCAGGAATCAACAGACAGTGACTATCAGCACCCTAAAATAGAAAGAAGATTAAATAGATGAACGTGCTATAAAATCCTTAGCAGCTTGGATCATAGCTCATCAGGCTGCAAATTGCTCACAGTATTGATCAACCCTGCAAATTCACATTCCGAATGCCCATGGTGAAGATTTCTGAAGCCCTGCTCAGTACATTATGGATGAGTAGTCAGCCACTCCAGAGGAGATTGATTTCAATTCACCTGGGACTTTCATCTCACTTAGCATCAAAGGCTCTTTGTCCTCATCAAGCAGACCAATCAAACGCCTTCTTCCTGTGTTGCAAGCAGAATGAATAAAGCTCCGAACGGCAATATCCTGAAAAGATCACAAAAGCTCTGTCTTTTTGCATCAAGTGCAAAAGGCATCAGGCTGGAGGGTAGCATTCCATTCTAACTAAGATTCATATTCATCTATTCCTTTATTGCAGCCTCAACATTCATGCACAAAGTAATTGAATGGACCTGTTTGAATCACCAAGTCTTATTGGTTACAAGGATGCACAAAACCTGAGCCATGTAATTCTTTACTGGGCTAACAATCTGACTACAGTCATAAAAGGAACAAAATAGTAACTCCTTTTTGCAAGAAGTGGCAGAAAAAAAATGAAATATCTGAAATCTGAGGCCACCCAATTTGAATCTGAAGAGAAACTCTGATTGTTTTAACACTGACATGCAACCTGGTGTGTTTCTGTCAATAAACTGTGCAGTTCCAAACCTTCCTGAATCATCTCCAGTTTGAGACTGATGGCACGACTTCTGAGCAATTATTCTCATCTTCTCACAAACAAATGTGACTTCATCATTTTGCTTTACAATTTTTTGGATCAAATAATTCAAATGATGTGTCCCACAATGTGTTTTGGCTCTCTGATAGTGGTATGTGATAGTGGTACAACTAGCAAGAGCAGTCGCAGGCTACTTTGTAATAATGCTTGACTACGTAACTGTCTTTCATCCTGTCTGCTCTTCTGTCCACTAAGGAAGTCAATGCCAGGTTCCAATCCGAGTTGAACTGTTAAAACTGATTGACTATAACACCACAGGAGCAGGACACAGAACTCAGTCTGCAGAGTATCTATCAGGAGCATTCATAGGGAGAAATGCATCACAAAATTTCAGATAATACTGTAATCAGACATAAAGCCACCCGACTTCAAACCTTTATGGAACACGAAAGCAGTCCTTGAATTCAGCAGTTTTAGCCTCATCTGATGCCTTTGGCATTTGGCTTTAATAAATTTCTCTAGCTGCAAGAGTTCTAATCAGCCAGACAGTGAATTAGCTGTCACTAATGTTGCGGATGTTACATTCTCACTAAGGCAAAAAACATCAAGGACTAAAGTTGATAGCCACCTAGAATAGGTGCAATGCTCATGATTAACTCGTAGCTGATGATTGGAATGAAGCAGCTTTGTGCAGCTTGCTCATTTCAACATGAGAACATAGATACAAACAGGAAGAGCGGGCCAATCAATCCCTCAAGCCTGCACTGCTATTCAATAAAATCTGATGACCTCACATTCCTGCTTAACCAAATAATCCCCTTGCTTATCAAGAATCTAACTCTGCCTTTAAAGGATTCAAACACTCTGCTTCTACCACATTTTGAAGAAGACAGTTCCAAAAATTCTCAAACTTCTCTGAAAACAAGACCAAGAATTTTAAATCAAAGGATTAATCAGCCCAAGTGCCAAGGTAGATCAAAAAACATTTGGGTAATAGACAGATGGGACCTGGTGCGAGTTAAAATGCAGGCAGACTTTTACACTGGTGACTTGTTAGGAAGTCACTGGAATTGTCAAGTCTGGAGGTAACAAAGCTTGGAAGATTTCACAAGCGGATGGACTGTAACAGAGATGAACATCAAGTAAAAGATGGTCTGTCCAAGAAAGCTCAAGTTTAATTTTTTGCAGCCACTGTTAAGAGAACTTTATGAAGGTTTGAAGTTTGACATTACTACCAGTGTCTTTGATGGAAGGGGAAAGTATTCCTTACCCAACTAAACTAACTGAGCTCAGATGGCCACAGGTTGGGTCATGTAAAGTAGCTTCAGTAACAACGGACTAGAAAGGTTGGAAAACTGGCCAATTGTGATTGTTGATGAATGACCCCTAGTGGAAAGTATCTGCATTTTCACTGATGAAGGGTTTAGGCCCGAAACGTCAAGTTTTCCTGCTCCTATGATGCTGCTTGACCTGCTGTGTTCATCCAGCCCCATGCTTGTTATCTCGGATTCTCCAGCATCTGCAATACCTTTTATCTCTGCATTTTCATTGATTGTGTGCACACAATCAACCACAGATCACACTGCCTGCTGCACTGACATGAAGAATAGCAATGGCAGAAGAAAGACATCGTTTTATGACTGTGTTTCATACGAATGCCGCCTCTAGGTGGTGCATGGAGCACACAAGCACAGTGATCCACCCAGGATCACGGGTATCTCCATGATGTTCCTCAGACTGTTGTTCTCTCTGCATCCGGAGATCCACACTCAGTGCCACTCATTGCCATATGCACACTCTCGATCTTCTCTCCATCAGCACTGCTTTACGCTGGCTCAGAGCTGCCGGGCCCTCTCGTTCCACTTTACCCTCCGGCTCATTTGATGTTCTAACAAGAAACTTTTTATTTTAATTTCCTGTGCTAAGGAACACAAGATGCAACAACCTAGAGATATCACACACCTCTGATACCTTCCTCACCTCTGTTTCCATCTGACTCCATCCCCTCTCCTATTCACACAACTCCTGTTGAGTATTTACTATCCTTTCTGACCTTCCGCTTTCTGATGCTGAACTCAGCGAAGGTCTCAGTCTTATCCCTCTGAGTCTCCTCCTTAATGAAATCTGGACATGACATGACACTACTCTTCTTCCATCGCCTTCACCTCTAGCGCCCATTTCTTTGGACATGAGTCCTCTCCCCATCCCACAGACCCCTTTGCCCATCTCCAACACTCTCCCTCCACCTGGACCCGTCCCCGTGGCCTTTTACTTGCATTCAGCCTGTTCAGCTAGAATTGTCAACATCACATTGATCACCTCAATTTCTCTGCCCTTGTTACCCATTCCAAACTATCTCCCTCTGAACTGACAGCACTCCATGGTCTCAGATCCAACCTTGACTTGTTTCCTTCAGGCGGCACCATGTCTCAATGGTTAGCACTGCTGCCTCACAGCGCCAGGGACCTGGGTTCAATTAAAGCATCAGGCAACTGTTTGTATGGAGTTTGCATGTTCTCCCGTGTCTGTGTGGGTTTCCTCCGGGTGTTCCGGTTTCCTCCCACTGTCCAAATATATGCAGATTAGGTGGACTGACCGTCCTGAATTGCCCTGTAGTGTCCAGGAATTTGCAGGCTAGGTGGGTTAGCCGTGGGAAACGTGGATTACATGGATAGGATGGAGGCTGGGTCAGGTTGGGATGCTCTATGGAGGGTCAGTACACACCCAATGGGCCAAGTGGCTTCTTTCTGCACTGTAGGGATTCTATGATCTATGACCTCGTACTTAAGCCTGCTGACAAGGCTGGTACTGTTGCTGACTGGTGGGCTGACCTCTACATTGCAGAGGCTGAGCACCAGCTCTCAGATACCTCCTCCTATCTCCCTCTGGACCATGGCCCCACCATTGAACACCAGGCCATTGTGTCCACAATAGTCGCTAACTTCATTTCATCTGGTGATCTCCTCCCACCCTGCCCCCAAGCTCAGTCTTCCAATCCCACACAGCTTGCTTCTACCTCCTTCCCAAAATCCACAAACAGGACTGCCCAAGCGGGCTTATTGTTTCAGACCCAAGTAACTCATCTCTTCCTACCCCGACTTGATTTTTTTCTCCCTTGCCCAGTCCTTTCCTCCTTACGTCACAATTCCTCTGACGCTTTACGTCAGTTTCAGAATTGCCAGTGTGCAGCTCCGGCCACCTCCTCTTTACCACGGACGTGCAATCCCTTCACACGTCCATCCCCGATCAGGATGGTCTCAGGGTTCTCTGTTTCTTCCTGGAAGAAAGGCCTGAACTGTCCCCATCCACCACTTTCCTCCACCTGGCCGAGCTCAACCTTACTCTGAACAACTTCTCTTTATCTCCTCTCATTTTCTTCAGTTCAAAGGTGTAGACATGGGTAACTGTATGGGCCTTAGTTTAGCATCGCTTCCAAAAGTGCATGCTGCTCCTGGAATATTCTTACATTATTATTAAAATTATATTATTACAATCAACACCATTGGGGAGAACATTCGTAAAGAGAAACCACTGTTTCTGTATTTTATGCTTTCAGATGTTAAACTGAAGCGGTCTGGGAGCAGTCCTGATGGCTTGAATTTCCTCCTCAACAACAAACTAAATTAAATATGTTCTCCCAAATCCTCTTATTTCATGACTAGGAGATAGTAAGGACTGCGGATGCTGGAAGCCAGAGTCAATAAACGTGGAGTTGGACAAACACAGCAGGTCAGACAGCATCAGAGGAGCAGAAAAGTCAACTTTTCGGGCTGAAACCCTTCATCATGTATTTTTTGGAATCTTTCAGAGGAGAATGTGCTGCCAAAATAAATGGATTTATCCATTGTTAACAGGATCTAGACAAAGAGTGAAACTCTGGGCTTGTGCTAGAAATTTCTTCCTGGAGCAGGTATGTGCATCACTTCAGTTTTCACATACATTAAGCTGTCACATACATTTGGAGAACAAGTCAATGCTACCTTCAATGACCATCTCTGATCCACCAACCAGTGAACAGCCATTGACAAACTGGAAATCACAAAGTATGTCCTTGGAGGCCCTAATCTTTATCTAGAGTCATCTCAGATTGAGCACTTTGTCATCCATGTGATATCCGATTTCAATTCCTGAATCACCATCACACAAGACATTGGAAAACATAAAAAAAAGTACTGAAAAGGGTTGGTGCTAGCATGTAGTCCTGTTTAATTCCATAATGGGAATAATTCCATGAATGAGTCAGTGGACTAACGCCATTCAGGATACACATGAGTAGACTATTGTAAATTTGTTGAACTACAGTGATGAACTTCTCAGGGCAGCTGAACTTTTCCATTGACTTCCAAAAGCCCTCAGGGCTGATTGTGTCAAAATCTTGGTCACATCAATAGAAATTGTAAAGGAGTATGTTCACCTTTTGGCACTTTTCGTAGAGCTGTCTACCTGACCATATCAGTGGTTCACCAACTTTTTCTGAAACTGTACTGATTCTTTGACAGAAAACCCTGAGCCAAGATGTTGTGCTTGGCAGATCAGAAGGATTCTAGTGAAGATTTTGTCAACACTGAAGAGGTCTAAGATTCCATGATGATCATCACAAGATTGGTGAGTCCCTTTCCACTTGCAGAGGCAGACAATGTAGGCATCTTTGTATACTTATGGCATCCTTCTCTGTCCCTGTATAGGCTTCAAGTCACATCACCAACTCAACACATTATCTTCCACATAATATGAATGCATGTTTCATCCTTCTTTTTCTATTTAATTTCTTCCCTCCCTCACTTCACTAAAATATGAAGTATATTTCCTATTTGTAATAAATGCATAATTTCCTGATTTCATCATCATATAAAGTACTTCAACAGTGGATCTGCTGCTGGTCACTACTTATAGAAAAGCTCTATTAATCAAACACTGAGGCCAACTATGGACTTAATGGCTTCAATACAGTATTCATTCTTGAAAGTATTGCATATTCTGTCCAAAGTTCATACACTGACCCTGAGGTTTGAATGATTAATTCATTGCATTCCTATGTCTGATGAAGGAAGGTCATCTCAGTGGCAAACTCAGCTGCGGAAGAATATGTTAAACCACACTTGATTAACAAAATGTAAATATGGCAATTTGAAATAAAACAGGGAATCCTAGAGTTCCATAACAAATGATACAGTAGGTGCCTCACCAAAAACATGTACCTCTTGGAAATGATAACTGACTTGCTTTGAATTTTCAGCATGCTTTGTGGTTTTCTTAAATACTCTGACAGTTGGCACTTTAATAGTCAAAAGCTAATGGATGGTTTCCCAAAAGCTGACAGCTATCTCGGTGATGAGGAAGCACAAGCAGAAGATAAATAACCAGCTGAGCACATTTATCCTCTGAAACCGTGGAAGTACTAATAGAACTTAGATTGTTTTTGACACAGCTGAGTTCAAACAAAAATAACTTCTACTGAGGGAAATGTTGTATGCACTTATTTTGTTTGTAACACCCCTGCCAAGTGATTCAATTCTTAACCAATAGTCTTCTTCCAAATTTCATGCAGTGGGTGGAGATACATTGTGCAGTCACAGGGCTGCACTGGACCAAAGGCTCTTCAGGTGTCCAAATAATTAAACTATGCTGCATACCAGAATACAATTTATAAAACCAATCAGACACTGGCCTCTTTATGACTGTCTCTGCAGGGTCCAAAGATGTTTCTGGTGCCTGATACTGATGTGACAGTTTATTTCTGAAAAGTAGTTTCAAGCAGATCACATAAATTCCTGCATGGTAATCAATATTTGTTAAAGGTATGGCTGTCCAAACTACTAAGAATCAAGGAGTTGGCAAAGACTGAAGGAGCTGTGGGAGGACTGTGGCGTCAATATTCAGGACAATCACAGAGCTGCTTCCGGACCATGTGATTATACTATCATCCAAATAATAAAACATGGTGGGAATTTCCACAAAGACCCATCATTGATTGCACTAAGATGGTGGGTCTTCTTGAACTGATAACAGTTTGACACAACTGAGTAACTTTTTAAACTGCTTCAGAGGACAGATAAAAGTCAATCATGTCAGTGTGAGATTGAGTCACATACAGGTCAAATTGATCAAACTGATCACCTCCAAATACCAAAACATCAAGCTAAGGTAAGCAAACTTCAGTCCCTAAAGGTCTTTAATTAATCAAGTTTTATTTCATGATAATCTGACAGATTCATAGCTATGTTTAATGATGCTCACTTTTTAATTCCAGATTTTTAAAAACTGTATTTCAATTCTCAAACATTCACGGTGAGATTTGAATTACTTGTTTTATTGGGTCCCAGCTTCTAGATTACAATTTCAAACAGGAATTGCTCTGATTAAGTACTTATTAATAACATTAACTTGCCCAAACATGCCGCTATCGCTTTGAGAACTCCACGCTTTGCTTTAATGTCGTGTTTCTTATTGATATAAAGATGTATGCTTACTGAAGGGCTCACTCACAATGTGTTAGAATGGTAAATGCCAATGTTGAGGGACTCTAGAAATTCATAGAAGGCAAATTCAAGCAGCGAACAAGTAAACCTTTGGGTGAGATTTCCTGCTCCCTACATGACAAATCGCTAAAGCAAGAATGCTCCTAATAATTGTGATCTTCACATGAGCTACTAAACTAAAGATTAACATTGCAGTGTCCATCAGTTCAATCATGTGAAAGGATTATGGGTTAATTATGTAGATTCATGCGATATGTTGAAAATAAAGAATTTAATTATTGACTAAAAAATTATCTTTATGCACTACATTTTAAGTCATATCATGAACAGTTTACATCTGACGTTAAAATGAATGCTACATTACCATGAACTAACTCTGTGATAAACATACCTAATAATCCTCTATCAGTCATTGGTATTGCTGTACTGGTTAACAGTATAACCCTATTCATGTACAGTCAATCGTTTTAACATCATAATTTTCTTGTATCCTTTTTATTGTGATGTAAAGCACGTGAAACATATATTAATATAACCTATTTTAGAGGCTGGACTTTGGACTATTAGCAGTGGATTTTGATACATGTGTCAGAGGGGGTTTAATCATTAACTTGTCAGTATTTCTGGAGCCATGATTGTTTTTAAAACAGTGTCAGAGAGGCGCCCCTGGACTGATAATAGGGATTTGTTTGCAATGGTAGAGTTTTATGAATAGACATTATAAACATTGAGGAGTATTGGCGTACTTTCAGTTGGAAGAATCATGAATTGATTTTATTCTTTGGTTGGAAACTTCTGTTTTTCAGATCACAGAAATTCTGCTTAAAGTTAGATATATGGCACTAAGTGTATGGTTAGAATGTTAAAGGCATTATTCAAAGCTGTTAAAGTCTAAGCTTTACGAATATGAATAATCAAAGAAGAGGTTATCAAACTCTTAAATCTGCACATTGAAAGAGGCAGCTAGGTTAAACCTATGGATGTGACAGAGAAAGAAATTCTCTCTGGTATCTGTAATGATGCTGCTGCCTACAGAAGATCCTGGGCATCACAGGGAAAAAACAGCATCACCAAAGAATAAACGCTACAGATAACTGATCGGAGGCACCTACAGGACATTGTGACAGAGCCTTGAGTATCTGAATTATGACTGAATTTGACAGGAAATCAATTCAACCTCCAAAGGAGCATGGTCATTGCTCCATGGGGAAAGAAGATGGAGCCTGGTCAAAGACCACCTGGCAAAGTACACTTAAGGATCTTCAAGAGTGGTGCACAACCTGAGCTGAAGAGAAAGAGATTGCAATGGATCAGGGCCACAGCAGGCTCTTGCTGTACATGTCCTTGCATGAGGCTGGAAAGACTGGATGGTCCAAATGAGCGAGTCTTAAGAATTATTTAATTCATCCTGGATCTAAAGAACTGCATTTTAGGCAGTTACTCTATGAATCACAGTGTCAGAATCTGAATTTACTAGAATAAAAACCAGCCAGATTTTACATTGTTTTCATGCGATGGCAATTAACTCATCTCACGTGCTAAACTGATCACATAATCATTCTCCTAAATGTGAGCATGTAATAGTGACTGAGCAGTTATCAATTTTGAACATAATCACTGTAATCAATTAAAGCCCATTTAACAGTATGTGCTTAATGTGGCTGCACATAATCACTAGCAAGAAGTAAAATAACTTGAATCATGTTCTTATAGGCGCTTGCTGGGATTGAATTCTGGGAAATCAATGACCAAAAGATAACTCCTATCATTCGTATTATTACATTCAACATAATATGTAGTTGTGCAAATGCTGCAAGCTCACAGATACAGACCACCCAAAATCCAGCCTAAACTTGTGGTTCTATTAAAGTGGTTTTATTGATGTTGAACTGTTAGGTATTATTACTTTCAGGGAATGTGCACGCATAAAAATGTTAAGTTAAATTGTAATGGACCATTTTTGTTGTCTCGGTAATGGTGATGGCAATGGTGCACTCTAATTAATACCAATTAAGTCCACATACTAATTAAGTCCAACACATCAGGTGAGGGACAGACATTTCATTAAATATAAGTAACTAAAAATTCCTGGCCAAGGTGTGGAACTCTGAAGCTTGCTCCACACAACAGGCATTTCACAATCTGACTCACCACTGAAATGCACTGAATTTGTGAAGTTGCAGTCTTTGTGCTGCAGATACAAACCATACATTGCTCCACTAAGTTAAATCTTCCTAGTAAAGAATACTATGTTAGGAAAGTCATAATTGTTGATTACTGCTCTTCAATACTCCTGACACTGAAAACTTACAAGTTTCAAGTCTCATTCCTTCAGGTGTAAATTATTGTTGGAGAATTTGAAAATGTCAAATTCAAAAGTAAAATATATTTGCCAACTTTCCTTTTACCACTCTTTCTCTCTCTTTCTGTGCCTGGTTTGACATTCACTCACTGTAATTTGCTCTTAAAGCTTTACGCAACAGGTGAATGCTAATTAGCTCTAGATTCTTTTTAAACCTACGCATTGTAACATTATTGATAACGCAATACATAATCCATACAAATAGCTCTTTTTGTATTATAATGAAGTTTACAGATATTAGATGCTTTTTTTTTAAACTTTGCAACAACCTACATGATATTTGATGCAACAGCTGAAGTATTTTTTTCTGCTAACCACACACTGTTTTTTGGAGACTCAGAAGCCTATTAACACAATGCAAGGCAATTTCACACTCTGAAAGAATGTACCACACAAAAACTTCAAGCTTCATTCAGAATAAGGGAACAAAGCTCTGACAAAACACGGATTTAGACAGTTCACAAACTCTGTTTCTTTGAGTAACTGCATTTCACAAACTTATTCAAGTGGATTAGTTCAACTTGCCTTAAATGTGATATTACACAGACAGCATTGTCTCTCATTATCTCAAATCCCAATTATTCTCATAATTTTATTTGTCAATTTGAAGTGTAAATTCTGAAATTCTTAGCAGCATTGATTTCAAATACTTTTCCCAATGGAAGGTAATAGACAGGGATGGCTCTAACACTTACACCACATAAGGTAAGTTATTTTGTACAAATGTTTTGAACCAATTATAACTTTGCACAAGGGCTCCTTTCAGTAAATATAACGATACTATATTTTCTGACAGCAGTTTAACACAGACATAAAAGGTCACAACATAGGTTAGGTTTAGATGAAAAAGATGTCATTCACTGAATCTAATTCTTCTAAACAATCTTCCCTTCCCATTAGAATCCTGGCTTAAATGAATCAAGTCTTTCCAAGTGTCAATCATGTAACACACAAAGAAATATTTTCTCCCTGCATAAATGGGGTCTTCACCAAGAACTAACACTTGCAGAGCAGGAAGAGTTTCAAGGAATTTCCCAGATCAATTTTCTTGATGGAAGCCATCTCTAATTGGTCATTCTTGTCCAATAGTACAGATATTTCACCTGCCTGAATAATGTTATAAGAACCAGGCTGAAAAGAGTGATCCCTCTGGGAGCTCCCTGATGCACTAAGTTATGGTGATTATTGTTTTTTAAAATGGTTGCAATTTAAATCAAAAAAAATGTTCTTGTTTAAAGAGATGCTGTATGATTCTCCCGAGATGCTACTTCATATGAGTGGATATACACTATTGCGTTCGATTTTTACATTACAACTGAGCTACAAATATATTTTGCATTACTATTAATTTTCTAATCTTGTGTCAATAGTTTTAACAATTTTCTCAGTTATGTTAATTGGGAGACACTAAAATAACAGTTCAAACTATGTTTTTTAACGTGTTAAGTCTGCATCCATTAATATTGCAATCATTCATTTTTAGGCTTTGGTCTCAAATAAGTTTTTTAAGAAAATTCTTCATTGGATATAAAACACTGGCAGGTGATGTAATTTGTGAGGATCTGCTATGAGTTCTTCCATCACTTGTGCTGCTACATTGCTGTGAAAAATTGACTCTGTGGTTACAGTGAGCACTAGTTAGAAAGCCACAGGAATGCAATGTCTGGTTCCTCATCATTGCTGAACGTTTTTATTCTACAATCTAACATCAAAACACAAAGGGAATTGCTTCCTGCTGCCATATATCCAACTAACATCCTGCTTTAAGAGCTTATATTTTCACCTGTGCTCACCATATTTGAAAATTAATATTAGTGCCCTGTTAAATAGATAAATACATTTCTGGCTCCTGGTAACTTGCTTATAATTTTAAAAACAGTTTGGCTTTGCTTTGAATGTTATTTTTCACCATTACTCTTAAGCTGTCCTGGTGTTGATTTGTCTTGCTGCACTTCCAAGGTACGACATGCCTCTCCTGATGCAATCTGAAAAAAATATTCAACTCTTTACAGCAATATTTGTGAGTGAACCTGTATTATGGCAGCGTATGCTTGCCACATCTTATTTTCTCTGGCTTGAATTTTGCTGCATAATGATGCATACTGTAAGCTACAAAAGATGCACCTGACTGTATTTAAAATTGTAATTTAAAACTTTGTGAGTGGAACAGCGCAAGTGGCATTAAAAGGAGAAGTTAAAAGGACCATGACACTTCTTTTGTCCCTACTGCACCTCAAACCTATCACATCGCTGAAATATTCTGGAGGCATTGTCAATATGGAAATTTCAACAATGCATGAGACACGGAACTTGATTCCAGTAGAATTAACATTGTCATGATGGCCATTTATTCAACAGAAGAATTTTTAAAAACTTTGTAGATCACAATTTTTATAACTTTCTTCCCTTGTGTATTCTCTTTAATTTTTAAATATACTGGTTTTCAAACAGCATCATTCAACTTGGCAAATGGAGTATAATGTAAGAAAAGGTGAAGTTGTCCATTTGGAAGGGAAAAGAAAGGAACAAAATATTATTTAAATGGAGAAAAACTGCACAAAGCTGCAACACAAAGGGACCTGGGGAGTTCTATGCATAGAAAGCTAGCACACAAGTGCAGCAAATAATCAGGAAGGCTAATGGAAGGTTGACACTTACTTTAAGAGAGCTGGAGTATACAGTAGCAAAGTCTTACTGCAACTGTACAAGGTGCTGGTGAGTTACATCTGGAGTAAGGTGAGAAATTTTGGACCCCTCATTTAAAAAAAAGATATATTTCATTGGAGGCAGTTCAGAGAATGTTCACTGAAGATCTCCGGTATGGAGGGATTCCCTTATAAGCAAAGATTAAACAGGTTGGGACTCTACTGATTGCAATTTAGAAGAATGAGACGTGATCTCATTGAAATATGTGGGATTCTTAAGGGGCTTGACAGATTAAACGCTGACAGGATGATTCTCCTCATGCGAGAGGCTACGGCCAAAGAGCATAGTCTCAGAATAAAGGCTGCCAATTTAAGACTGAGATGAGGAAGAATTTCTTCTCTCAAAGGGTTGTGAGTCTTTGGAACTACTTGCCACAAAGAGCAGTAGGGCAGAGTCCTTGTGCATATATAAGACTGAGATAGATGGATTCTTGATCAATAGGTGAGTCAAGGGTTATGGGGAAAGGACAGGAAAGTGATGTGAAGAGTGCTGGATCAGCCATGATCCTATTGAGTGGCAGAGCAGGACTGAGGTGCTGAACAGCCCACTACTGTCCCTTTTTCTTATGATTTTTATGGTCAAACTTGACATAACTAAAAGGAGTGTTATTCCACAAAATATTAGTCTTAAAGAAGAGGATCAAGAAATAATAAATGGGTCAACTTTTTGCAAAATTAATTCATATATATTAAGCTCTACTGCTAAAAATTGACGATTGAAAGATGACAGGACTGCAAAATTGTCGATGCAAAGTTCAGCTACAATCTGCTTTGGACCCAACTTGGGGATGTTTACATTTGTTATCTTGGATTCTCCAGCATCTGCAGTACCTTTTATCTCTGATACAATGTTTACATTTGTATTGGCTTTATCACTCCAAACCAGAGATGCAGTCAGACTTTGTTAGCCTTGATATCATTAAACATCAATGATTTCAGTATAACTTCAGACTAAAAATCATCAGATAAAGATACATTTAAAGATGAGAAATTACTGAGAAGACTCATGGCAATTGGTGCAAAGAGTAGCCAACATGTGAAATTATGTCAAAACAGTGTTCGAAAAATACTAAAGTAGTAACATGTGCTGCAAAACAAAACAGAGTTAGCAGAGAGTTTCAAGCTCAGATGGCTGTGGCATGCATTCTTCTCAGATGCAATCTTTGTAATCTCTGTGTTTGCTGAGTTTCTAAGATTGTAAGTACAAATGTTTATATTTTAATACTGTGCTATGTTAAGGTCATGAAGTTGTTTGTTAAAAAAAAACTGAACCTTAGATAAATCAGTGTTTGAAGACCTTAAATTCCAGTCATTGCCCAGACAACACACAGGAACTGGACAATTGGTCAGAGTCCGATTCAGCAAATCTCCAAATGAGTCAGAAACTTAACCACACAAAAGAGCGGATTAAATTAAGGGGTAGTTATTTTTGAATTTAGCTATGAATAATCAAATTTCCTGGTTCTGAAAACGTTCTACAATATAGAATATAGAGTAGAATATTCTTTGTTGTCACATGTACCTGTAGAGGTACAGTGTAAAGCTTTTACAATATCTGCCCCTCTTGGTGCTATCTTAGGTACAAGAACCTAGGTACAAATCATGGAAATAAAACAGGAATAAAAAGTAGTTGTATTACTTCACAGAGTTTAAAAAATAAGTTAGAAATAACTCGAAGCACGGTGGATCTGCAAGATATCTTCATCTCCTGGATCACTGATAAGAATGTAAGCAATCTCCATCATTGAGAAGCCTTCTTCATTAACCTGCACCTCCTCACAGCCTCTGACCATCCCTACAGCATTCCTGCATGCAACTCAAGAGGAAAACAAATCGCAGGTGTGGTCAAAAATTAATCCTTTTTCTCATTTTATGACTTGTATAAAATATTAGAGACAGGACAGTGAAGAATCATCCAGTCCAGTAATAAAGGGTAGTAGGACTTTAGAAAGGGCGGACAGAACCGAGATCAGGAAGTCTTGTCGCTGTTTCCAGCAGATCCCACTTTTGGCAGTAGAGGAAAGAGGGCACAGTGTAAAGCACAAAAGAATGCATTACAAATTGAAAAGACTATTTAAACACAGCGCACAGGTCAAGCAGATCTGATTTTTGCCCCAGGAATAGCCTCAGTCAGCAATTTGTTTCCGTACATTTATGATGGAGATGATCTCAGTATGGTTTCTGAGGTCCGGTGCTGGGAGATATGGGATGAATTTGGCGCTGAGGGTGTAGGAGTAAAGGGTGGTAGGGGAAGAGGGTGGTATGTGGCAGGGAATGGGTTAGCATGGCAGGCATGAGGAGTCTCAGAGATGTGAGGTGGATCCTTTAGCCGGCTCATTCAGCTGCTCTACAGCAGCCTCTGATTTGCGACTGGGCTGGGGATGAGATGCTACATGGCATCAAGCTCCCCTTCCCCACCGGAAGAACAACTGGGGGCAATATATCCTATATATTTTGAGATTTCCTACCTCAAGCTACTTGTCTCGACAGTCTCCTTCATTGGTTAGTTTACAACTGAACAGAGCAAGTTTACAAAAACATGCCCCTTACATTCTTCAGTGAAATTGACATTGGTTCCTTGACTCCACAATAATGAGAAAATGAGGGAGATACCTTGCCACAAGGTCACAGACTGATCTTGAATACAATTGTTCTTCTGTTGCTCATAGCCCACCATGTCTTGTGGATGTCCAGTTTTGACTTGCTTTGTCTGTTATGAATCAATCCCTTTAGCATGGTGGTATTGCTACAAAACACAATGAAGAGCATCTTCAGTGTGACGATGGGACTACATCTTCACAAGGTCTGTGTGATGATTATTCCAACTCATACTGTCACAAAAAGATGCAGCAACATATACTTCGGTGAGGACAGTGTTAAGTAGGTTTTATCCTTGTACAGGTTCCCTCAACACCTGTCATCCGTCCAGCTTGACTAACTTATGTTAGTCACAGATTGGCCAGCTTGGTCAGAAATGGTGCTGCTCAGTTACAATTTATAATGGCCATTGACACCTCCTACTTAGAGTACAATCTATATCCTTGTTGCTTTCAGTGCTTCCTCCAAGTTATGCTTACAACTGATTCACCAGTTTAGGCAATCTGTTAGGTGGTAATTGACAGGAGTATCCACGTCCATGTTTGACCTGATGGCATTAGAGTTCTTGGGATCTGGTTCCATGTTGAAGGCATGAAGGATCAGAACTTCTGATGAAGAGTCACCAGACTCGAAACATTAACTCTGCCTTATTCCCACATACCCAGGGATGGTGATGGAGGAGTCTGAAATGTTAGCTGAACAATGAGAATTTCTGAATATGAATACTTCAGACTGCAACCTGACCAGTCGGGGGTTAGTGTTTCCAATTTTGAAATGAATCCCCAGATGCTGGTCAGGAGTACCAAACAGGCAGATCCAAACTGGGTGTGGCCTTTTCCTATAAGCAAGTCAATTCTTATTGATTTTTTTTGTAACGGCTCAATGTAACCGAGTGGCTTGCTAGGCAAAGCAAAGATTTGTTAAATGTCCACCACATTACTGTGGGTCTGGAGTCACAGAATGAGACGTTTTTATGGATGGAGCAAAGACGTTGGAGGTCATTTGTTGACGTGTCCGGGCACAATGAAAACGAAACGAATGCTACGTTGTTGAGTATGCTGCCAATTCAAAGAAATGGGAACAGTCTAACCCAGAAAGAAGCCATTCAGCCCATTCTGTAGATTAGCTCTTTGAACTAGTCCTACTCCTACTGGTTCCCTGTAAAGCTACAAATGTTTTCCCCTTTACAAAATTATCCAATTTCCTTTTGAAAGCTATGGTGACTCTGCCTCCACTGCACTCCCAGGCAGCGCAATCTGGATCCTAGCCACTGTTGGACCTGATGATAACCTGGCAAATGAGATACATTCATTTTCAATTGCTCCATACGCACAATCTACTGCTGATATATATTCAAAATTGAAACCACTGTTTGTAACAGTTGCTTTGTGCAGTAATTTAAGGAATAATGTATGTTAAAAGTTTGAATCTTACATATGCTCTACATCATTCTCTCACTGTATACAATAAATTAATGCCCTGTTACATATGAAGGCTTATCAAATACAACATAAATCATTTGGTGGTGTAATGCAAAGAGAAAAATATTGACAAGTATCTAGCATAACAAGTTCCAGTAGACAACCTTGACAGTTTGAATGGCTGAGTTATTGTTTTACATTTTGCAGACAAAATTCATTTACAAATTAGTCTAGGTCAAAGGCTAGGAATTCTGCAATGAATAATTCACCTTCAGTCTCCCAAAAGCCTGTCCACTAGGCACAAGTCAAGAATGTAAAGTGATACTTTCCACTTGCCTGAATGAGTGATACCATCCACGACAAAGTGGCCCACTTGATTGTCATCCCTTCATGCTACGCCTTCAACATTCAGCCCTTCACCAACAATGCACAGGGGCAGTAATTGTGTGCCATCTACAAGATGCACTGCATCTCTAACTCGCCAATGTTCCTTCAACTGCACCTTGCATACTCATGGCATCTATCACGTAGAAGGACAAGGGCAACAGACGATTGGGAACACTATCAATTGCAAGATCCCTTCATATCCACACACCATTCTTGGATTTATATGTCATTCCTTCACTGTTAAGGGCTCAAAATGCTAGAACATCTTTCCTAACTGCACTGTGGGTGCTCCTACACCCCAATGACAGCAGCTCACCACCGCCTTCTCAAGGGCAAATAGGATAGTACATACTGGCCTAGCCGACAATGTGAATCAGAGAACAGTCACAATAGCAATGTTTAAGAGGCATTTAGACACACACATAAACAGGCAGGGAATAGAACAGAATAGAAATTTACTGTCATATGTACTTTTACATGAAAAATACAGTGAAAAGTTTTATAAGTTGACCTACCACGGTGCCCCTATATTAATGACCTAAGTCATACATAATAATAAAAAATGTAAAATTAAGACAAAATTCATCTCAGTTCAGTTCACAGCTCCTGGGCTCAGGAAGGGCCAATTAACAAATTATGGAATAGCCAGAAGATGCAGCCGGGAACAGTCTGCCATTCTGGGATGAAACCGCCACACCGGCCCTCTGGAATAGTGGGCCGGAAGCTTCCGCCGAAGAAGCCCTCCATACCAGGCCGAGACTGCCACTCCTGGACGAGACCACCTGCTGGGCCGCTGGAATACCCAGAAGCCAATGCGAAAAGACTCCCACATGGGGACGAGACCACCACGCTGGGATGAGACCACCACACCAGGAAATTCCCACACCGGGCTGAGACTCCCACACTGGGCCACTGGAAGGCACCTTGTCACTGGGTCAGTAGAAGGTAAGAATAATCTTGATAACAACTAATAACTGTGGATAGCCCAGATTCTCCTGTCAGGTCTACATCCTCCATCACCAACAGGGATATGTACCACATGCAGGCAGATGGGATTAGTTCAGAGTGGCAACATAGTCAGCATAGACGTGGTGAGCTGAAGAGCCTGTTCCTGTACTGTGCTGTTCTATGTTCTATCCCATGAACAAATTAAAACAATAATCTAAATTAACTTTAAAACCAAATAATCTGGGTTAAAGTTATTGTGTTATAAGAGATGAATATTCAAGATGCACTGTTAATGCCTCATAAACTGCAATCTGTTAATCTTGAATATTAAGTCATAAAAATACTGTATTTAATATCATTGAACAGCAATATATAATTATGCATTTGCCAATATTATCCCACATTGCTAGACATTTACAGAATGACACTGTGATTTTTTTTAATTGGTTAGCCTGTAAGTGACCAATTTTTCCTTTTCCCACTGTACCCCAAAAGATTTTATTTTGCAAATGTAGAATTCAAAGATTAAAGAGTGCTGACAGAAAACTAATTTATACATCCGTTTCAAGAAAATAATGAACAAGAATAGTAGATTCTAATCTTAACTCGAGCCAAGATTTACCCACAGAGCATACATGCAGATTGTTTTGTTTTTTGCAATGACGAGACTGAAAGAGATGCTCTACATGCAATGGACCACACTAGTTCTAAATTCAAACATTCTATTGTATTTTTCTTTTATCAAGCACATATAACAGTGAACTGCTATTTCACCGAAATTCTGGTTACAGGAAAATTAAAACATCGAATTAGTAGTGGTAAATGACCAATGAGAAAATCATACACAACATTCTAGTATGCCAGATTCAGCTATATGAACCTGAACTAGATGCAGTGGCCTCAGCACTTGCTCATTTCCCGCTCAAATGTGATCATTGCCCTTTAAAGTCAATGTGCAGTTTGTTCTGCTTGAGTATTACGCAGTTGGTGCTTTGTTGGCCTTTGAGAGTGGCCAGAAACTGTCTGTCTTTTGAACCTGTTTACTAATGTACAATCATACATTCTTCTCATTGACAAACCTCTACTCTGAGAAGTGGTAGGGTACCAGACCAAAAGGTCGTTATGGGCATAATAAGAACAGAAAGTGCTGGAAAAACTCAGCAGTTTGGTAGGATCTGTGGAGAGAGAAACAGAGTTAATGTTTCGACACCAAAGACATTTTGTCAAAACTGAAATAAAAACAGTTCAGAAGTCATACCCCACAGAATTCACTCTCCAATTGGGTAAAATGTTACTTTGATCTAGTTATGAGCAACTGCTTGAAACCATTCAGTGAAGCACCAACTGTTACATCTACCATCACCTGCTCTCCATTAAGGTAGGGTTTCCATTAATACTTTGCACACAGGAAAATATGAAATTTCATGCTGGAATCAGATGAGCTGAAATGTGGTATGTATAGTATTAGAGGTAAACTTAGCTCTCTGGATGAAGCAAGAATTGTTCCATTTAAAATAACATAGTCACATTTTGGTCAGAGACATAACCTTATTGGTAGCTCTTTCTAGCTCTGACTCGCTCTCTCCTCAACCTGCAAAGAAAAACTTGTGCTCTTTCTGACCTATGCTCATAAACCTCATCATTAATGATTGCTTATGGTGTGTCAAGTGTTCTTGCAGTGCGTTATTATGAACAATACTCTCAGAAAGAATATAATTCTGACAAAACAACATCATGTCTTTACTGAGATAACAAGCATGGGGCTGGATGAACACAGCAGGTCAGGCAGCATCATAGGAGCAGGAAAACTTGACGTTTCGGGCCTAAACCGA
>JAHRHZ010000073.1:8814060-8972069 GCA_024137785.1 Ginglymostoma cirratum | reverse complement strand
TTCTGATGAAGGGTCTAGGCCCGAAACGTCAAGCTTTCCTGCTCCTAGAATGCTGCTTGGCCTGCAGTGTTCATCCAGCTCCACACCTTGTTATCTCGGATTCTCCAGCATCTGCAGTACCTTTTATCTCTGATAACAAACTGGCAGCCAGTCTTACACTGCAGGCAGCATTGTCAGCCAGAAGTTCACAGTGGACAATTCAGCATTAGTTTTGTACAATTTTCAAACTATTCACATAAAAGATCAGAAAGTACCACATAAGATTTGCTCAAATTTCTGACTCATACTGTTGATGGGCAAGGCTCCCTTTAAGAAAATGCAGAATCAGAAAATCATCCCTATCTTATTTAGATTAGCACATATAGTATGGGGTATAAGGTCACTGTTCATTCTTAGTTTTAGATAAACTGTTCAAATGTTTGGGTGAGTCGTAGACCGACCCTGAACTTGAAGAAAGGAAAAATTTAAATAGTTAGTACCCCTCTAAGAGACTCTTTACCTAAGTTAGACCGTTGTCAATTACAACTTGCTCAGAGATACAAAACTATGATCAACAGTCATGGTTGATGGTATCCTGTGCTTGTGATTTCTTTACTGGTGGCTCAGTTAGAATGCAAGGAGCTTGCTTATTAGGAATGAATACATTTTGGTTGTGTACACAATGAGGTATTAATGTTCTAAGATATAAAATTAACATTTATGCTAAGAGAGAATGCTAGAAGGCTATTTATCCCATGCCACATTTCTTCACCTATTCACTTTACGGAGTTCTTCCATGCTTTAAAACAGGAATGTGAATGTTGGGATTAGCTGATAATATGGAAGATGGTCTGATCATATGTGAGGGTACTAAATGGGTCGTGATCAGAAAGAAAGCATATGGAATAGATGGGGCATTTAAGGTTCAGTAGAGACAAATGTCAGTTTGCTGCACATTCTTTCAAGCACCCTGTCCTCACTAGATTATTTGATCCAATCCTACACAAAAACAGTTCTCTACTATTACTCTAAAATTCCAAACTCAGGTGGACTCCAGAACAGCTCTGGCCAACTTTTTACAAACTTCCTCCTCCCCTCTCCCAGATCATAAAGACTTCTCTCAGAGATCACAAATCCCTATGCTTGCGCTTCCTATTCCCAGAGCTGCCCTGAAGCCTGAAATTTCTCTTTACATTGATCCCAGATCACTGGTGTTCTTTCCTAAAGATCTCAATTTCATGAAGAATGGCACCAGTCCCATCATCCAGCCTTTTCCAAACTAAAGACAATCTGTGGGCTTTTACCCAACCTCTAAAAATGCCACAGCCAGCAACACTATTGGTTATAAATGTCCCTAATAACATTACTTGGGCTAACACTCCTTTTCTTATAAAAATTTTAGGAAATATCATGGAAGATTTAATATTACACAAACACCATATACTTCCTATCCCTTAGACCCAAAAAACATTGTCCTGTGTAAATCTCTGTGTTACATTTATCAAATTCACTTCGATTCATTTGAATGGCTGATACGTGAATTTGCCAATGTGATTCACTCATTGCAATGTTGTCAAAAGCAAAATTTAATCTCAAGCAAAATTTGAACTAGACAAGACAAAATGTTTAAAATATCCTGAAACACAAAGGAATTCACAATTTCTCTTCCGCGGCTTCTAGAAGCTTGATCGAGAAGCAGAGAATTTTTGCTGTGAACCATTAGATATTCAACTAAAGTCAGATGCTACAGTCCAAAGATTTCCAGAGCACAAGGAGTTTCTGAGCACATATCAATAGCATTTAATTTGATACAATTCAAAATTAAATTCTGAGGCAGTGATCCAATTAAAAATGTATCTACATTGTCAGTCACCACTGTTCACAGAAGCAGAATTTGTGCCCAAACACAACTCAAACTTACAATCCAAAATTACGTCAAGAAGCTATGTCATAAGCAGTTTCTCAGTTATCCTGGGAATTCCACCCTTTATTCTTTCTGAAATCCCCACTAGAGTTTACATCAGCTGAGGTCTCATAAAAATCTTCCTGTAATGCAGGTTTATCAACCTAAAGGAAATGAAATAATCATTAAAGACATAACACACTCAGTCCAGAGAAGAAAAGGAGCTTACTTTGAGCACTAACAACGTACGCTGCACTTTTAATTTGCTCATTCGGCTGTACATAGTTTCACTCCACTATTTCACCATCAGAGCCATCATACTGGACTTGCTGCCACAGTGGGTCAAAATGTCTTAAACTGGTAGTTGGTGTTTGGTATTATTGAAAGCAAACTCTAGCGTTCACCTGAAAGAGATTCAGACACTAAAGAGGTCATACTAGCTGCTTAAGACCAGCATCAGGAACATTTTAGGCTGCAAGGATTATTTCAATGTGGCATGTTCAAGTCTAACTGCAACACATCTATTGTGGGAGGATGGGACGTAGTCTGGTTCTTATAATTGGTCCACATATTAATTCACTGTTATAGAAAAATAAGTATAACTACAGGTTTTCAGGCTTTAAGCCTAGTATTTACTGACATGTGAAATCAGCATTAAGTTCACAATAATAATTAATCTAATGCAATCAATTGATAACATATTGCTATTTTCTACCAGCTCCATTTAACAATCAAATTTTACACCATGATTGTGTCATAAGTCATGACTAAGGCACATGAATTAATGTGAACTGATCTTACTTAACATGTTAATACAGTTAAACCTCTTTGCATTTGACCTCTGCATGAATAGTCATGCGATTAACTCAATTATTACATCGATATGCTCGTGACATTTATCTAATGTCTAAAAACCCTATTAGAATGCTAATATTTCCATTTGGTAACAGAAAGATGCACGATGGGTACAATTGTAGTACATATTCAAAATGGTGTTACTCACACTGCATTGAGACATTTCCACCACTCTTGCTTTAACCTCACAAGATTCATATACCTCTGACTGAGCTTATTTCAACAGCAGAAAAACTTCTCTGAGATCTGTCCATCAAAGACAATTTTGCTTCAAAACTTTGAATGACAAATGGAAATAATATTAAATTATTCTACGTTTATGAATTTAACAAAATGTGGTCATCCCTGTTGAAGAATGGTACTGTCCTTGCAGTAGAAAAAAAATTCCTGTGGTCATGAAAGGGTGCTTTTACCTGCAATCTCAGTTGACACTTTCAACTGATCCAGCTCTTCCTCTCTTTACAATGAGGAGTAGGTTCTGACTTAAACAATTGCTTCATTGTTCTGCATTTGCAAGGGGTACCATACATTTCTAACAGCGTCCTACTGGAGCCTGACAAAGCTAGAAAAAAACAAAAAGTAGACCGTGCAGAGAACCAGCAAGATGTTTAACTCAAACTGATGTTTCTTTGTGACAACCCAGGATACCTGCATGCCTTCATGAACAAAACGTGCATCCTGCCAGATCATTGTGTTGAAAATCTCAAATGAATTTCAGTTCATGAATTTCATAGATTTTAGCTCACCTGTTTATATTCCAAGCAGACATAAGCTTGGGAAATGCCAAGCAATTTTTTTTTGCAGGAAATAAATTTGCTTTGCCTCCCAGACCACATTTTCTTCTGACCTTCCCACAGCTCAGGAAGGCCTTTGATGTAAAATGAACAACTTTGAATGTCAGGGTCCCCATTGCAAGGACCACACAAAATCTGTGCTTCCTTCAGCAAACTATTTTTATGTGCTGGTGCAGCTTTTGAAAACCACCCAAAAAAATTCCTATCTATAGAACATTTGTGACTTGGGGACCGCTTTGCAGAACACCTACACTCGGTTCGCACTAAACAACTGCACCTCCCAGTCACAAACCATTTCACCTCCCCCTCCCATTCCGCAGACAACATGTCCATCCTGGGCCTCCTGCGGTGCCACAACGATGCTACCCGAAGGTCGCAGGAACAGCAACCCATACTCCGCTTGGGAACCCTGCAGCCCAATGGTATCAATGTGGACTTCACAAGCTTCAAAATCTCCCCTCCCCAAACCGCATCCCAAAACCAGCCCAGCTCGTCCCCGACTCCCTAACCTGTCCTTCCTCCCACCTATCCCCTCCTCCCACCTCAAGCCCCACCCCAATCTCCTACCTACTAACCTCATCCCACCCCCTTGACCTGTCAGTCCTCCCTGGACTGACCTATCTCCTCCCTACCTCCCCACCTACACTCACCTTTACTGACTCCATCCCCGCCTCTTTGACCTGTCTGTCTCCTCTCCACCTATCTTCTCCTCTATCCAGCTTCTGTCCACCTCCCCCTCTCTCCCTGTTTATTTCAGAACCCCCTTCCCCTTCCCCATTTCTGAAGAAGGGTCTAGGCCCGAAACGTCAGCCTTCCTGCTCCTCTGATGCTGCTTGGCCTGCAGTGTTCATCCAGCTCTACACCTTGTTATCTCGGAGGTCTGCTGAGGATTTGGCAACATCCTAACAGATTAGATAAAATGCTTCTTTTACCTTCAAATGTCACTGTTAGATGCTATATTGGAATGTAGATATGTGTTAATGTAATAATTCGTCATAGGCGTGTGTCTTGTAAAAGAAGTTGACGAGTACATTGACTAACATTGTATAAGTGTTAGGATATATTACAGTACTTTATCTAATGGATGCATTCAAGGCTGTAGACAGGTGTACTAGTAAAGAGTCTTGACATGCTACTTCTGACAGTGGGAAAAAAAACTCCTTGTTGTTGAATATAAAAGAAACCTCCAAACAATGACTATTGTCCATTCCTTGACAGGCAATCTGCTTTGAAATGGAAGGGTAACACCATTGCATTCCTTCCATGGAGGCAGAAATCTTGAGTGGGGAAATCTCCTGACCCAGCAGACCCATTTCCCTAAAAATAACTTCCATATGGAAACAACTCCCACATGCATGATATTTGTTTCAGCTAAGAGGTGAAGGCAGGGATGTGATCATGTTAAGCTTTATACTACAGAAGCAGTTCAGACTTGGCCGTGGAGGAGGGCAGCTTCCAAGGGAAGCTGATTAGAAGGACACTGCTAACGTCTAGATTTGGACGTTTTAAAAAATGATGTTACATTCTAGTCCTCACCTGTCACTTCCATGCCCCTTCAGTGCTACCTCCAATCCCTCACAGTACCTTCAGCAGAACACCCAAGAAATTATACTGGGATGAAAATAACAAATTCTAACAATCTAAGAAACCTGTCACTCTTACACACTTGATACTGAAAAAAAACTTCTTATTCCATTAGGTTGACAATCTGTTATATTTTAAAAAATCAATATCCACAGCAAACACAGCTAATCCTTCAATAGTTTTGTTTAAGCTGTCAAGTCAGATAAGCATTCAGTTCTCACCTATTGAAGTGAGTGGTTTTACAGCTTTGGAACTCAGCCAAGCATTTGTAATGAATTCAGCTATAACAACAGCCCTAGGGAAATACCAACAGTGAATTTATAGAAACTGTAGGAACAGTTGGTTGAATCTTATGCTTATTTAGCTAAGGGCCAGTTTTGAGGATTTCATTGAAGAATTCGCTCCAGCAGTACTATTAAGTTCTCCAGTTGCATCTGAGCAAACTCACCTCATTGATTAGCTACCCTGCCCCTTGCAGCCCTGCTGTTCTACCACTTGCTGTACTTGTCATTGCCAGGATATTCTATAAAGGGCTAGTGTCACTGGTGTCATTGCCGATTTGCACCCAGATAAGCACTGTTAGTCTGCAGCTTTCCTGTGTGGTGCTTGACATTTTCCAGACATGGCAGAGAAGAGAAAATGGGTGTCTCACATTGTGGGCAGGCACCTGAAGGTCCTGGTAGCTGGAGTGAAGAAGCAAGGCTTCCTCTTGCTAGGGAACAGCAGAGGAAGCAATGACATCAGACCATGTCAGACTGGTCCAGGAATGCCACTTGGATCAGTGCAATGTCAATTGTTGGGAGGAATGCCCAGCATTGTAGGAAGAAGGTCAATATCTTTCTCTACTCCTTCAGCATAAATGCAAATATCTTCTCTCTGATAGCTCATACTCATACTAACTCTGTTACCACCTCCCACAGGGCGAAAGCTCAGCCACTCTCACTACTGCTTGCAACATTAACCCCACTTGCTGTCACCCACCCTAATCTCTGACACCACTAACCCTGCACGCCTTCTTCACTGCCAACTCCTACCAACACCTATCCACCTGCACCAAAACAACAGCTGTGCTATCCACTTTCTACTTCTGATATACATTCCTCTCTCTCATTTCATGAGAAAAATAGACCACAATAGGGCGGAAAGCATCAAGATGGGTGGTGGGCTGCCCAACATTCAGCTCCTCACCCTATAGGAGGTCAATATCTTGATTCTAACCACCCAAGTGGCTGACTGATCATGTCCAAACCCCTTGACTGCTATCAGAAGCTGTCATTGACTTACTGCGCTAGAACACCCTCAGCAAAGACTATCTCCCTTGACTGAGGACTGTTGAAACCATGACAAGCTTTGTGTCTGCACTAAATAGCACAGCAAAACAGAAGTACTATGAGCCTGGTGCCTCTATCTGAGAAGCAAGATACAAAAAGGCCAGGCAAGGCAGGGATGTTGTAAGCATCCAAATGGGCTCAAGGCCAGCAAGCACCAAGAGAGTAAGCAAACATGCTGATCCAATCCATGAGCTGGGTGTGCGTCCCCCAGTGCAAAGCGTCCTGATAATGATAATAAGTGCATGATAATTATAGCTGCCATTGCACCCTGAGGTGCAGCACTGAAGTCTAAAAGCATACTATAAGTGGATCAGAGATATACCATGACAGTTCTAAAAAGCTGCCACAATGGCAATGTCCATGTACTCAAGGTGCATGGATGGTGTTGGGTAGAGACCAACACAGAGGCTCTTTGTAGCCAGTAACAAGCTGATGTCACCATGTACCAGCTCTGCCTTCCCTGTGGAGAATTCTCAGCATCTAGTTTGGTTGAGGGTGACAGGAAGGTTGAACACTGCATAAAAATGAGGATGAAACCTTCAGCTAATAAGATCTTTACAAGCTTAATCCCCCTCAAGTGTTGCCAACTGAGAATCTTCCCTCGACGCCCAATAATAAGTTAAAGATGGGCATCGCTGGATTTCTTGCATGATTCTGCACCAGTTCCCACCCACTTTCCTTTCCATTCTCCATAAGCCTTCAACACAATACTAACTGAAAATCTGTTTTCATCTCCTCTTTAAATTTATTCAGTGCCCCAGCATCCACCATGCTCTGATAGAGTCAATTGCACAGATTGTCAACCCTTTCAGAGAAGCAATTTGTTCTAATTTCTGCTTTAAATCTGCTGCATCTCATACTAAAACTACGATCTCTTGTTCTAGGTTGCCCCACACGAGGAAACATCCTTCCTACATCTACTTTGTCAATCTTTCTGGCTTGTACTGCTCAGCCATTAACAGCCATTAACCAACTATTCATCAATTTCTGTTTAATACAGGAAATGCATTACTTTTATAGATATTGAGCGTAATACATCTCTATGGGTTTCTTTTATTTCTCTCATTCACCAATCAAAAAGTGAAAAAGATTCTTAAATCTTGGTTGCCACATTTCTCCATTGTTACTGTATTTGGCTTATTCTGTGTTTGCAATATTGTCTCAAAGCCTAAAACCAGAAAGGTAGTGAAGAGATAAATACAGGGGAAAGACAGTAGAGAAAATAAAGTTAAAAAAAGTCACAGGGAAAATAAACAAGGAATATGGAATTTGGACAATTTTGGAAAGACAATTGATATTCTAAAGTCTTGCATCCAGGAATACGGAACAGGAAGAGGAATTACATAACTCGTGAGAAAATGCTGACAAGGAGCGATCAAGAAATGAATCTCGGGGTTGACGGTGATACACATCACTCGTGAAATCAATGACATTTTCAAATTAGTAAGGCTCAGAATGTAGAGGATCAATCATAGCTATTCAATCTGGTACAAGACTAGAGAAAGACAACATGAACATGAACTAAGGAAGAGTGGATTTAGGCAGGACCTAATGCTGGTTGAGTATAAAGAACAATTTATAAAGGGTTGTGATTCGGCAGCTACCACTCAGGTAAAATTGGACTGATATGCTGAACAGAATCTGATTACTCAAAACAATTGCTGCACTAACAGGAAAGTAGACCAGTTGTCCTTCAGGTCTAATCTCACTAAAAAGGAGCTACAGAGGGACTGACCCCATCAACTAAACTAGAGCTTGACCCTAGTCCAATCTCCTCCATCAGGCATGCTTAAGTGTGCAAAGTGGGATTATGTAAAGTGTTGGGCTCTGAAATGGTTAATGCTGAGGTGTACTGTAAACAGTGTGTAATTTAAAGATCTTAAATGGACGTGGGTGCAAGAATAGAACTGGATCTTGAAAAAATAGATCCATCATCTACCCTGACAGAGTCATAGAGATGTACAGCACGGAAACAGACCCTTCAGCCCAACTTGTCCATACTGACCAAATATCCCAAATTAATCTAGTCCCATTTACCAGCATTTGGCCCATATCCCTCTAAACCCTTATTCATTTACCATTCGTCTATCTTACTAATCTAACTTGCACCTAATTTCTATCATTAACAAACTATATATTGCTTCAGAAAGGGCTCTGTTGTACAGTGATAATGTCCCTACCTTTGACCCAAAGGTTCTGGGTTCAAGTCCCACCTGCTCCACAGCTGAGTAATAACATCACTGAATAGGTTGCTGAGGAAAATATCTAGTCATTTATAAGGACAGTTGTGGCACAGTAGCAGTGTCCCTACCTCTGAGACAGGAGGCCTGGGTTCAAGTCCCACCTGCCTCAGAGTTGTATCAGAACTGGTTAAGTTAAAATGCCTGTCTTGTTCAAGACAAAAGCCTATTTTTCATTACACTAATGGATAGTCTTCCTCAATCAGACAGACCTTTAGACCAATCTAACAGGACAATGGTGACTTCAAATCTACCTGAGGTAGCTTTCTGTAAGGTGATCATGGTGAGGTTCCATCATGCAACATGGTGATCAGTGGTATGGATTTGATTTCACTGTTCATACAACAGATAAGCTGTCAGCAGGACCTTCACCACCAAGAGAAAGTGTATCATTTCAAAGAAGGAAATGAAATCTTCAGAGGCTGTGAAATACAGCTTTACTGTGATGCTATTTGGTATAAGGAAATATTTAAACAAAGAAACTCTTGATAAATTAAACCTTCATCCAGTGCATATAACAGAGCAGTATGAGAAAGGTATTAAAAGTCATCAAAAGGTGGGAAAAGATAGCTGGAAAAAAATTGTTCCCAAGGGTTGAGGAGTCAATAGGAGGGTGAATTGGGCTTACTACAAGACTAAAGATAAGAGATTTCAAACATTGAGCAGGAAACATTATGTTTTACAGAATTGTAGATATTGATTTGTGATTACAAATTATTGGGGTGTACAGTGGCTCAGTGGTTGGCACTGCTGCCTCACTGTGCCAGAGACCCGGGTTTGATTCCACCCTCAGGTGACTATCTATGTGGAGTTAACACGTTCTCTCTGTGTCTGCGTATGTTTCCTCCCACAGAGCATAAACATACATGTCAGGTGCATTGTCCATCTTCAACTGCCCATAGTGTTCAGGAATGTACAGGCCAGGTGGATTAGCCATGGGAAATGCCGTGAGAGGGTAGGGGGTTGGTCTGGTTGGGATGCTCTTTTGGAGGGTTGGCACGGACTCGATGGGCCAGATGGCCTGCTTCCACACTGTAGGGATTCTATGATTCTATCGTGGTTGACACAGAATTTACATCAACCTTCAAGAATATGCTGGGTAAGCGGAAAAAGAACAGGGAACAAAGTATATAGCTACTACTGATTAAATGCGATACAACAATTTGCTCATGTGGGGGGTAAATGCCAAAATGGACTGCAGAGGTCCAAAGGCCTGTTTCCATGTAGGCACTTTTAAGTGTTTGTAAATTGACTGCACATTAACAGCAGTTAATTCTCTGCAACATCAGAAACGGAGAGATTTCTTTAAGGAGGACGGAAAGCCTCAAATGACAAAAACACAAGTATTTTTCTGGCTTTCCCTCAGCAAGGTAGGTGAGAAAAATTCAGATCATGGTGTCATTCAAACGTGATGTTTTTTTTTCCCAAAAGGCTTATTCAAAAGAAGTAAAAGTACTGCCGTTATTTATACCGTAGCCTCCAGAGTGGTTAGGGTGAAGTTCTGCATTGTGTGACTGATGAGCCAAGCTTTAAAGCAAAACAATGATTGTTAGAAAAGGAACAACGGCTCCAGGAGGAACCTTGCTTTGTTTAGGGTTTTCAGAAACTAATCAGAATGCCACTGCAATCAAGCCTAAATGTGGCAGGTTAGGTGAAAAGCAGCAAGTTAATAGTTTACTCTAAAGACCACCCCTGTTAGTTCCCAGCACACTAGCTGGGTGGTGGAGGTCATTGCACTCCACAGTGGTCATTTTAGGTCACAACTGAATGGATTCTGTATGGTTAAGTGATCATGCGACTTCTGCATTAAACTGTTTAAAATTCAACAATGTTAACTCTGCAAGGACAAGGGTGAATGCAAATGCCTTGCAATACTCTCTTGTATAATAGTGTGGCATCTCCCGAATCCATTAAGGAGAGTCTTGTTTCTTGCGTTGAATATTCAATCTTGTTATGAAAGATGCATATCTCCATGGCAATGGCAGTCAATTGAAAATATCATACCTTTGACATCCTTCTTGGTGAAATTAGTGAATCAGTATAACAAAAAAGTGCCAAATATTTTCCCAGAAAAACTTGTAAATGAAATTAAAGAGCATGGAGTTAAAGGAACACGGGCAACATGAATTCAAATTTAGCTAAAGGGCACAAAGCAAAGTGGTGAACAATTGTTTTCCAGACTGGAGCGAGATATACAGAGGTGTTCCTCAGGAGTCTTTAGTAGGATCATTGATCTTTTTGATATATCTTAATGACTTGGACATGACAGGGCACTACTTCAAAGTTAGCAGATGATGAGAAACTTGGAAATGCCTTAAACAGGGAGAAGGATGTTTACACGAGGACACAGAAAGTCTAATGGAATGAGTAGACAAGCAGCAGATAAAATTTTATATAGAGAACTGGGAACTAACACATTTTAGCCAAAAGAATATGAACAGGCAACTTAAATTAAGTAAGAGTGTGTTATAGAGGACGCAGGACCAGAGAGATCTGGGGATGCACATAGACAATCGTGGAAGATGACTGGTCACATTGGGAAGGTTACTGGAAATCATTGGCTTTATTCATTGAAACATGCAGACCTGAAGTGAGGTAACTATATTAAATAGTTGCAAAATACTGGATAAGACCTCAGCTAGAGTCTTATGTTCAGTAGTTACTACACTTTGAGAGTGATGCTAAAGCATTAGAGAGGGTGCAGAGATTTGTTAGATCAGTCTCAGAGATGAGTGAAGGCAATTTGATTTCTATAAGCTTTACAGAAGCCATTGATGCCACAGCAGAGAACACACAGAATTTTTTTTCCTTGGTGGTTTGTGAAGACTCCCTGTCAGGAAGAAAGGACAAAACGTGATAATAAAAAGTGCATGTTTTTGGCTAACAGTAAAAGTATAACTACATTCTCAATTCTGTGGAATGTGCTGAGGGAATTGCATTGTACATATGTTGTGACTAATCAGCATTAAATTAGCAATATTACATTAGAAGGTCACAAGATAGGCAATCGACCCACATTGATAAAGTATACCACAAGAGACGGTGCCTGGTAAATCTAATCATTAACACTGAGCAGCAAAATGCTTTTGATGCATGACTTAAAAAAAATGCATCCGCAAGCATCCTAGCAGTTTTAAGCAAATGAGAAACATGGTTAGAAAAATGCTTGTCCTTTGTCCAGTTTTGTCCCATATTCTACTCATATCCAGTTTTGTATTAGAATTGTGCAATTCTAGCAGTGTTGGTAATATAAGTGCACATTATCTATACTGTCCTTTTGAATTTGGGGTTGAAATGCACTGTAAGTATACTGCAGATAAAACTATACTGGTTAACTTGTTTGCATTAGCAAACTAAGTGCACCATTCAGCTTCTGTTTGTCTTTGTAAGTAACACACTTATGAGTTTGAACATTATGGTTCCAGCACTACAAACTGTGATGGTGGAGGCAAGAGTGAAGTCAGCAAGAATCCAAGAATATACCAGCTCCATAGTTCCTTTATTTAACATTCTAAAGCTGTGCAAATGTTAAAAGTCGAAGAAAGAGATTTCAGAAAATTTGGCCAGTTCTTGAAAGACATCCTTTCCTCTACCGTTTGATGTGGATTGGTTTAAGGTGGGCTGGGGGCAGCCAGTCTGGCTGTGCTGGATAATCTTTGCTCCTTTGAGTGTGGTGTTATCAGCAAAATGAGAAGATTACAAATGTATTCATGCATTGTACATACAAGACTCTTGGGCTATATAATTTTGTAGAATCATGGAATGATAAAGAACAGAGGCCATTTGGCCCATCATGTCTTTGCCACCACATTAAAGTAGGTCACCTTTCAATCCACTTTCAGTTTCTGTCCTCATAATTTTGCAGGTTTTCCATTGAAGTAAATATTCAATGATACTTTGAAAGTTATTATTGAATCTGATTGAACCACCCTTTCATGTAGCAATCCAACACTGCAAAAACATAAAATATCCTCCTATCATCTCTGGTTCTTTTGTCTTTCCCTGTAAATCTGTGTGCTAGCCTTACTGGCACTTTAGGTGGAAACTGTTACTCATTCCAACAAAACTGTACATGGTTTTGAGCTTCCTCTTAGCTTCAAAGCAAACAACTCCATCTTCCTTATGTCTCTCACCACATCCGATCTGCTCTTTCGAAAGGAAAGTACGATTGCTCTTCTTCTCTCTTTAGGGAAAGAGCCAAAAGTGAGTTTAATTGAATCATTCTTTTAAACAACTGGCACAAGCATGATTGTCCAAATGATTTACTTTAGTGATGGTAGATTCCATAACGGCAGATAGTCTGGGAATTCAAACTTTCAAAATGTTGGTTCTTAGCATGCACCTCAATGAATGGCTGAAACGTCAGAGACTCATTCCCTCAAAGGAACATCTGTGAAACTTCCGGTGATGGTTCAGGCCCTAATGGAGTCTTTTCCCAGTCTATTTTTCATCTTTCCAGCATACTGTCATTACAATAATGCTGGGGCAACTGTACATTTTCAGCACTCGTAAACATATGCTTTACCTTGTAAATAAGCTTACAACACGCAAGTATAAATATATGGTCAATATCTCAATATGTGAAGAATGCAAACATAAAAGGGGGTAAACCAGAAATCCCTCCAAGCTGATCATTTAATGATACCATCATTGTACTTCCGATTTTTCCATGCTTGAAGAAAAACCATTGTGGTTGCAGTCAGTACCTGAAGGAAAGGACACATACGCCTCTAGCTTCTGTCAGGGCCAAGGTTTTCCCAAAAGTCTGCCATTCCTGTTCCAGGAAAACCACTGATAGCCTGAGGAAAAGCAATAAACAGTATTCACACTATTCACTTCGAGCTTTAATGGGTTTTTCAATGTCGTTTCCAGTGGTCAATCAGGAGAACCCTTAGGGAAACACGTCTCACCTACTTCGATTCTGCTCACTTGTTACAGGTAATCAGTACACAAAATAGAATAAAGTATTTTAATGTTCATAGCATCATTAATTACAAAGAACTGAAGTAAAATGATCCGTCTTTTCCACTGGAAAGAATCAATTTGTAGCATATCATATGTTATCATATCATATGTTACTCTGAGTGACAGCCACAAGAGGCTAAATTTCTAGTGTGAAACAGCCCCACATACAGAAAGTGTGCAGTGATACAAAATTGGATTAAGTCAGACAGCAGGCACAGGGACGTGAAATGTGATTAACGCACATTCAGAGCAATGGAAACAGCACACAAACTTCATGCTGTCAGCCAATTTAGATGATGATGAAATGCACCCGAGTATTAAGTACACGGCTGAGTGTGCCTCACCGTAGGATGTGCATTTGTGCAAGGCTAGCACCACTTAAAACCAGCCTGAAAGGTGAGATGCATTCTGGCTGCAGAAGGTGTTGATTGAACATACAGATATTTGTATGACTTAGGAGCAGAAGAGGCCATTCAGCCCCTCAAATTCTTCCATTCAATAGTATCATGGCTGATCTGATTGTAACGTCAAATCCACATTCTTGCCTGCCACAATATTTTTTTTAACACTGGTTTAACTCTCTCTTCCTTAAAAATATTCGAGGTCACAGAGTCATTCTGCAGGGAAACAGACCCTTCAGTCCAATTTGTCCATGTCGACCAGGTATCCTACATAAATCTAGTCCTGTTTGCCAGGATTTGGCCCATATCCCTCTAAACCCTTCCTATTCACTTATCCATCCAGATGCCTTTTAAATGTTGTAATCGTACCAACCTCCACCACTACCTCTGGCAGCTCATTGTCTTTGTCCAGGACAGTGGTCTTATCCTGGCAGCGGTTTTCTTCGGCAGGGGCTTTTGGCCCAATTTTTCCGGTGGCCCTGCATGTCAGTTTCATCACGGTGTGGCGTTCTCGTCACGGATTGATGGTCTCATTCTGGCTGTGTGTTTCGTCTTTTGGTCGGCTTCCTCCGAAAACAAGACTTCTGTCACCTGTACAGGTGCCATGGTAAGGCGACTTTTTACACTTTTCATTGTATTTTTCTTGTAAAGGTACATATGACAATAAATTCTACATTCTAAATTTTATATCTTTCCCCTCTCACCTTGAACCTATACCCTCTAGTTTTGGACTCCACCACCCCAGGGAAAAGACCTTGTCTATTTACCCTATCCATGCCCCTCATGATTTTATAAACCTCTAAAAGGTCACCCTTCAGCCTCCTATACTCCAAGGAAAACAAGACCAGCCTATTCAGCCTCTCTCTAACAGTTCAAACCCTCCAAACCTGGTAACATCCTTGTAAATCTTTTCTGAACCCTTTCAAGTTTCTTATAGCAGGGAGACCAGAATTGCACGCAGTATTCCAACAGTGACCTAACCAATGTCCTGTACAGCCACAACATGACTTCCTAACTCCTATACTCAATGCAGTGACCAATAAGGCAGCATACTAAATGCCTTCTTCACTATCCTGTCTACCTGCGACTCCACTTTCAAGGAACTATGAGCCTGCACTCCACGGTCTCTTTGTTCAGCAACACTCCCCCGGACCTTACCATTAATTGTATAAGGCTTGCTCTGATTTGCCTTTCCAAAATACACATTTATCTAAATTAAACTCCATCTGCCAATCCTCGGTCCATTGGTCCACCTGATCAAGATCCCATTGTACTCTGAGGTAACGTTCTTCGCTGTCCACTATACCTCCAATTTTAGTTTCATCTGCAAACTTACTAACCATACCTCCTACGTTTTTTTTTCCTTTATTCATGGATGAGGATGTCACTGGCTAGACAGCATTTATTGCCCATCCCTAATTGCCCAGAGGGCAGTTCAGAGTCAACCACATTGCTGTGGGTCTGGAGTCACATACAGGCCAGACCCAGTAAGCGAGTCTGTTTCCTTCTCTATAGGGCATTAGTGAACCAGCTGGTTTTTCCTGACAATTGACAATGGATTAATGGTCATCATTAGATTCTGAATTCCAGATATTTTATTGAATTCAAATGCCACCATCTGCCATGGCGGGATTCAAACCCTGGTCCCCAGAACATTATCTGGGTCTCTGGATTAACAGTCAAGCGATAATACCACCAGGCCATCACCTCCCCAGTTCACATCATAATTATTTATATAAATGAAGAATGGCAGTTTTCCATCACCTTTTCAGGAAGAGAGTTCCAAAGATTCATGAATCTATGTGAGAGAAAAAAAATTCACCTAATCTGTTTTAAATTGTCAACGTCTGATTTTTAATCAGACACCTCTAGTTCTAGGTCTTCCCATAAGAGGAAACATACTCTCCATAGCTACACTGTCAAGGATCTTGCATTTCAATCTGTGGCTACAAGTCTAAACTATCCAACCTCTCCTTATAAGGCAACTGACTCCTTCCAGGTGTGGGAGAAAATTACTGCAGTTGCTGGAATCTGTACTGAAAACAACAAGTGCTGCAGATCACAGTGGATCAAGCAGCATCTATGAAGAGAGACCAAGCTCACATTTCGAGCCTAGATGACCATTCCAGATGTTAGCCTAGTAAACCTTCACTGAACTATCATTACGGCCTTCCTTAAAAAAGGTGACCTTAAATATAGTGGGCAGTACTCCAAAAGTGGTATCATCAGTGCATTGGTATATTTAACTCCCCTCATGATAAACAGTAACATCCAATTAGCTTTCCTAATTGCAGAAAATATTTTATTAACTGGCACCAATGGGACCAGGAATGTGCCAGTTGATCAAGAGGTCCACATAATCACTGTTAAAACACACACTAAGTAATAGAGACGTATTTCAGGGGGTAAACACATCACTCTATATACATCATAAATCACTTAAATAATAATGCAAGTTGGCCTTAAATAAAACTTACTGGCAAAGAGCCTTATCATTTGAACTCAGACCTTGCGGAGATCTCGATAGTACAGTAAACTTCCAATATTGGAGGCATATAATTTTGCTGGTTTATCGAGACTGTTGGCTCGTAAGTGCTGGTTAAAACAAAGTTTGCTGTACTTCAGTACTTGCATCTTGTCTTGTGTGATTCATGTACACAAATACTATGTCATTCGATACAGAGCCTTTTGTTTTATCCTCCCACTCACTTTGCAAATTACAAAGTTTGTAAATTTTAGTTGACCGTAAATTCTAGTCTTACCTTTTAGTTGACTCTTAGATTCATATGCTTTATTCTTGCCTTTCACAGTCTGTTTATTATTTCCAACACTAATGCCTCTATGTTTGGCCTTGACTCTACCTACTGATTTACCTCATCTTCTCAAATTTGATTCCTTACCCACATTCTTCATTTTACAGTCCTCTTTGCTCCCCTAATTATGTGGTTAGCAAGTACACCTACCTCAGTACAACTTCTGGTAGAGACCATCCCACTGGTACAAATTCTAATTTTCTTTGTACTGGTGCCAGTGCCGCACAAAGCAGAACCCACTTCTCCCAGACCAGTCTTTAAGTCATGCACTTAACTCTTTAATCTTAATCGCCATATATCAATATTCATATGGCTTAGGAAATAATGCTGAAATTATGACCTTTGAGATTCTGCTTCTCAATTCAGCACCCAACATTCCCTCTTCCTGATACATTGGGGTATCTTTAGCTGTGCTCAGAATCTGAGCCAAAGCTTCTTGAACTTTAAACGTATGCCACAGTAGAGAAAAAAGTAGTTCCAGGAACTCCTACATGCTGGAACTATGACACATCACCTATCCTGCTATCCTTAATGTATTTTAAAAACAAATTAATTATTGCATTGAACTTTATATTTACTGATATTTTGATATTTTTATCGTCACCACCAGTTGCAGCAATATATTGATCCTTATAAATGTAATCAACCTTAATCACTTACCCGTTACTGTATTCGCCAATTAACTCTTCTGTAATAGAATAAGAAGCAATTTCTCAAGGTGAAAGCATTTAGACAAAGGCCAAAGCAACAGAACACCTATTTCTCTTCCTGCACTTAACGGCCTAAATCAGTTCACTCTATTGTACATCACACTCTAAGCAATATTTGTGAGCAGAAAAAGGAAAAGAAATGGTGCAGCCAGCCATGGAATATGTCCCAATTTTCTCTAATGCAGCAGGTAAACAAGAGAGAGTTGTCTTCCAGCAGCAAAGCAGAAGGCAGATATAAAGAAAGTACAATGACCTAGATGTAGTGCCACAAAAGCAATAAAGGCCTCACGTTAGTGGTTAAGATCAGTAAATGTATCACTTAATTTACTCATAAATGGGACGTAACAGTCACCAAGAAAGACTGCACTTGTTAATGTCTATAACGTCCCTTGCCACTGCAGCCATGTGATGTTAGTGCCTGATTTAACTGCACAGAGGGAGGTATCCTGTCACCAAGTCACTCTTTATTTCCATGTGCATTCTTTGTTCACATCTGTCAGCCAGGGCTCCCTGATTCGCCATGTTAACAGCCCCAATCAGGGAACTCATATTCAATGAGATCCACCTGACCAACCTTGCTTCAATCACTACATAACTAATTGGAAAGGAGTTTCAGGATTTTGATCCAGTTACAGTAAAGGAACAGTGGTACAGTTCCAAGTCAGATATTGTCAGCTTAGACAGAAACTTCTAGTTAGCAACGTTCCCAACTAACTACTGCCCTTGTTCTTCTAGATGGAACCAGGTACAAATTTGGAAGTTCCTGTTGAAGTTCTTTTAGTAAGCTGCTGCCATGCATCTTATGGGTGAAACACACTGCTGCTACTACATATTGACGTGATGAATGTGATGCCAATCAAATAGACTGCTTGGTTCTGCACAGTGTTAAACATCTTGAATATTCTTGGATCTACATTCATCCAGGCAAGTGTAGAATATTAAGTCAAGTATTCCATTACACTCCTGAGTTTTACCTTGTAGGTAGTGACAAGTTTCAGGGGGTCAGGAGGAGGGTTAGTCACCACAGAAATCCCAGTATCACCTTGCTTCTATAGCCTGCTTCATTTTGCTGGTCCAGTTAAGTTCCCGGTCAATGGGAACCCCTATAAATTGATGGTGGGGATTTAGCAATGTTAATTCCAATGAGCATCAAAGGGAGATGGTTAGATCTTTCTTAATGGAAATGGTCACTGACATACATTAGTACAACGAAAGGAAGATGAGTGAAGCAGGTTAGGATCACTGGGAAGCAAACCAGGAGGAATGTGAAGCACACCAAAAGCAGTGTGTAGCAGTTGAGGATCACTCGGGTTCACTGGTGAGAGAGTTTTGTGATTTTGTTTCCCTATTTAATTACTCTGAAGTTTTGGGAAATTTAAACAAAAAATAAATTTTTTTGATGATAATAATAATGAGAAGGGAGTACCTGGTGGGTATTTTTTGGATAAGTTTTATTACCTAACAGATGTAGGAATATCACGGCTGCTCCATATCCTGAAACGCACGTCCCATGACATGTAGGAGCTCCGAGGAGGTTTCTTACTCCTGGATTACCACTTGTGAAGGAAATCTATCAGTTGCAGCATTGTGAGGTCCAGGTTTCAGAGCATGAGCAAAGCTGGTGGTATTCTGGCGCATGAGGTTCCATGGAATTATGGCAAACTCCTCTGTAAATGTAGTCACCCCACAATTTAAGATGATGCAGAGAGAAAGGAAATGGGTGACCATGAGGTAGTTGAGAATAAATACAGATGTACTGTGAGAGACATCCGGAGTGCTACTTGTTCTGAATACAGATGAAAGTGATGGTTCATCTTAGGAGTACGGGTCAGAGCCAAGTCCGTGGCAACACAGATGGTGCAGGTCTACAGAGAGGCACACTGAAGATCAAAAGAAAAACAGTGATAAAAGATCTGATACTTAGAAGAACAGACGAGAACTTCTGCAGCTGAAGATATGACTCACGATGGCGTGTTTCCTCCCTGGTGCCGAGGTGAATGGCTGCAGAGTGCTCTGACAGGTTGGGGGGACAGTGGGGGCGAGTTAATAGTCAACCATCATGGCCCTCAATGGGACCATCAAAGTATGTAGAAAGTGGGATGTGGCCCTGCAATCAGAATTTAGGGAGCTAGATGCGAAATTAACAGACAGGACCTCAAAAGTAGTAAACAATTAATTTCTCCCAGTACCACAGTCAGGCGGATATAGACAAGAGGATAAAGCAGATGAATGTGTGAATGGAGAGGTGGTTCAGGATGGAGAGGTTTAGAGTCTTGTGACATCAGCATCAGTTCCAGGGTAAATGAAATCTGCTGCATATGTTGCACCTAAATAGAATCAGAACCAGTTTTGTTGCACTTTGATTTTCTACTGCTATTGGGGAAAGTTTATAAATTATTAGAAATGTGGGAGTGAAGAATATTACTGAAGAGGGATACTAAGGTAAAAGAATATTGAGAAAGACAGTATAAAATACTAAGGTGTTGGGGGATTCTGCTAAAGAGAAAAAGTAATAAATTCTAAATTAGAGTGACAGTGCATGTTTGCGGATATATGGAGTGTGGTAAATTAGATTAGCAAGGTGAAATGCAGATTGGCATTGCTGTAGTGATAACTATTAACTGTTCCTGTGTACAAGGTGTTCAGGGTAAAAAAGGAAAGGGGAGGCATGGCAGTATTTGTAGCATCATGAAAATGGATTTGGTTACAAGATGGTGATATATGTCACGTGTAACAGTGACATCAGAACTTATGTGCAAGAAGTTTTCAGGAAAGGATGACGTAGTCTGTACTAATGAAAGATGTATTTACAGAGAATAGCATTATGAAATATAGTGTAAATAATAGAATTTGCAAGAACGTACCAGAGTCACAAAGCAGTCATTGTTAGGTAATGAGAAACCACAGGTGGTGGATGCATCCAAAACCTAAGCTACAAATTTTCACTAAGACCCTGGAAACCACAGGTCAGACACTAGAAAGAAGAGACAAGAATAGCTATCTCTATGATGCTGAATAGAATCCCAAGCTAAACATCTCATGACAGCACCAATCAGTATTGATTAATGGTCTACTCTGCACTCTGAGATCATGACCCCCTGTTTTAGACTTCTAATCAAGACCAATCTATCCAGACCTGTCAGCATTTTATTTCAATGAGATCCCCTATCATTCTTCTAAATTCCAGTGAATACAGGCTTGGAGATTAACCTGAACATGATTCTCTGGGTGTGGTCTCACCAACAGCTGCAACAAGACATCCCTGCTCCTGTACTGAAACCCTCTTGCAATGAAGGCCAACATACCATTTGCCTTCATTACTGCTTGCTGTCCCTGTTTGCTTGCTTTCAGTGGCTGGTACACATGGGCAGCCAGACCTGTTTATACATCATCATTTCCCAATCTATCTCCATTTAAATAATATCCTATCATTCTGATTTATCTTCCAAAGTGGACAACTTCACATTTGTCCATGTTATACTGCATCTACTGCATATTTGCCGACTTACTGATTGCCTTGAAACCGCTTTATTCCCCTCTCACCACTCATAATTCCACCCAGTTTTGTGTGGTCAGCAAACTTGGAAATATTATTTCCGTTTCCCTCATCCAAATTGTTGATACATTTTGTGAATAGCCTTGGCCCAAACACTGATCAAAACCAAATGAACTGCGGATGTAAATCAGGAACAAAAACAGAAGTTGCTGGAAAAACTCCGCAGGTCTGGCAGCATGTGTGAAGGGGAAATCAGAGTTAACGTTTTGGGTCCGGTGACCCTTCCTAAGAACAGTTCCTCAGTTCTGAGGAAGGGTCACCCGACCCGAAATGTTAGCTCTAATTTTTTCTTCACAGGTGCTGCCAGGCCTGCTGAGTTTTTTCAGAAACTTCTGTTTTTGTTCCAAACACCGATCCCTGCGGTACTCACCGTTCACTCTCAAAAAGACTTATTTATTTGTGGTCTCTGTTTCCAGTTTGCTGCCCAAGTCTCAATCCATGTCAGTATATTATCCCCAATCCCATGTGCCTTATTCTTGCACATTAATCCCTTATGTGGGGCTTCAACAAAAGCCTTCTGAAAATCTAAATACACCACTGTACTGTTCTATAATAAGAAGCACAGTCAGTAAGATTCAGATATGTACAAGCAGAGCCCCATTGGATTTCAAACCCATTGCGGTAACCATTCACCGATCGCAACAAGCCCAATAACTGGTTCCTGGCCAATCCCAGCAGATCTTTATGGAAGAAGGTGGTTTGACCCATTATGTCTGTACAAATTCTTTGGTAGAACACAACTGAGTGCATGAAAGCATTTACACTGTCCCATTGAAGTCTTCGTGCTATGCCAACTGAGCCTCACCCGATCCAATTGGAGCGTCAACTTTCTCTGTTGACTCGAGTCTCTGCCATTTTCTCATTCTATTTTAGATCATTTTATAGCCATCTTCTAAACATTTACTTTTAATTGGGCTTCTTAAATCTTGAATTGGTTGCCACCGTGATTCATACAGCACTTAGAATTATTTAGCAAATGTTATCCAATCACCAAATCTTGGCAAACATTGGACTCGGCTGTTTGAATATTGCAAGCACAATCTGGTTGTATATAGTCAGTAACCTGATGACACCAGAACATGTCCCAAATTGATCAAAGATATTTGACTGCTCTAGGTGTCATGGTTAAGAGGATTCTGAACTCTGGTTAGCATAGGACAAAATCTTTAAGAATCCCAAGACTCCTGGACAATGACTTACCCCATGTGCTTCATTATGGTGGGAAGCAGAGAGAGGAATGATATGATTGTCACCGGACATAGAATTTTCAAACTGGGAACAGGCCAGGTGTTATTTTTAAACTGCAGTTGTGCCAACTTTGAACAGAGATTTATTGCTCAACACATTTTCAAATCACTTGATATTTAAGGCAAGGACTGATTAGGGGCAGTCAACATGGCTTTGCGTGTGGGAAATCATGTCTCACTAACTTGATTCAGTTGTTTGAAGAAATAACAAAGAGGATTGATGAGGGCAGAGCGGTGGATGTGATCTATATGGACTTCAGTAAGGCATTTGATATGGTTCCTCATGATAGACTGGTTAGCAAGGTTAGATCACACGGAATACAGGGAGAACTAGCCAATTGTATACAGAACTGCTCAAAGAAAGAAGACAGAGGGTGGTGGTGGAGAATTGATTGTCAGACTGGAGGCCTGTGACCAGTGGTGTACCACAATGATCGGTGCTGGGTCCACTGCTGTTTGTCATTTATATAAATGATTTGATGTGAACATAGGAGATATGGTTAGTAAGTTTGTAGATGACACTGAAATTAGAGGTGTAGTGGACAGCAAAGAAGGTTACCTCAGAGTACAATGCGATCTTGATCTGATGGGTCAACAGGCTGAGGACTGGCATTTGGAATTTAATTTAGATAGATGTGAGGTGCTGCATTTTGGAAAGACTATTCAGGGCAGGATTTATGCAATTAATGTAAGGTCCATGGGAGTGTTGCTGAACAAAGAGACAGTGGAGTGTAGGTTTTTTGTCCCTTGAAAGTGTAGTCGCAGGTAGATAAGATAGTGAAGAAGGCGTTTGGTATGCTTGCCATTATCGGTCAGTGCATTGAGTATAGGAGTTGGAAGGTCATGTTGCGGCTGTACAGGACATTGGTTCGGCCACTTTTGGAATATTGTGTGTAATTTTGGTCTCCCTGATATAGGAAGGATGTTGTGAAACTTGTAAGGGTTCAGAAAAGATTTACAAGGATATTGTCAGGGTTGGAGGATTTGAGCTATAGGGGGAGGCTGAATAGGCTGGGGCTACTTTCCCTGGAATGTCGAAGGCTGAGGGGTGACCTTATATTGGTTTATAAAGTCATAAGGGGAATAGACAGGGTAAATAGGCAAGGTCTTTTCCACAAGGTGGGGGCCTCCAAAATTAGAGGGTATAAGTTTAAGGTGAGAGAAGAAAGATCTAAAAGGGACCTAAGGGGCAATGTTTTCATGCAAAGATTGGTGCGTGTATGGAATGAGCTGCCAGACAAAGTGGTGGAGACTGCTTTAACCACAACATTTATAAGGCATCTGGATGGGTATACGAATAGGAAGGGTTTAGAGGGATATGGGACAAATGCTGGCAAATGGGACCAGATTTACACAGGTTATCTGGTCAGCGCGGACGAGTCGGACCAAAGAATCTGTTTCCGTGTTGTATATCTCTATGACTACGACTAAGGAGAACAATGCATTGCTGGACAAAGAGGATGTCCCAGAGGGATCAAGGACAGAATCAATTTGGCTACAGCTGAGGAATAAAAAAGATGGAATCAAATTAGTCAATGTACTCCATAAGCCACTGACTAACGGAAAATGTGTAGAGGGACACATTTGTAAAGAAATTATAGAGGAATGGAAGAATTATAGAATATTTATAATTGAGACTTTAACTATCTAGATTTGGACTGGGGATGGTCATAATGTAAAAGGCAGAGAGGGGTAAGAGTTTTCAGAGAATGTTCAAGAAGATGTTCTGCAGTAATATACTTCCAGTCCAATGGGAAAAAAAGCCTAGTTTTTGAAAATGAGGGGGGGACCAAGTGAATCAAGTGTTCGTAGAAAAGCGTTTAGGAGGCAGGAGGGGGAAAAACAATTTTAACTGAGGGAGAATGGAGCTGTCCCAGATAAACTGAAATCAAAGAGCAGCAAGCAAACATGGAATCGAAGAACGGATTGCCTTTGAAGAAGAAGTTGAGGTATATTCCCGTGAAATGAAAAGGTATGGCAAACACATTTGGGGTCCCCTCGATGATAAAACAGAGCACGCTAAGAGAAAAAAAAATCTGGTTATGACCGATATCTGCGATAACTGCAATTGAGAATTAGTCCAAATGAAAGGATTTGGAAAAGCAAGTAAAGGAACCAAAGAGACATTACAAGAGGACAATGGCAGCTACATAAAATGGGATCTAAAATAAATACAAACAGTAAAACAGTGTGAAGAGGTGAAGTAGAACCAATTACTAATCAAATAGGGATTAGGCATAGGACAGAGAGCATGGCTACAGTATTAAATAAAAGCTTCGCATTTGTCTTTACGAGGAAAGAATATATTAAGCAGGCCATGGTGATGAAGGAGGCAATTCAGGCACTTGAAGTGCTTTAAATTGTTAAGGAGGAGTTATGGATGGGTGTGCTTAAAACTTATAAGGCACCAGGACTGAATCAGACACATCCAAGGGTACTGAAGGAAATGAGAATGCATTTTGAATAGGCAACGGCTATAATTTTGCTAATCTTCCTTCATCTGAGGGATGATTCTAGAAAAATGGATAACTTCAAGTATTACACCCTTGTTCAACAAAATGGTTCAAAGGTTATACTCAGATATTAAAGGCCAGACAGTTTAACCTTGGTTTTGGAGAAGCCTCAGAGACAATAATGCAGCACAATATTTGCACGTACTTCAGCAAATGTGGGTTAAATTAAGGAAAGTCAGCACAGATTTGATTCTGCAAGTACATTAACAGCAAAAGAGCAACAAAGGAGAGAATACAGCCCCTTGAAGATCATAAGGTCATCTATGTGGGAACCAAAGGAGATGGGAAAGATATTGAACAAATATTTCACGTCAGTTTTTACTGTGCAGAAAGATATGGAGTCCAGGCAACTCGGAGAAATAAACACTGATGTTTTGAAAACTGTCCACATTAAAGAAGAGGAAGCGCTGGAGGTCTTAAAAAACATAAAGGTGGATAAATCTCCAGGACCTGATCACAGTATCCCAGGAAGTTGTGGGAAGCTAGTGAAGAAATTACGGGGACCTTAGCAGAGATATTTGTGTTATCTTCAGTCACAGATGAGGTGCCGGAGGACTGGAGGGTGGCTAATGTTATGCCTTTATTTAAGAAAGGCTGTGAGGAGAAGCCTGGGAACTATAAATCAGTAGTGGGTATGTTTTTGGAGGGGATTCTGAGAGATAGGATTTACATGCATTTGAAGAGGTGAGGACTGATTCACGATAGTCAGCATGGGTTTGTGAATGAGAAATAGTGTCTCAAAAACATGATTGAGTTTTTTGAGGATGTAACCAAAAAGATAGACAAAGGGAGAGTGGTAGACGTATTTTTACATACTTTAATAAAGCTTTTGATGAGGTTCCACTCGGTAGACTGGTTAGTAAAGTTAGGTTACGTGGGATTCAGGGAGAGCTTGCCAATTGGATACATAATTGGCTTGATGGTAGAAGACAGAGGGTGGTGGTGGGCGGGGTTGTTTTTCAGACTGGAGGCCTGTGACCAGCGGTGTTCCACAGTGATCGGTGTTGGGCCTACTGCCGTTTGTCATTTATGTAAACAATTTGGATGGGAATTTTGGAGGCACGATTAGTAAGTTTGCACATGACTGGAAAATTGGCGATATAGTAGACAGTGAGGAAGATTATGTAATATTACAAAGAGATCTTGATCATTTGGGCCACTGGGTTGAGAAGTGGCAGATAGAGTTTAATTTGGATAAATGCAAGGTATTGCATTTTGGTAAAATGAACGAGGGCAGGACTTATACAGTTAATGATAGGGAGTGTTGTCAAACAGCGAGACCTAGGGGTTTAGGTACATAGTTCTTTGAAGTTGCGTCTCAGGTAATCAGGGTGATTAAGAAGGAATTCAGCATGCTTGCTTTCATTGCTCATACCATTGAGTATAGGAGTTGGGACATCATATTGTACAGGAATTTGGTGGACCACTTTGGGAGCACTGTGTACAGTTCTAGTTGCCCTATTATTGGAAGCATATTATTAAATTGAAGGGGATTCAGAAAATATTTACCAGGATGATGCTGGAACTGCAGAGTTTGAGTTTTAAGGACAGGTTGGGTGGGCTGGGACTTTTTTCACTGGAGCGTAGGAGGTTGAGGAGTAACCTTATAGAAGTTTATAAAATCATCAGGGACATAGATATGGTGAATACCAAAGATCATTTCCCGATGGTGAGGGATTTCAAAAGTAGGTGGCATATTTTTAAGGTGAGAGGAGAGAGATTTAAAAGGGACCTTAGGGGCAAATTTTTCATTCACAGGGCATTTCATGTATGGAATGAAATACCAGAGGAAGTAGTAATTGCAGGTATAGTTACAACATTCAAAAGACATTTGGACAGGTCTGTGAATAGGAAAGGTTTAGAAGGATATGGGCGAAATGCAGGCAAATGGGATTAGTTGAACTTGGGAAACTTGGTCGTCATGGATGAGTTGGACCAAAGGGTCTGTTTCCATACTGTTTGACTCTATGACACAGTATTTAACTAAACTGCTTGAGTTGTTTGAAGAAGTCACAGACAAGGTGGAGGACGTGTGCATGGATTTACAAAAGGCATTTTAGAAAGTACCACACAGCAGACTTGTGAGTAAAGTTACAGCTCATGGAATGAAAGGGCCAGTCACAACATGGACACAAAATTAGCTGACTGGTGGCAAACAAAGGTTAGTGATAAATGGCTATTACTTGGACTGGAGAAAGTTTTACGGTGGAGATCCCAGGGATCAGTGGTCGGACCCCTGCTATTCCGAATATATCTTAATGAGTTAAGACATAGGGGTGCAGGGCACAAATTCAAATTGCATATGATACAAAACTTGGCACTATTGTGAACCATGAAGTAGATAAAGTGACACCTCAAAAATGCAGAGATTGGTGGATTGGCAGAAAACTGGCAACTTAAATTTAGTGCAAAGAAGCACGAGAAAGTTTATTTTGGTGGAAAGAATCTGGAGAGACGGTATAAATTATAGGGCATGACTCGAAAGGAGTGCAGTAGCAGACAGGTATTCGAGGATGGTGTGCTTACATCTTTTAATAACAGTTGAGAGCGCACATAATTGAGCATACTGGTCATCATCAATAAGGGCAGAGAATACAAAAGCAGGGAAGTTATGTTTAATCTGCATAATATTCTGGTTTATCTTCACCAGGAACATTGTAATCAGTCCCTAGTTCTGGACTGACCTACATGAGGAAACATCCTTTCCACACTGACCTTGTCAAGACCATTCAGGATCTTACTCACTTCAATCAAGTCACCCCTCGTTCTGCTCAAGTGGAAGTAAGCCCAGCCCATCCAATCTATCTTTATAAGACAACGCATTCATTTCAGGTATCAATTTGGTTAACCTCCATTGAACCATCTCCAATGTATTTAGATCGTCCATTAAACAGGGCAACCAAATCTACATACAGTATCTGAGATGAGGTCTCACCAATGTCCTGGATAACTGAAACACAACATTCTTACTTTTTATGTTTAATCCCTCTTGTTTTAATAGATTGCAACCCATTAATCTTTTTGATTACGTGCTGTACTATCATTCTAACTTTCTGTAATTCATGAACTAAAGCACCTAAATCCCTCTGCACTTCAGAATTCTACAGCTGCTCTCCATTTTAGCAATGCTCTGCTTTATCAATCATCCTGCCAAGGTGAACAATTTCACAGTTTCCCACATTTCCAAAATATAGGGTAAGGGGCTAGGTCAGGGTTGAATGCTCTTCAGAGAGTCGATATAGACTCAATGGGCTGAATGGCCTACTTCCTCACTGTCGGAGTTCTGTGATTCTTTGGTCCAGGCAATAAAGCCTTTAATTTTGACCCAAATCCTCTACTCAATGATATTTCATGTGGCAATGTGGGCTGTTATTGCATGCTGGCTGGCCACAAGTGGTTGGTTTGCAGCTTAGAGTTAGCAACCAGGTGTAAAGTGCAAAGCTCTTGTCACCCAGAAGCTAGCCTCTCATTTAACATGGGTGCCTAGGTTTTCATGCAGCACCAACTGCTACCAGGTCATAAGAACATAAGAAGTAGGAACAGAAGTAGGCTGTTCAGCCCCTTCAAGCCTACTCAAGAAGATCGGGGCAGATCTCATACATGGTTTTAACTCCCCTTTCCTGCTTGCTCTATAAAAACCCTTGCCTCCTTTACAAATCAAAAAATTTGTCAAACCCAATTTTAAATACAATATATTCAACGACCCAGACTCCACTGTTCTCTGTGGAATAGATTTTCAAACATTAACGAATTCTGAGAGAAAAAAAACCTCCACATATTCACAGGCATGATGTTCTGAGCATAACTGCACAGCAACCACATATTCAAAGAGTAATAACCTTTGCAGTTACAGTAAAGTTAGATGACTTGAAGTCCCTAAGGGGGACTCAAAGGTGTTATAAAGCAATATAGACAGGTTATGTCAGTGGGAAACAAGTTAGCAGATGGTATAATGTGGGAAAGGTGTAAGATTATACATTTTGGCAGTAAGAATAGACGAGCAATTTTTTGTTTAAAAGATGTGTAACTTATACATGTTGATATCTTGTGAAACTTAGGTGAACTTCTTCAAGAAACTCAAAGTCAGTAAAACAGTGCAACAAGCAATCAGGAAAGCCAATAACACGTTGCCCTTTATCACTGCTAGATGGTTGGATTTAAGCATAGGGAAGTTTTGATACAACTGTGCTGTGTGTTAGTGAGGCCGATTTGAAATCTTGTGTACAGCTTTGGTCCCTGTATTTAAAAAAAAAGATGTTCTGGCATTGGAGTCCATTCAGAAGAAATTCACTAGGTCTATTTCTAGGATGCAGGGATTGAATTACCATGAACTTCTAAACAGATTAGACCTTTATTCATTAGAGTTTAGAAGAATGAGGAGTGATCTTATTGAAACTGGCAAGAATTTGAGGTGGTGCCTTGGCAAGATAGATGTTAAGAATATGTTTCTAGTAGTGGGAGAGTCTCGGACTGTGGGACAGAGTTTTGAGAATAAGGGGAAAATCATTTAAAACAGAGATGTGCAGAAATTTCTTCTCCGAGATGGTAGTGAACATCTGAAATTCTCTAAACCAAAAACTTGTGGAGACTAGATCACTGAATATATTTAAACCAGGAGGTAGATAGATTTTCGAATTGTCATGGAGTTGTCAGCTCTACTGAGCTGGCACAGACAAGGAGTTGAGGCTTAGACCAGATCAGATACGATTTTTTTTGACCAGCAGAGCAGTTTTGAGAAACTGAGTGGTCCATTCTTCCATCTATTTCTTATGTTTTCATTTACTGAAAGGGGATTGGACTTCACAAATAAGGAAGCTTGCTCTTGGATTTCTGGTGAGGCCACACCTGGAGCACTGCATGCAGTTTTGGTCTCCATATTTAAGGAAAAATAAGGATGGGGAGAGATTTTTGTCACTCAAAAAAGTTTGTGAATCTTCAGAAATCTTAATCCCAGAGAGTTGCGGATGCTCCATCGTTGACTATATACAAGGCTGAGAGACAGATTTTTGGTATCTCAGAAATTGGGAAGTAGATGGGAAAGTGGATTCAAGGCCAATGATCAGCCAGGATAATGCAGAATGGTGGAATAGGCTTTAAGCACCACATGGTCTACTCTTGCTGCCATTTCTTACATTCTTATGTAAACTTCTGCATCTGGATGCAATGCCCTCATTATCATGTATGCGCAGTCAACAGCCTGACTCCATATGAGGATGCATGGTATCCTGGCATAGCCATGTACCTGTCATGTCTGTATCGTTTTGCTCCAAGAGAACACAATGATGGCCCCTCTCCTGTGACAAAATGATCCTGTCACCTCTCTCTGATGCAATGACAGATGCATACGGAGATACGATACACATGCTGCCTACCCCAGGTTGGAGGGATCCCAATGTCTAGAAATTCAGGGCCAGCATCAACTTCAGTGCCATCCTTGCCAATGCCATCCTTCCCTTGCTGTAAGGCTGCCAGTCGAGTAACAAGAGATTGCAGTTCAATGAACACCTTCACAACTGACACCCACTGTCCCTAATTTATAAAAAGTAAGAAAAGTAAATCCAGAAGAAATTAGCTGGGTGTGAGCTCCTGCTCAGAGACATACTCTTCCCTCTCCCTCCTTTCTCTGTGAGCAGATTCTCCTCTCCTTTGCTGCTTCATGTCCCTCTTACATAACACTCAAGTGAAATTGCAACTAAAGCATCCATAACTAAAACCATAAATAAACCTCTTACGCAGAAGCAACAGAAATTACGCAGCAACTTTTAATTGATTACATTATGTAGCAGTTCTGGAGGGGTCCTTACAGCTGCTGAAAGAGTGCTAAGTTGTATGTGTTAAAGAGGGCGAGTTAGCTGGAGCAATAAGGTCAAAAATAGCAGTGCTGCCACGAAAATAGTGTTAAATGTTGATGGCAATAATCTGTTCATTTTGCCTACATCCAGCAGCCCTAACAGTTGTGCTAATACCCATACCAAAACAGCATTTACCATAGGCGCACCAGAAGGTTGAGCGCATGGTGCAGATGCTATTTTGATTTCAAAAGAGCACTAATGACATCCAAGCAACGTGGACTATGGAGTGCAATTTTGTGGCCTTGATCTTTTAAAGTTACAGATCTTGAAAGCTTGATTCTTATGACAACGCACTTGGTCAGAAGGAATGGAGCAAAAAATCCAAGGTCTTACCAGCACAACAACAGTGTTACTAAGAAATGCATTTTATGAAGTAATATATGAACAAAGAAGCATAACATTCATTAACCATGAGAAATAAAAGGATTCAGACAATGTTGCAATATTAAAATGTCAGCCAAAGTACTGCCTGCCAAAAATTTCAATCAACATGTCTCAATTGGAAACAGGGGATGCTGACAAAATAAATCAACCCAATGCAAATCCTATACTTTTCTCATTGTTACAGATATTCCTAAATATGTATATATTACTAAAGAATAAATACCTAAATAATAATTTTCTGTCATTTGTAATATTTGCCAACATGTTATCTATTTATTGTTTAGTTATATACTGAAATTGCATTATGTCAATATTTTGTATTTCCCTTCCTCATCATGTGTTCTATATCTGTAAGCATCTAGCCCCAGAGTCCCACATTAAACTGCTGCTATGTTATTAAGTCCTCTGCTTAAACAATTCAATTTAAAAAAAAATAATCAAACACCAGCAGGAAAATAATTGCAGTGCAGTGAACCTTGTTATTGAAAACAATCCTTTGTAACAAATGTATTTTCATCGTTCCAGTGGAACTCGACTAGAATTGGCAGAGAAGCTAAAACCTTAAGAAGCTTAACCGGGATGAGGGGGATGACAATGATGGCCTCTACAAGTGTAATGATATTTCACTGCATATACCAATCTTTTCCTTTTATTCATCAATATATTCAGCCATGTTTACATTCTTTAGGAAGAAATTAGCAAGCTGAAGTTCCCCTTTCTAATCTAGAAGCAGCGAGGCAAACTACAGTTTAGGTTAATGCAGTATAAACCAAAGCCTTTGAGAAACATATTTCAAAAAGCATTTATCACTGATAAAATATGTTGTTTTATAGGAATGATACAAAGACACACAAAATAGTGGCCACTTTAATTTTGTGGGTAAATATACCATGCCAATGTTGCGTCATCTTTGGGTCATCACTGCCATTTTTATTCCAGATTATTTCAGACTTCACATCCTCAATTAATATCTTGAGTGTTTCCCAACTGTCTACATATTTGAAAGGTTCCATCAAAGGTTTTAGTAACCCACCTGAGATAGCTAACCCCTCTTTTATCAACCATTGTTTATTATACGACTGCACAGGACATCACTGCAAATCAATAAAGCATCGCTTAATGTCTGATTTTAAGTTTAAAACATCAAACAGTGCGCAGATGAGAAATCTATATTTCTTCAAGTAAACCTAGTCTAACTGTGCAAGACAATGGGTCTGAAGGCATTTATATTGGGGCCTTCTATATCTATAATAGGTAAAGCATTACCTAAGTCCTCAAGTAGAAAAAAAACAGGAATCCATTCATAACTCCAGAACCCAATGGAAATTCTTGCTGGGAATTTCTTTTGAAAGGAGGTGCAGAATTCTTACATCAAACCAACTTTCCTCCCTGGTCAAACTTTCTACATCATCTTTATTGCTAAATAAATGTAAAGCTATATCAGATTTTGAGGAGCCTTTCTAATGTGATTGGATTCTTATGATCATTCAACAAAGAAGGAATAAGATAGCAGTGTACTGAACTGGGGAAATTTAACAACCACTCCCAATGTGAGTTTAGTAGCTATGCAGGGCAATAACTTGGACAAGAGGATGCGGACCCTATATCCACTTTGATTAAAGCTGGGGGGGTGGGGAAAACTCAGTGTCAGACTGGCCCCAGCACCCACTTCCACATTCCACCAATTGAGCTCCTTAAGTGGACAACTGATGACCACTAAACCATGAGACAGGCAGGAGATTTGCCATGTGGACATCCTGAAAAGCCCCTATCAGAATTGCTCATAGGATCAAGTGTTAGATTGGTGCTTCCTCATGAATGAGTGATGTTTGCCACCTTTATTGATGGGAAGCAAGATCCTGATGCTTACTAAATTTCATCCAATATACTTTAAAGGGAAGAAGCTTAGTGAGTAAACTCTACGCTTCTCTCTCGTTTTTACACTGTGTAAATCAGTGGTTCCCAAAGTGTGGTATATATACAGCAGTTGTCGCTACAGTCTACTTTTTTATTAATTAAGGCAAACATTCAGCAATGAGAATTATTTTCCAACCTCTGGAATCTCCCAAACACAAGTGTCTTTGGTGCTCAGACTCATGCATCACTCCCCACCTTCCCACTGAATCACAAACATGAAATGCAGTTTTGCCTCTTAGCAGCAAATGTGAAAGAGAAACAGCCAGAGACTGCAGGAGCAGTGAGAAGTGCTTGGTACAAGAGCAGCTGCTGCTGGGCAGTACAATATCTGAGGAATGGGGAGGTGGCTGCTTGACCCACAGCTCAGGGGACTGAAAGGTGGACATGGCCTGTCTGGCTGAGGCCATCATCCTGGTGGAGATGCCTCTCAAGTCTATAAATGAGTGAGTGGGCAAAAGGTAATTGGAGTTGGGCTGCTGAGTGAAAGTGGTGGAAAGGAGGAGTTGGGAAGAGGGGATTCTGTGGGGGTGGGAAAGGGATTCATTGAAACAGCTTTTCGTTGCCAAATGTTCTCACTACATGCTAATCAAAGTTTTGTCACAAACCTCTTCATCGTATTGCTTAACATGTAGCCATAATATTTAAATTACTTTCAAATTCATCAATGAGATTACCACAAAGTTGAAAAAAGTGCATTGTCTGCATCCAATGTTCCACAACATAGTACTGGTCTGTTCGCCCGATTCTAAATTCTACTGTAAATATTCCAAAACATGCGGTCATTGATGGGTTGTTAAAAAAGAAACTACCTGTAGGGGTCCATATCATTGGGAAAAAAGTCTGAGAACAACTGGTATAGATGATACAGGTTACTATTTAATACAGGGTCCATTTTGATGAGTATCCATATAATTGGAAAGTTAATTTATGCTGTTGCATAGTCTTACCACACATCCTAATCACAAACAGCAGTCTAGGTCTTTTAAATTAGCACCAACACACGAAAAAAATCCTATAATTTACTGGAAATAATTCCAGGAGGAGCCCAAAAAGGTACAAAATTAATTTTCCGGTAACTGAGATCATTAGAAACCACCAAAAGATTCTTAAACAAACCTACCATGAAGTATTTTTATTCAAAAATCTCACACAGCGCTGCTGCAAACATATGTTTGAAGGTCACCTATTAATGAGTATAGTGTCGCTGATTTTCGATTCTTCACAAAACTAAAACATCAGTCAAAACACATATACTGCTACAAAATAATCAAGTTGGAATTTCAGGGATCTAATAAATACAATGGGATACTCAAAATATTATTTTAGAAAGAACTCAAAGAATTAGTGAATACACCAAGTTGTTATTGTTTGGTTACACCATTATTCAAATTTCTGGGATAAGCATTGAATAAAGGAGACCTGACAATAAACTAGTTACAGACATAAAAGATGGTTTTATTAAAACGTCATTCGCAAATTTTTATTCGTTTCCAATAAAGAAGCTAAACAGATGAGATGTGTTAGCTTTAAATCAGTGAAATTTGTGATTAAATTCCTCACAGCTGCTTTGTATTACTGGCATCTAGGAAATCAGACAGATTAAAAGAGATATTTTGCAGTCACTGTTTATCAGTTTTATTCAGGATCTGTTATTTAAATACTGAATTCAATTATAAGCAATGTCTTTCCCATTCTCATAAATCAGCCCCACCCACTTTTGTTAACGGTGCAATGAATAATCACAGAATCACACATTATGGCACGAAAAGAGTTATTTGGCCCATTGTACCCGCACCAGCTCATTAAATGAGTATCATTACATAGTGCCAATCTCCTGCTTGTTTTTCCATATCTTTGCACATTAATTCTATACTAATAATTATCCAGTGCCCTTTGTAATGCATCAATTGTACCTGTCTCCAGCACATCTCCAGGCATGCTTTCCACACTCTAATTATTTGCTTTGTGAAAAGAGTTCTTTTTCCCCTCACCTCCCATTTGCTTCCTTTGCAAACCACTTTACATATATGTCCTCTTGCACTTGATTCTTTTATGAGTTGAAACAGTTTCTCCTTATGCCATCTATCTTGCCGCCTCATGATTTTGAAAACCTCCATCAGGTATCCTCTTGGAATAGAAGCCAAACAACTGACCTGCTCTAGTTATAGGCTTCTACCGGTTCATTCAGGTTGAGTTAAATAACATGATAATTTCTCCCTTATCTTCCATCGTGCCCTCTCTGAGCTCATCTTGTCCATGAGACTCACCCTTTGTTGCCTCAATCTTATTCCTTTTAAACTGCTAATTACCTTCATTTCCCTCCTGGCCCTTTTTTTTTCTCATATTATAATGGTTCTCTCTCTTCAGTAATTATCCTGATCTCATTTAAAACTGCTGCCATAACACCGTCCTCAAAAAGCCAACCCAAAACAATTTCACCCTGAAAAACTACTGTTTTATCTCTACGCTCCCTCTCCTCCCTAAAGAGTTTTGTCACGTCCGTAGTCCTTTTCCACTTTTCCCAGAACTCTGTGTTTTAGTCCTTGGAAGTTTCCACCTCTACCTTTGTACACAAACAACTCTTATTAAAGTCACACGTCACATCTTGCAACTGTGACAAAGATGAACATTCCCTTCTCGATCTGGCTGCAGCCTTTGACACTGTTAACCACACTATCTTCTGCTGTTGTTCTTCCACTAACATCCAGCTGTGCGTTTCATTTTTATATCTACGTCGTCACAGCCAGGGAATCACTTAGCCTGACTTCTGTAGGAGCAAATTACTGCAGATGCTGAAACCTGTACTAAAAAGAACAAATGCTGGAGATCACAGCAGGTCAGGCAGCATCCATGGAGAGAGGGCAAGCTAATGTTTCAGTGTGGAGCGGTACAGGTATCTATGGTGTCCACAATTTAAAATTGCAGTCAGCAAGTTTGGGATAGGAAAGAACTGGCTGAATACGCCAATATATCTTGGTTTATGCTAAGCAGTGAAGTTAAAATCTGGAGAAGGGTCACTGGACTCAAAATGTTAACTCTGTTCTCTCTCCACAGATGTTGTCAGGCTGGCTGAGTTTCTCCAGCCATTTCCATTTTTTGTTTCAGGTCGCCAATATTCGCAATTCCTTGTTTTATTTAAGTTACAATTAATCCTAAGTACAGATGAAAGGCCGAAAGATAAATCCAAATGTTTCAAGAAGAAACAGGCATCATGCCTAGGAAATATTAGGTTTCCATGTGAACAGTTGCACTTGATGGTTAATTTTAACAGCTTTTTATGTTGTGGTTGCTTTTATTCCAGAAAAAGAAAAAGAAAATGGTGCTTACATTTTCGAAATTCAGCTAGACCAGCATTTCTTCAAAAATGTTCTCAGCAGCCACATTCTCATGATCCACCTGTTCTAGCACAGACACTGACCCCTTTGGACCAAGCTCACTAGCACATTGCTCTTCAATTAGAGACATCAGGGTAGCTCTTGACTTTGTGCAATAGTGTAAAATGGGTGACAGCAAATCTCCAGCCAATTACACCTTTCTCCCGATGCTCCAAAAGGTGGAGAGTTGTGAGTTGAGAAGGAAATGGCACTTGGACACCTGAAGGAACAGTCCATTTTCCCATAAAATCATCTCTGGCCCAAGTTCCTCTGAAGAAATAGTGGGTGAAAGGATTCTCCAATGCATTCATTTAAGAAAACTGAAACCAACAAGCTAACTATCCAACTGACAGTGTCTCAGTATGAACATAACATAAACGTTCAGCTTTGTCTCCCTTGCTCTGCTTGTGAAAATGAGAACTCAGATGGTATATATGTATTTGAATATAGATTACAAATGCGAACAGAAAACTTTGTTAAGGTGAATTTAAGCACATCTCAGCAAGTTATAAAGGAACGTGAAATAGCAAATTTCCTCAAACTAGCTTAAATCAATATGCTGTTAAGTCCGTTCATTTGGTTTCATTATGCAGTATAATTCATTTCAAAATATCTCAATATTCTTTGTAAAATTAACTATTTTGAAATGCAGTGCCAGTTGTTAAAAAGACAAGTGCTGCACAGGTAATGCCCCACAGACAGCCATAAGATTGATTATCACCCATTTGTTTTTGATTATTAATTAAAGCTAGTTTCCTGTTCCATTTTATTATTAGCAAACTGAACGTTTCTTTGTTGTAATTTGACCTAATTCAATCATTTAATATCATCACAAAAAGTAACAGAAAAGTAAGAGCCACAACCTTACCCAAAGGAATTCACTTGAGTGTTATAAAAGCAAAATTAGATACTGAATCACGTAAGTTGATACAAGGACAAATGGTCAAAGGGGTAGGTTTTTAAGGGAGGAACAATCAGGGATGGAAAGGTTTAAGGGAGTAAATTCCAGGGCTTTGGAAACAGGGATAGAAGAAATGTTACTGGTTGAAGCTCCATAAATAACTACGAAGGTCCTAAATTTGCAACTATTGTCTACTTATTCATAATTTATATATATTCAAATGCAGATGTGGGCCATTGATCTTCTTTCAAAATGTAAATAACATATTCCTTTCCCTTCAGCTCTGGCTCTCTTGGTAAAATCTTAGCTCCCCAACTCAGAGATAGTTCAGTTTGCCAGTGATTTCTAACATTTTTGACCGAATCCATAATTAGAATTCTGACCACATATGCTTATATTAATCTCTGATGAATCAGTCCTCAACATTTCTTTAGACTTTGACAAAGGAAATAATCGTTTCTTGTAATCTAACTAATCCTATGATTTTACCAGGCCACAAACCAGGAACAAACACGCTTTTTCATTTAACGTGTTTTTTTTTTCAGAATGCCCTAATCGATCTATGTTTGGAATATAGTGCTACAGAGGACTGTGGAAATTTTTAACAAACAACATATCACATACTTGATGAGTTTCATCATTTGCAGAAAAGGCAGTGCTTCAATTGGTATCACAAATAACTGTGTTCAAAAGCTCATTTTTTTCCATAAAATAATGGCACTATTCTCCATCCAATACCCACGTGATGATCAGTGGTGAAAGGATTACCCAGTTTATTCCACCAGTACTTTCTTTCAATCCAAGTGTTTACTTGTTCTCAAGCCTGTGAAGAGGCAACAGGCATGACTGTACCCACTACTCTAGTCTTCAGCAAGAAGCCAGTAAATAAAATTACAACTTATCCGGGGTATCTATAAATGGAATGCATCCTACCATTCGATAGCTTAATCCAAAGGACCCTTTCCACCACCACCACCCCAATTCCACATCCCGCATTCCGCAATGAACTTCTGGCGCAGTAATTTGTTGATTGGTGATAACAAGAATTCAGGCAGCAGACAAGAGAGAGTGCAATGTGCATCAAAAAGCTGTGAGATCACCACATCATTAGTAAATTCAGTCTTTGTTCTTCTCAGAGACTAGGGTAGTATTTCAGAGATCATTTTAGCACAATTACTGTCTTTCATTCACTGTGTAATAGAGAGTACTTCTCTTTTATATGTAAAGAACTGTGGAATACTACTGTACAATGTGTTCCCAGTTATAGTTTGCTATATAAGGTTAAATGCCTTAGGAAAAGTATAATTCTTATTATTGTAGATTCTTTAACCACTTTAAGCAAAACAGCAATCATTATATAATGACACGCACATCAACCTCTATTAATTCAGTCAAGAAATTAATGCAGATTTCAAAGTGATTGTGTGATTAGGAAGTAGTGGTTACTGCAAAACTATTTCTGTTCATTTTCAGCATAAATGACATCATTGTGCTAAATAATCTGTGATACAGTTTAAATTACAGGGTGAAATGCTGGATGTTTTTTCAACATTGAACCTGCAACGTGAAGTAGCAAAGTATTCTGGATTCAACCAACTGGAAGTCAATATATGCATTTGTTCATTATTTGCATAGAGTTTTACATGTAAAGTCTGGTACGCAGTTCGTGCTGAATCTGGTGGTTTATACCAGCATTAATGTGATATTCTGTACACAGTGCATTGCACCATCATAAGCACATCAGGCCTGTCACTTTCCTAAAAGAAATATTACATTTATGACAGTAAAATGTTTCCACACTTGGTCCTTTCTGAAAGGAGCTCAATGAAAATCTGGCTATAAAAAAGAATGAAAATAAAAGGATTAAAAACACATAAGATGTTATGTACGGAATAGTAAACATGCTAGAGTAGGGAAAGGGAGCTGAGCAGAGGGATCTAACCCACAATAGGACATTCTGAGACCACATCACTTTAATCTTCATGGCTCATCGGTATTACTTCTAAGGTCATGGTTTCAAAAATAATCTTGCAATTTCATTTGGGGTTTTGCAGCAGCTTGCCAAGCAGGAAAAGCTATAGTTCCACCATGGAGCCTGGCTAGAGCAGATATGTTAAAGGAGAGAAGGAAATCTGTGTGTGCAAAGAGCCACAACGGGTGAGGTATCAGGGATGGGTGTCGTTTTTTTAGAACCAGGAGAAGCATTATTGTCTCCTGCCCACCTAAGGTCATTTTTCAACAGCCTACAGCAGTCTACTGAAGTCGAAGTACGACTAAGCAGAATAGGCCCAGCACAAATTTACCTCAATACTGCTTCAAAATTGCACCATACACACCAACTTGCATGGACTAATAGACTTCCATCTATCTCTGGTGGGCACATTTCCTGCCCCCAGCAAATGAAACCCTGATGCCAGCACAAAGGGATTACTACTCTATTTCCATTTTGACTTAGCTTGACTTGACAAGCCTATTTCCTTGTCCTTAGCCACAAAAGAGGTTAGAAAACAGTATATCTATGCCTGTTGGGAACCGCAGAATGTATTCAGTGAGGGTAATGTTAGATTAATAATCTGAGGTTGCAAATTACACTTAGCAGATATCACTGCCTCCAAATTAAATTCCTTTGTCTACATATTTTAAAGGAGACTAATCTATTTAAAATAAATGAGTTAAAATAATCAAATGTCATACTTGACCTAAATTTACAAATTTATAGAATGCTTCATACACTAATATACGGAATAGTAGCAGAAGTAGAACATTGGGCCCCTTGAGCTTGATCTGCTGTACAATAAGATCATGATTGATCTGTTTGTGTTTTATTTCACATTCCCATCTATCCCCAATAACCCTTGATCTCTGCCTAACAAGAATCTACCCAACTCTGTCTTAAAAATCTTCAATGACCCTACCTCCATCACTTTCTGAGGCAGAGAGTTCCAAAGTCGCACAACCCTCAAGAAGTGGACCCTAGAAGTAATACCACTGGGGAGGCAATGGCCTTGTGGTATTATTGCTGGGCTGTTAATCCAGGGACTCAGCTAACGTTTTGGGGACCTGGGTTCAAATCCCACCATGGCAGATGATGGAAACTGAATTCAATAAAATATCTGGAATTAAGAATCTGGTGATTACCACAAATCCATTGTCGGGAAAAACCCATCCGGTTCATCAATGTCCTTTAGGGAAGGAAAACTGCCATCTTTACCTGGTCTGGCCTACATGTGACTCCAAACCCACAGCAATGTGGTTGACTCTGAACTGCCCTCTGGGTAATAAAAGGTAGGCAATAAATATTGCCTGGTCAGTGAAGCCCTAATCCTGTGAATAAAAAAAAAACAAAATCTTCTCATCTGTCCTGAAAGGGCAACCCCTATCTTTAAAACAGTGCTCTCTACATCTGAAACAAACAAAAACAGAAAGTGCTGAAGAAATTCAGTAGGTCTGGCAGCATCTGTGGACAGTAAAAGAGTTCATGTCTCAAGCCCAATGACACTTCATAAGAGCTGAATGCAGTTAGGAAATAGTGGTATTTATACTGATGAAGGGAGATGGGGTTGGGGAGTGGTGAGGAAGGAATGAGTCAAATAGTAGGAAATGAGTTGCAGAGAGGGAAAAAAGAAAATAAGATGACATAGATATTGTTGATAGTAAGCCAGGGAAGAAGAGAAGCTGAATAGGTGATAAAAGGGATTTTGAGTACTTGAAGATGGGTAGGCTATGCTGAGTTCAACCTTTAAAGAACAGAACCTGAGGGTGTGGGGGTGGGTAACAAACATAGAGGGAGGTGTTCATGCTCTGAAATTGTTAAACTGAGCGTTGAGTCCTGAGTGCCATAAAATGCCAAGGTGGAAGATAAGATGTCGTTCCTTCTACTTTTAGACTGATTCACAAGATGAAATATCCTTTCCACATCCACCTTGTTCAGGATCTTGACCAAGTCACCCCAGATTCTTCTAAACTCCAGTGCAAACTCGTCCAGTCTGTCGTATGACAGTCTACTCTTTAGTATAATCTAAGAGAAGAAACTGCAGAAAATGTTTCCTTCTAGAATAAGAGACTGGGTAAACTGGCTTTATATACTCAGGCATTTACAAGTATGAGAGATAATCTTACTGAAACATGCAACAGAGATAGTTTCCCCTAGCTAGAAAATCTAGAACATGGAGTCATGGTCTGCAGATAAGAATTGCTATCACCTACATCATTGAATGTGCAAGGAACATGCTGACAACCTATGAGAATTCTTAGTCAGGTTTGCACTGCAACACCATTACAATAGTATCAACAAAGTCACATTTTTAATACATAGAGCTGTGCTTCTTCCAGACGGAAAGAACATCTACATGCTCTGTGCCTATTTTAACTCAACCTGTCTGGTTTGGAATTTAAACAAAGTCTGCTGTTACCTGTCAATCAGCAAATCAATGTGCACCAGCCAACCAATCAACACTTTCTTCTCAAGCAGTATAATTGTTAATTATTCCATTGAATTAGTATTCTTGCAAATTGTCTTGATGAGGTTAAGACAAAAAACTTCCATAAAATGTGTATTTTTTCATGAATATTCATATGAATCATATATTTAAGAGTTATTTGCAATGGGTTAACTTCTGAGCGTTGAAATATTGTCATATTGATGTTCAATGGTCATTGATGAATCTCCCACCATCAATATCCTGAGGATTATTATTGGCCAGAAACTGAACTAAATCAGCCATGTAAACACTTTGGTTACCAGAGTAAATCAGGGGCTAAGAATTCGGCAGCGAGTAACTCACCAAACTCCCCTATGACTATTCAAGATCTATATGGTACTTTGGAAAGCTCTGTGTGCTTAGATGAATACAGCTCCGATAACACGCAAAAGCTTGACACCATCCGGGACGAAGCAAACTACTTGCTTGACACCACATCCATAAACATCCACTCCCCTCACTGCCAACACGCAGCATTGAGTACCACCTACAAGACAGACTGCAGTAACTCATGAAATCTCCTTCAAAAGCATGTTCCAAAACTATAACCACCTCGTAGGATAAACGCAGCTGCTGCATTGGTAAACCACTATATGCACAGAAGCGTGAACTAGCGGACTTTGGTAGGAGGAACACTGAATTCTAAAAAGTTTACAATTCTAAAAAGGGATATAAAGCAGACTAAAATAATAAGATGTAGAGTTGGATGAACACAGCAGGCCAAGCAGCATCAGAGGAGCAGGAAGGCTGACGTTTCGGGCATAGACCCTTCTTCAGAAGGATCCAGGTCTACACCTTGTTATCTCAGATTCTCCAGCATCTGCAGTTCCTGCTATACCTATAAAGCAGACTGTTGTGCACAGATCAATCGAAGGTGGCAGGACAAGTCAGGAGAGAGTTAGTAAAGCACGCCATGTTCTCAGCTTTATTAATAGAGTCTTAAAGTACAACAGCAAGGAAGTAATGTTGAACTTGTATAAGATACTGATCAGACCTCAGCTGGATTATTGTGCACTGCTGTGGGCCCCACATTATATGAAAAATGGAAATGCAGTGGAGAAAATGCATAAGTGATTTACAAGCAAGGTTCCAGGAATGAGAAACATCAGTTATGAGGATAGACTGAAGAAACTGGGACTGTTCTCCTTGGAGGGAAGGCTGAGAGAAGATCTGACAGAGATTTTCAAAAGTATCAGCAGGCTGTATAGAATAGATAGCGAGACAGAAACTGTTCCTACTCGGAAAAAGTCAGAAGTCACACGACACCAGGTTATAGTCCAACACATTTATTTGGAATCAAACAAGCTTTCAGTACGTAGCCCCTTCATCAGGTGTGGTGGGAGAGCAGGGAACACGGACACAGAGTTTATAGGCAGAGAGATCAAGGGTAGAGAGATCAAAAGATCATGCAACTGGTGCAAGTGGAGTGTCAGATGATTATTCTCTGTAGGTGACCAAGATTGTTAGATGGTGTGTAAAGCATTTATAGAGTCAATGTCAGTGCTGTGCTGTCATGACAATCAGGCAGAGCCATAGGAATATACAAAATGTGACATCTCAGGTCAGGCACTGAATTGCAGGTGTGAGGCTTTGTTCAGACTCTGTCTCAGAGTTTTAACCTTGAATCAGGCTGGTTTTATTCTGAAAGCTGGAATTTATAAAATGCTATACTGACTGACTGTGACTACAAATTGTGTCTTTTTTGAACAAAACAGAACGTATCTGCAAATAAACAAACATCTTGAATGAAATGATTCGCTCCATAGATGTATATGTGTGTGTGCGTGCGTGTGTGTGTGACAGAGAGAGAGACAGAGAGAGAGAGAAAGAGAGATAGTATATGTGTGTGTGTGTTTGAGACAGTGTGTATGAGAGTCTGAGTGTGTGTGAAAGAGGATCTGTAAGAGTTATTTCTTACTGTCCTGTTTTGACAGCATTACCTAGATAAATTATGAATTACTTATTACTTACAGCTTTGAATTATTTATTACACTCTCACTCGCGTGCGCGCACACACACACACACACATGCACACACACACACTATGGAGCGAATCATTTCATTCAAGATGTTTGTTTATTTGCAGATACGTTCTGTTTTGTTCAAAAAAGACACAATTTGTAGCCACTGTCAGTCATTGTAGCATCTTATAAATTCCAGCGTTCGGACTGAAACCAGCCTGATTTCAGGTTAAAACTCTGAGAGAGATTCTGAACAAAGCCTCACACCAACATTTCAGTGTCTGACCTGAGGTGTCACCTTTTGTATATTCCTATGGCTCTGCCTGATTGATTTTATAAACACTTTGGACAAAGTCTAACTCTCTTGGTCACCTGCAGAGAATTATCATTTGACGCTCCATTCACACCAGTTGTATGATCTTTTGATCTCTCTGCCCTTGATCTCTCTGCCTATAAACTCTGTGTCTGTGTGTCCTGTTCTCTCACTGCACCTGGCAAAGGGGCTGCGCTCCAAAAGCTTGTGTGTTTCCAAATAAACCTGTTAGGCTAGAACCTGGCATTGTGTGATTTCTGACTTTATCCAGCCCAGTCCAAAACTGACACCTCCACATCATACTTACTTGTAAAAGAAAACAAAGAATGAAAGGACATAGATTTAAACTGATCTGCAAAAGAACCAAGGATGATGCAAGAACACTTTTTCACACAGTGAGTAGTTAAGGTATGAATGTACTGCCTGGAAAGTTTATGGAGGCAGCCTCAAATGAGACTTTCAACAGAATACTGGGTGATGTTTTGGATAGAAACATCTAGCAGAGATAGGGGATTAGGCAGGAGGTCAGCACTGGGTAATAGAACCAGCGCAGGCATGATAGGCCATTTGACCTCCTTCTGTACCATAACAATTCCGTGATTCTGCAAGTTCGCCTCCAAGTCATACACCGTCTTGACTTGGAACTACATGACTATTCCTTCACTGTGGCTACTCGTGAACCAGAAGGACATCTGCAATTCAAGAAGGCAGTTCACTACCCCAAAGGCTGTTAGGGATGGGCAATAAATGTTGGCCCGCTATATCCCATGAACACATTTTTGTTTTAAAACTTTGTCGGAAGGTCTCCACTAAATATAATTACCTTATATTGTAGTTAGTTCTTGTGAAATGCATTATTTTACTATTTCAAATTTTTTTTAAATGTCTGAAGTTATAAATATGTCACCTTTGAAGAGTAAATTGAGGTTTTATGAAGTTACCGCAGTAGTCTATTTACTAAATGCAATTATCTGCCAAGGTTTGTTATTTATTTCCTGGTCAAAAACTTAACAGAGATTCAATAGTCTTGAATTTACTGACAGCTGAACTACACGTGGAAAAATAGCTGAACTTTTAGATCTAAAATAATTTGGATAAGCAAGTTTGAAAACTCAAACATATTTAACCAGGGTACAGATATCTTGATTGAAGGAATTATTGCCAAAGGTGCAGCAGAGGAGCTGGAAAACAAACAGCAAGTGTGCTGGAGGAGCAGAAGAGTGCTTGAATGTATAGGGTGTATAGGCATAGTGAGGTTAACAGAGTGGTGCCTTTGAGAATCTTGAAGGTCCCAGTCAGTGACAAAGGAGGACTGGAGATAAGTGTCACTATGTGAAAGCTTACACTTTGTCCGGATGATAACAGACAGAGAGTAAATGATGGCAAAAACAAGGTCAAGGGTTGAACCTCTGCATAAATCCCAGATGATAATGTAGGCCTCACAGGATAATCCATTAAAATCGACGCAAATGTGCGCTCTCACACTTGTTAGTGAGTATATGAATTAGCCTTGCCACAGGCGGCACTGGAAGGAAAAACATTTTGAGTAAGCTGGAGAAGCTAATGGTTGCAAAAGAGAATTGAGAGCCTGAGATGAGAAAATGCACCATAATTGCAGTCATACAGAATAACTTCTATTACAGAGTGTGGCAAAAATCTGATCAAAGAGCCTTTTTTTAAATTCATTTCTGGGATGTGGGCATCGCTGGCTGGCCAGCGTTTATTGCCCATTCCTAGTTGCCCTTGAGAAGGTGGTGGTGAGCTGCCTTCTTGAACCGCTGCAGATCACCAGCTGTGGGTTGACCCACAATGCCATTAGAGAGGGAATTTCAGGATTTGACCCAGGAACAGTGAAGGAATGGTGATGCATTTCCAAGTCAGGAGGGTGAGTGGCTTGGAGGGGAACTTGAAAGTGGTCACATTCCCATGTATCTGCTGTCCTTGTCCTCTTAGATGGAAGTGGTCATGGGTTTAGAAGGTGCTGTCTGAGGATCTTTGGTGAATTTCTGTAGTGCATCTTATAGATAGTACACACTGCTGCTACTGAGTGACGGTGATGCAGGGAGTGAATGCTTGGGGATCTAGTGCCAATCAAGTGGGCTGCTTTGTCCTGGATGGTGTCAAGCTTCCTGAGTGTTGTTGGGGCTGCACTCATCTAGACAAGTGAGGAGTATCCCATCACACTCCTGACTTGTGCCTTGTAGATGGTGAACAGGCTTTGAGGAGTCAGGAGGTGAGTTACTCACCGCAGTATTCCTAGCTTCTGGCCTGCTCTTGTAGCCACTCTGTTGATGTGGTGAGTCCAGTTAAATTTCTGGTCAATGATAACCCCCAGGATGCTGATAATGTGGGATTTCATGATGGGTAGGTTGTCTCTTACTCGTGATGATCATAGCCTTGCATTTGTGTGGCACGAATATCACTTGCCACTTGTCAGCCCAAGCCTAGATATTGTCCAGATCTTGTTGCATGTGAACATGGACTGCTTCAATATCTGCGGAGTCATGATTGGTGCTGAACATTGCGCGTTCATCAGTAAACATCTCCAATTCTGAACTTATGATGGAGGGAAGGTCATTGATGAAGCAGCTGAAGATGGTTGGGCTGAGGACACTACCCTGAGGAACTCCTGCAGAGATGTCCTGGAGCTGAGGCGATTGACCTCCAACAACCATGACCATCTTCCTACGTGTCAGGTATGACTTCAACTACCAGAGAGTTTGCTCCCTGATACCCATTGATTCCAGCTTTGCTCGGGCTCCTTGATGCCACACTCAGTCAAATGCAGCCTTGATATCAAGGGCTGTCGCTCTCACCTCACCTCTGGAATTCAGCTCTTTTGTCCATGTTTGAACCAAGGTTGTAATGCGGTCAGGAGCTGAGTGGCCCTGGCAGAACCCAAACTGGGCGTCGCTGAGCAGGTTATTGCTGAGCAAGTGCTGCTTGATAACACTGTTGATGACACTTTCCATCACTTTAGCAACGATCATGGGTAGACTGATGGGGCGGTAATTGGTCAGGTTGGATTTATCCTTTTTTTTTATGTACAGGACATACATGGGCAATTTTCCACATTGTCAGGTAGATACCAGTGTTGTAACTGTATTGGAACAGCTTAGCTAAGGGAGCGGCAAGTTCTGGAGCACAAGTCTTCAGTACTATTGCCGGAATGTTGTCAGGGCCCATAGCCTTTGCAGTATAGAACATAGAACAATACAGCGCAGAACAGGCCCTTCGGCCCTCGATGTTGCGCCGACCTGTGAACTAATCTAAGCCCATCCCCCTACACTATCCCATCATCATCCATATGCTTATCCAAGGACTGTTTAAATGCCCCTAATGTGGCTGAGTTAACTACATTGGCAGGCAGGGCATTCCACGCCCTTACCACTCTCTGAGTAAAGAACCTGCCTCTGACATCTGTCTTAAATCTATCACCCCTCAATTTGCAGCTATGCCCCCTCGTACTAGCCAACGTCATCATCCTAGGAAAAAGACTCTCACTGTCCACCCTATCTAATCCCCTGATCATTTTGTAGGTCTCTATTAAATCCCCTCTTAGCCTTCTTCTCTCCAATGAGAACAGACCCAAGTCCCTCAGCCTTTCCTCATAAGACCTTCAAAGTATCCAGTGTCTCCAACCGTTTCTTGATATCACGTGGAGTGAATCGAATTGGCGGAAGACTGGTATCTGTAATGCTGGGGACCACTGGAGGAGGCCGAGATGGATTATCCATTTGGCACTTTTGGTTGAAGATCACTGTGAATGCTTTAGCCTGATCTTTTGTATTGATGTGCTGGGCTCTTCCATCATTGAGGATGGGGATATTCGTGGAGCCTCCTCCTCCTGTGAGTTGTTTAATTGTCCACCACCATTCATGACTGGATGTGGCAAGAATGCAGAGGTGAAATGTGATCCATTGGTTGTGGAATTGCTTAGCCCTGTCTATCACTTGCTGCTTATGCTGTTTGGCACGCAAGTAGTCCTGTTTGGTGGTTTCACCAGGTTGGAAGACGGGAGCAGCGATGAGAGGCATGAAAATGGTACAGGATTTCAAAAGTAAGGTTGAAGATGGGACAATGGTTGGAATATACAGAGTGGTCAAAGCAGTGTTTTTTGAAACAGGATTTGATGATTTAATTTTAAATAACTTGGAGCTATGCTTGAAGACACAGACAGCTTGATGACACAAGTTGGCTTGGAATTATGGGTGCAAGTTGAAAGGTCACTAAGTGAAAGGGATGGCTAGTGAGCTTCATGGATCAGATATCATCAATGATAATAAGGAGAGGAGTTATGGAGTAAACAATGGACTAAAGGTTGTTCTGCTTGGACAGGAAAAGAGCAAGGGAAACCTGAAAGATGAAGACAAAAGAAATGCTCCTAATTTTAGACACAAGGAAGTCAGGCTATTGAACTCAAGTTTGCAAAAATGCCAAAAGAATCAAGCTGCTATACAATATAGGTTAGTCTTCTAGGAAACATTGCATTGAAAGTCTTTTCCTCCTAGTTTTCCTTGCTAATTTGAATAGGCTACAACACATGAAAAGTTTGCTCAGAGTTTTGGTGGGGCAACAACTCTTAAAGGGCTATAGCTTACCATTTAAGGGCCAGTTGTGATGATGTCAGTAAAGTGCCCTAATTGTTCACAGTGTCATAGAAGACACATGAAAAAAATGACCAGTGGTGCTGAAAGGCTGATGTTTCACTGAAGGAGAGGAGCCCAATTTGTAGATGAATAACCAGGCTGTTTGCTTATCAAGTGCACTCAAGCTTACAGCCAGCAGATTTAAATCTAGGGAAGGCTTTTGTCAAGGAAGAGGTAGTTCGTTAAGTTCTCAATCATAGCTTCACAATGGACAGCATTGGACTATGTATTGAATAGATTGTAAGAAGTGTATCTCTTTGATGCAATAGCCAGCCTTTGTGGTTTGCATCATTCTGCCCATACATTAAATTGTGTCCATGAGTCTGCCACGTGTCATGCCCTAGTAAAAAATTAAGACATATGACAAGAATGATGATAATTCACAGTTGTGATAACTATTATTGGACTTTTTAAAATTGCATTTTAAGAACCAGGATGCAAGATCTTCACACACAGCTAAACAGGATAGTGGAAGCCAATAGGTTCACATTTCCCGAGGAATTCCTTGACTTATTTTAAGTTAGGCAATCATATTTCCACATGGTAAATAGTTGAATCAGTTTAATTTCTCTAACTAAATTTGTACAGTCTATTTTTAGCAATTGTCTTGCTTTTTCAGGGTGTCTATACAAATTAACTTGATCAATACCTGCTGGGAAAATCCATACTCAAACCAATATGCTTGGCCCTAATGTCAGTATCTCGAAGATTTTTATTCCCTCTGATACAATGCAAATTTAATGTATTGTTGGATATTTTGTATATTTCAAGTGAGATAATATAGAAAGGTATCACAAATGCATAGAGCACTAATACAGTAGGGGAAGCAGTTTCCAGTGTGAGCAAGTTCTTCACAGACCTACCATGATGCATTACTTAGACTTCAGCAACAGAACAATATGTCTTACAGTGAAGATGGCACAATTCGGACAAAAACATCCCTAAGACTTACTTTAGATATTATTGAGAAATTTTTCACATCTAGATCTGTTACAATATTAATGATAGTTTTGCTACGATTTGCTATGGGTGTCATCAGACACAACGTAAGAAGGAGTCCTACCTCGTCCAAATGATTTCTAAGCTCATCTCAATTCAGGTTATTTCCTGCATCACCAAATGCAAATACATTTTTCAAAACTGTCACTTTTTTTGTTATTTGATCAATTCAGGTGCTGATGCTTACCAGTGATTCCATTTCAATATGTTTCATACATCACCAAACAGAAAGGCTAGTTGGTGGTAGGATGGAAGAAAGTAGAGAAAATGAATAGGACGATATTGTTAAATTAATTTGGGAGGATATACACCATTTCCAATGGATTCAAGAATCAGCTTTTGTTCAAACAAACATTTATTTTGTTAACCTGTGATATACTAAGATATAAGAATTAGAACACCTAACAGAAGAACACCTTCAGGGATTTTATCAAAGCATTTTATCTTTGAAATAAAAGAAACTGCTTTCCTTTATGCAGTGTTTGGACATGACAAACTGCAATCCCAATTAAGAATAGCAGAACGGCGAGAATGGACTATTTTGCATTCCATTTGACGACATGTTTAGCAGATTAATGAACAGCAGGAGCTATCCCACTATTTTTATTGTGTCGTGCCAGATAGTGGGTTGACCAGGTTTGGTGATGTAATCAATTGCATCAAGCATGGTGCAGTCCAATTATCTACAAAATAGCCACTTCCACCTTGGAGTAGGCCATTATTGTCAGAGCAAAATTACTGATTGATTTATGATTTTACATTCATGACAGCTGAGAATCAAAGGTCAACTTCGATAACATACATTTTAAGATTGTTTACCTGAAGTTTTTTTTTCTTGCTACAAGACCAACGTTAAATTGTAGGAAAGAAAATTTGATTGTAGTGTTGAAATAAACACTTCCTTGCCCATTTGATTAGAAGCAGTTCAAGATCAGGTCTAGTATAGATTAAATACGGGATAAATATTTTTGTATGCTTTTGCAGATGGGATCTCTGTAAAAGAGATTACAATTTGGTACCAATTTCTGCCAGGTTTCTTGCTGACATGCTTGGATAAAGTGAATAGAAAATTAGGCTCCCTTATGGGCTTGTGAAACTGCATGAGCAGATTTCTTCCATGTACTGTGCACAGCAAATCCAATACAGCCAGTCAAGTGAAGAAGAGAATCTGTCCCGCATAGAAACATGGAGACATAGAAAATAGGAGCAGGCCATTCAGCTCTTTGAGCCTGCTCCATCATTTACATGATTATAGCTGATCAGCCAGCTCAGTACCCTGTTTCTGCTTTCCCTCCATACCCTTCGATCCTTATAGCTCTAAGAACTATGTCTATCTTCTCGAAAATATTCAATATTTTCGCCTTTCTGTAGGAGAGAATACCATAGGCTCACCACTCTCTGATAACTTTACATTTACTCACATTATACTTCATCTGATATGTATTTGCCAACCGACTCACTGGCAGTTTTGACAGAATGTGATGGGCGTTCTACTGTTTGGGGCGTTCATGCAGAGCAATGGCCAGGTAGGAAATGGATTGGATGAGGAACTGACAAGAGGGCAGAGCCACCCACACAAACAGACACCTTCAAGGTTGAAACTGCCAGATCCACAGAATCCTTTCTCACCTTTCTCGCATAACATCATACTGGGCTACATGACAGGCAAAACATTAGCCCAGCCTAAAAAAGGACATGACCTTAGCTAGTTTCAAAACTGGTCCATGTGATCAAGTCTGGCTGGAAAAGGAGAGAACTGATAAAGGTGAAGATGAAAGCTGGATCTGCAAACAGAGGTGAGGTACAGAAAGATCTCTGCTGCTTTTTAGTTGTATCTAAAGGAAATGACTAACTAGAACTGACCATACTGAGGGTGCTGATATAGGTGATTCTAGTTGATCAACCCCATCAAGACTCTCATGGGAAGAGGTCAGCACATCCTGCAGAAGATATTTTTTCATTCGCAAATATGGGTGCCCCTGGCTGGCCCAGGATTTATTGCTTGCCTCTTGTTGTCCTTGAGAAGGTGTGGTGAGCTGCCTTCTTGGACTGCTGCAGTCCAAGTGCTGCAGGTAGACAGCCTCATTTGGTGAAGACTACGCCTGTGGAAGTTAAACTGGTTGAGGGCTGCAGTTGGAAGATCAGCTATGGCTAAATCCCCAAAGAAAGGTTTTACCTGAGGAAGCTCAGACTTTTGAAGAATGTTTTGTTAAAACTGATGCCATACATGCTGAGTGAATTTCCCAATGAACCCATAAGATACATTTCTGCTGTAATCAGGCATACTTAATGTGTAAATTGTACTGAATGTTAAGTTTGACTGTTATTTCATGGTTGAATTACATTCAAGTAAATGTTTACATAAAGTTATAGAAGGTGAAAACATGTCCATTGTCTTTTTATTGTTTTCCAGTACATCCCATTATTATAAGAACAGACTAAAAAACTTGTCTTCAAAACCCTGAACCATCAAGAAATACACCACACCACTCAGTCCAATTTTCATTTATAAGTAGAGTCAAAACAAGGAAAGGGTACTTAGCCTATTGAAGCTCATTCTTTTTGAATGCTAAGCCTTCCGTCTCAGCATCCAACCATGTTTTAAATAAGCCTCTGTGGAGAGGGAAAACAGTTAACATCTGCAACTTTCCCAGCACATGGTGAGTCCCAGCTCTGAGATCATGCACAGGTCGGAAGCTATCATGGGCAGCCAGTGTGAACACAGTGACAACCTTACCCACTATTATCAATGAAGGGGCTGCTGCCAAACCTGCCATCCAATTATGGACAGTAGACTGGATTTCCGTTCTGTTAGCCCAATCAGCACCATTAAGACTGGTGGTTATTGCTGAGGTGGCAAGGAGAACAAGAGGACTCCTTCATTTCAAGCCACTTTCACGAGCGTAGTTAATAAAAATGTTTCTCTGCCACTGCTAAGTGGAAAGTCTTTGCATCCACCTCAGTCCTTGGAGCCTCTGGAAATGATGAACCCCTCAGGGATGTTGCTGGGACAGGGGAGCCTCATGCAGCTGGCAATCTACCTGCATAGGAGACAACCCTGCTGGCAAAATGCTGGGAACCCTGGTAGATGGCCCTGAAAGAGGCCTTTCAAGTAGGTTAACTGTCTGCTTCCAGTCAGTAGGCAGTAGAGCCCTTGCTGGTCGGTCTGATGTGGGAACACATTAGACAGCATTAAGACAACTCTCACACATTTTGTCAGTTCTGCGTCCTGTCAACCACCCAGGGACTGGTAAAATTTTTGCAAATGGAATTTTGTTTCTCCATAGTTTTTGCCAGGCTTTTTAGATATTTTCAGAGTTTTCTGATTTTATTTCAGATTTCAAGCATTCGGTGTATTTTTGCTTTCTCCAAATGTTCTTCCTCTCCAGCAGTTTTTCTTTAAGCATTTTTCCCTCTTTTTTAGATTAAAACTACACTGTGTAATATCTACCACATGCAAATAAAAATGTTACATAGAATCCCTCTGTTCACTGTTTCAACAAAGGCTTTAGTCAAATTGAAATAGCTCTAAACATCTACAATTGTGGACAAAGGAATTTAACATAAACTTATTGATGGCATTGCTTCTTGAATACCATACAATTTTATTTTCTAAATATTCTTCAGATATCCACCTAAATGTCCTTTACATTAACATAAATGATGTCCTCTGGTCTGCTCTTGATTGGCTCTGGCTCCTGCTAAGCTGCACCTCAACTTTAAAATTCTGATTTTCTGATGAAGGGTCTAGGTCCGAAACGTCAAGCTTTCCTGCTCCTATGATGCTGCTTGGCCTGCTGTGTTCATCCAGCCCCACACCTTGTTATCTCGGATTCTCCAGCATCTGCAGTACCTTTTATCTCCTTTAAAATTCTTATCCTTGTTTCTCAATCCTTCCATACCTTGGTAATTGTCTCCAGTTCACAACTCTCTGATATCTGTACACTGCTGATTCTGGCTTCATAAGCATCTACTTTAATTGTAATTGCACAACTGTTGGTACTCTGGAATTCCTTTATGAAAACTCCCTTTTCTACTTTAAGGTACTCCTTAAAACTTAACTTTTCAACAAAACTTGGTAATTTGCCCAAGATTCCCTTATGTGGTTTGACTACAGGCTTTGTTTGATAACATCTATATATTCTTGGAATGCTTGATTATGTTAAAGGCACTATATATGTTTTTTATAAACATATCTGTATCGCATCAGCATCTTCTTTTGGACTGAAAAATTGGTTTCTCTAATTTCAACTGATAGCTTGCTTCCTTGATAACAAGATCAATCTTATTTCTCTTCCAGCCATGCTATCAAATGCCTGAAGGTCTCAGTTTAGTATGGCTGGAACAATTATTCAAAAATGTAGACACATGAATCGTAAAATGCTTACTGCACTGAAGGAGGCTATTGGCCTATCTTATCCATATTAGTTCTCTGCACAAGCAAATCAGCAATTCCAACTCCCCAGCATTTTCCCCTGTAGCCCTACAAAATCTCTCTCTTCTGACAATTATTCAATAACCATCAGAAAGCTGCAAATGAATCTGCCCCCAAGACCATCTCAATCAGCGTATTGCACATCTTAACTACTTGCTGTGTATAATTTTCTTTTAATTCTATCACCTCTGGTTCTGCGATCTGATCTATACTTTATTAAGCCTTATTTTAATCAATACATGCTGTATTTTACCAGATGCATAATTATATAATTCCATTATTTTGTTTTGAATTTTTTTTTAATATTCCATGGACATTAAAAATGGCCCTGCTTCTTCCAGTTCTAAATCTACCAGGTCTAATTTAATCATGTTCATTATATACTTGTATTCAATTTTTCTACCATTATCAGATTAATCCTCTTCCTATTTCGATAGCTCCAGTCTGGCTCCAATTTCCCATCATGCTCTCTCTGAGTTCACCCAGTCAGAGCTCTACCTCCTGCTCTTTCAACTCTATTCCAACTAAAGTACTGATCATCCAACATCCCCACGTTAATCAACATTGTTAACAAACACCCATCATGCAGAGTCTCCCTCCTTCAAAACTGCCATTATCACCATTCTCAAGAACTAACTCTGGCCCCTCAGTCCTTTCAAACTATTCCTTATTTCCAACTTTTATCCTTGCAAACAAGTGCCCTATTCCATCTTCCCTTTCCTTTCCAAAGTTTTTGAATGTATTGCTGCCCCTCAAATCCATGTACCCTTCACACAGACATCTTTGTTTGAACACACAAAATCTATGTTTTTAACTTTTCCCACAGTACCAAAAGAGCTATTATGAAAGTACGAGGAACTTCCTATCTGACTGTAACAAAGGGAAACTATCCATTGTCGCACATCTTGACTTTGAGACAGTGATCAGAACAGATTCCTCCAATGCCTCTCTAAAGTCAGCTATCACTCGGTTCCATTCTTATCTGTTCAAGTAAGTCCAGAGAATCAATGACGGCTCTTCCCAGTTCTGCACAATTATCTCTGGTGTACCCCAAGTGTCAATCCTCTCCTATTTCCCACTTATATGTTTTTCCTCACTAACATCATCCAAAAATATGTCAGTTTCCAAAGGTACACTAATGAATCCTAGCTTTATTTCACCACCTCTCTCGATCCTTATGCTGTCTCTAAATCATCAAGCTGTTTGTCTTGCTGTCACACACTCAAGCCCAGTGAAGCAACACTTAAATTTTAAAATTTTCAACCTTGTTATCAAATCCCTCATGGCCTGGCATCTCCCTAATGTCCTTCAGCACCACAGCCCTCCAAGGTATCGGTTCTCTGTTATTTCTGATCACTTGCACTTCCGATTTTAGTTGCTCCACTACTGTTGTCTGTGCTTTTAGACGCCTCTGTCGTAAGCTCTGAAATTCCTTTCCTAAACCTCTGCACACACCTGTTTTCTTCCTTTAAGACCCTCCTTGAAACCTAACTTTCTGGTTAAGTTTTTGTTCATATGCCCGAACATACCCTTACACATCTCAGAGTCACATTTTGCTTTATAACACACTTGACAAATGCCTTAGACATTTTATTATGTTAAAGGCATTAAATAATTACAAGCTGTTGATATAGTTGTCAGCCAACATAACAAATTTTCATTTACTTAAGCATCCACGTATTTTATATAGATTAGAAACAATTATGGTCCCAGCTCGCAATGTTTCAGAGCTCCCTCAGTCTAATTTGATTCTTACTTTTCAGCCTATTTCTTCACCAGTCCTAATTCTATTCTGAAATTCTACGGTTTCATAATAAATGGATTTTAATTTGAGTGGATATTGACAAAAGCTTTGGAAAATTTCCATGTTTTTGTCTCCTGAAGCTCTTGACTCTTTGCTGTATTCAGGTTATATGGAGACTAATAGTAGTTCCTAATCCAATGGATAGAGGATTAAAATTGGTCTTGGCCTTTTCATAACTTAACATTGGCACAAACACACTTCCAAATTGGACGATGAATATCCCCTTGCTAACCCAGTGCCACTAAAGTCAGTTGTTCCAATTACTCATCCCAGACTCGAGATTGATCTGGGCTCTCCTTATTTCAACTTGACCCAGTCTGTACAGTCCTTGTGCCAGAAGACAGTAGATTAAAGTCCTTCACAAAGTTTGAGATCAGAAATGACATTGAGAGTACATGCAGCATGGAGGGAACACTGCATTGCCTAAAGAGGCCATTCTTCAAATGAGACAAGAAATCAATTACCTGTTTATCTGTTTCAGATGTATTTTTTTTTTAAAAAAGCTTCGATTTCATTATTCAGAGAAACACCAGGAGTTTTCACAATGTCTTGCCAGAAGTTAACTCTTGAATAATACTCTAAATAAAGGCTGACAGATCAGTTTCCTGACTGCAATTTGTAGAACTTTTCCAGCACAGAATTTGTCTGTGTAACAGTCATTCCAGTTCAAAATGATGATCCATCATTTCATGCGCTTTCAGAGACTGTGAAGTCTTTTGGTATTATGTTCTATGATAAATGTTCAGTATTAATGCAAGTTACTGATATTTCACCACAGTGAGAGAAAGCAATCATATTGTAGTTGTAATGTTCTTATTCCTGTTCCTCATAGTTCAGCTATTAGGCTAGCATTCAAGCTACTTTAGTGTAAAACAGAATCATCTACACCATTAACTCTCCCACAAAGATTTATTTGCACTCCCCCACTTACACCATTGGTCTCAGCTCAATTACTGATGAAGTTTCATCAAAGCCTTCAGCTTGCATGCCTCCAATTCTTCAATGTACTTTCAGATACAACTCATTCAAAACTCTGTTGCCTATATCTCTTCCCATGTTGGATGCTACCTCGCTGTCATCTGTCAGCCTTTAGCTCCTAATAGGTCAAGCCTTCCAATATTCTCACTCTTGTTTTCAAACCTGTTTGCCTTTCCGTACTTCTTCAAACTTTCGTAACCTCCTCCAACCCGCAACTCATCAATGAATTAGTCCAGCTCTGAGTTTTGTGCAACTATCCTCCTATTACCTCACTGTTCATGGTGCACCTTCAGTCATTTAAAATCCAGCTCCTTGACCAAGCCGTTGGTGAACACTCACAGCTCCCTCAGCCCATCATGCTCTCTCCCTTCGAATAACTACATATCTTTACAGAATCACGGAAGTGTTAAGTTGTAGAAGGAAGCCATTTAGTCCATTGTTTCTACACTGGCTTCCTGTCCATAATAAACTTAACACCCAATCTGCTCTGTTTTCCTTGTAATTCTGCACATTTGAAGCATTGGGTAATTATGTAACTGGAACCAAGGTAGTGGAAGGCAGTGTAGGTGATGATGTAATGGTAATGTCACTGGACTAGCATTCAAAACCCTAAGCTAATGCGCTGGGGTCATGGGTTTGAATCCTGCTACAGATGGCAATATCTGTATTCTGTAAAAATTTAGCATCAGAGGAGCAGCCTGGCCTGCTGTGTCCCTCCAGCCCCACACTGTGTTATCTCTGACTCCAGCACTGGCAGTTCTTACTATCTCTAATAGTGACCATGTCACCAACATTCCCACTAAGCTGCATGGTCATGTAACTGCTCCAGGGATCCAAACCAAACAACATGTTGATCTATTGGTTTCTGGTTTCAGAAGTCACTACTGGCACATGGATTTCGATGTCCACACAGAAGGAAAAAAATTAGAGGGACTGTATCATGTAACCACTGTCAGCTTGTGGTTCACAAATATTCTTTTAGGAAAGGAAATCTGCCATCCTTACCTGGTCTGGTCTACACTTGATTCTTGTGGTTGACTCCTAATAAATCGAAGTCCAGCCAGTAAGGGACCCATATCTTTTGGACAACTTTGTTTAAAAATAAAGAAAAATGAACCTACCTCACACTTCCAGGCAGCAAATTCCATCTTGGAATTGCCTTATAACAGGTTTTCTGGTGAAGGCACTATATAAACACAAGTTGTCATGGTCACCAGTTGGGTAAATTTGTTGTTAGATGAAACATTAATGACGGAACTTTCCTTACATAAATGTTCACATTTTCAAATTCGCTTGACATAACATTAGGAATGATATTACGAATGTGAATTGTAATCTGGTTGATCTAACTTTTCTTACATCTACATTTTTGAAACATAATGGTCATGCTACAGTGAAGAAAACTGTAAAGAGGGTTCTGACTACTGGCACTGAGTTTAAATGGACAGAAAAGTTAAACCTTCATCAAAAGTAGCAGAATTAAAAGAATGGCACAATACTACGGCATGTTCATTGAAAAGTCATGACTCTCTTCTAAAGGACAATTCAATGAAAACAAGGTGTAATAACTATCCATTATGTTATCGCTTTGCCTTGCGTAAAGCTTAATGCTGGATCTTATCAGGTTCGGCATTTTGTTAATGCATAACCATGGGAAATGCAGAAAAAGCCAGAACTTAGTCCACATGTTCTTCATCTGAAGTAGGCATCGATGGAGGCGGTGACTTTTATGAACTGCACACATTACAGCTGAGTTATAATAAGGAAGTTAAAGATGAGGTTAAAATGCCTTGTAAAGTGCATGAAATAACTCCACAGAGGCCAGTATCCCATCACCAACTCATCCTTTATTTACAGATGGAGAGTCCTTGACATTGATCCAACTCCCTCAGAGTCAGTTCTCAGAGCAAACAGGATGTCAGACACTCCTGTTTATGTCTGTCAGCCAGGGCTCCCTGATTGGACCAGATTAACAGCCCTAATCAGGGAACTCACATTCTATGAGGTCCACCTGGTTGACCTCATTATAATCACTGCATTCCGCCCCCTCTGAATGTGAGGACATAGGCTGGTTCCTTTTTTTAATAGTTCCTCTGGGGGGCTTTACCACCAGGTCAACTTCCTCCAACTCTGCCTCTGACAGAGTAGGGTGTAACGCACGGTAGACTGCCTCATGCGCCCGGTCCATCTCGGAAGAAATTACTTCCCTTCTTCAAGTGGCAAAGGTGTCGAGGCAGTGACATTCACCCGTCTCAGATTCTGAGGTCTCTTCAACGCTTGATGAAGAAGGAGAACCCATGGGTTCCACAACAGTCAGCAAAACTGTTGAGGAGGCAGTCAGTTCTGCTCCCGCATTGTTTGCAAGTTTACAGCTTTGATATGGTCCGTGTGCTTGCTCAGGACAGTCTCATCTACCCAAACCTTATACACCACTGGCCCTGATTTCTTGTCGACCATGCCTCTTGCACGTGCAGGGCCATTCCCGTGGTTGCCACACCAAACTTTGTCTGTTGAAGTAAACCATCTCTCTCACTTAGCGGGATCTTGTGTCCAGCACTGACATTACTGATGCCATTTCATCCTCCCCCACCAAGTCCAGGAAGATCAGATTTACCCTGGTGTGGAGTCTTCTCCCCATTAGCAACTCTGCTGGAGCTATCCTTGTAGTTGCATGAGGAATGATGCGATAATCAAATAGGAACTGGGAGAGTTTGGTATCTGGTGAAGCTGCAGCCTGTTTCTTTAAGCCTGCCTTCAAAGTCTGGACTGTTCTTTCTGCCAGACCATTGAATGATGGACGGTATGGAAACGTCCTTATGTGTTGAATTCCATTCAACTTTAGGAAATACTTAAATTCCCTGCTGGTAAATGATGGCCTGTTACCTATGATCAACACTTCCAGGAGTCCACATATTGCAAAAGATGCAAGCAGTTTTTCTATCATCAGCCCCGTGTTTGACAAATGAACTCTATGCACCTCCAGCCACTTTCAGTGGGCTCCCACAATGACTAAGAACATCGGCAAAAGTCACACGACACGAGGTTATAGTCCAACAGCTATATTCGAAATCACAAGCTTTCAAAGCCCTGCCCCTTTGTCAGGCAAAGACTTCACTTGAAGGGGCAGCACTCCGAAAGCTTGTGTTTTCAAATAAACCTGTTGGACTATAACCTGGTGTCGTATGACTTTTGACCTTGTCCACCCCAGTCCAACACCAGCACCTCCACAACATAAGAACATTGAGCCCATGAGAGAACCTACATAATCGACGTGTAACATAGTCCAGGGTTTACCCAGCCATTCCCATGAATGTGGGGGAGCTGCTTGCAGTAATCTTTGACTTTTTAAGTAAACCTAGCAGGGGTCTGTAGTCCATCACCTTATCTTCCAATGGGTGTAACCTGGTCTTGTCAACTGTCGGCCAAGTAGGTAAAAACACACAATTTTTCCCTTCAAAGGCATATGCTGCCTGGGAGAAATATTTAAGGACTATGTCCAAGTTCTCCAAGTATTCCTTACAGGTCTTCCCTGTTATTGGCACATCATCTAGATATTTCTGGGAATCCTCATCTAACTGCAATTGCAAGTACGTATGGCTCATGTCCAGCTTCGACAGGCCCCCTGCCAGCTTTACGCACAAATCCTCTAAGCAAGGGACTGGGTATTTATCTAGTTGTGAAAAGCAGTTTACCCTTTGTTTAAAATCTTCACAATGGCAAACTGACCTGTTAGGCTTCACAATGCATATGACCAGTGCTGCCCATTCTGCGCACTGGACTGGTTCGATCATTTCTTTGTTTTCCAGCTTTCTGATTTTTCTCTCTCTACTTTTGCCCATAAGGCAAATGGCATGGGAAGGGCCTTGCAGTCTCATGGAATTGCTTCCTGGTCAACATGCAAGGTGGCTTTGGATCCTTTGGTAGTCCCTAGACTTTCCTGAAAAGCTTCCGAGTATTTAATTAGGACACCACTCAGGCAGCCACTGTCTAATTGAAAAATGTTGAGGCAATGTAGTGGAATCACTCTCAACCAATTTTACCCCATCAAGCTTGGGCCTGAATCTTTTATTACAAGTCAGTGGTAATTGAACCAGCTGCTTCTCATAACAAACCAGAACCTTTATCTGTAAAGCTTCCTGGTGCAGGTTTTCAGTCTAGCCAAGATCTTGCACAAACTTAAGGTTGGAGTCCAGGCCAAAATTTGTTAAAGACCGATTCTTCGATCATTGAAGTGGTCGCACACATATCAACCTTCAGTAGAACCAGGTGACCATTTAGCTAGATGTTTATTTTGATTGGCTCTGATTTGCAAGTTGCTAAGCAACTCAACTGCTCTACACCAAACGTAGGTGGATTTTCCTGGGTGTACACTCTCCTGGATACTGGCCTGTGAGTTCTCTTTCTCCATTTAGGTGTATTGGGACTCTTTTGCTGTCTCGAGTCCACATACCTGCAGCAACTACAACGGTTTGAGGGCCAGATCCTGAAGAAACTTTTAACCGCTTGGCTGAGGCTTGGCATTGAATTCAGGGTTTTGCTGATGGCTGATCTAGAATCTCTCTGTTCTCATTGAGGCCATGCAATTGCTTTCACTCAAGTGTTGTTCCCCAAGCTCAGTTGGACTGGCAAGAGTGACCACTTCCATTGAGATACCCTGCAATGCATACACTCTACTTGCTACATTTTCCAATGATAAAGCCAGTTGTAGTGCCTGTTTGAAGTGCAGTTGGGCTTTAGTTTGTAGGCACTTTTCAATGGTGACATCATTAATGCCAAACAACCCCTCAACATCTCATTAAGGGTCAAACCAAAGTCACATGCCCCTGCCAGTCATCTTAACCTAGTCAAAAATCCGGATACCGATTCCCCGGTTCTCAAATTGCCCAGTAAAACTGATTGCATCTCAGAATTAGAGAAGGCTTGGGGTCATAATATTTCTTAACTAAATCCATCAACTCTTGAAAGGTTTTGTTGTCTGGTGGCTCAGGGAAAGTTAGGGTCCTAATAACAGAAAAAGTTGTGGGTCCACAAGCTGTAAGGAGAATTTCTCATTGCTTTTCACCTGCCCCAATGTCCCAGAAAAGTAACGCATTCTTTCCATATGCTGGGCATAGTCTTTGACAGCAGGATCAAACAGATCAAGCTTCTCAAATCATGGCATGATGCCAGAAATGCGTACCCTAACTCAAGGTTGACTGCTGGGAGTGAATTTCTTCAGGACCGTGCCTTTCTCTCGTCACCACTGAAATAACCCCACAGAGGCCAGTATCCTGTCACCGTGTCACCCTCTATTTACACATGGAGAGTCCTTGACACTGATCCAGCTCCCTCAGAGCCAGCTTTCAGACTGAACAGGAAGTCCATCATCCCTGTTCTTATCTGTCAGCCAGGGCTCCGTGAACGGACCAGGTTAACAGCCCCAATCAGGGAACTCATATTCTATGAGGTCTACTAGCTGACCTCATTACAATCACTACAGTGCACGCCATCTTTCTGTGTGACATTGGGTAGACCAGTGTGGTGGAGCAGCACCATTCCAGGGCTTGTGTCTTTTTTTTCTGTCAACGCATTGAGAAAATCCCAATCATTGTTCCACTGTTGCCTAGCAGAGCTGTACTCTTTCAGAATGAAATTAGTTTGCAACCACAATATGTGACTCACTAGGGAGGGCCCAATTAAAATTCTCTGATCTTCAATTTCATTTTTAAATCTTGAAATACTACTGCAGTTTCAGCCACAGGTCTCCCTGAGTGACCTCATCAGTCTGGAACACTTGAGACTGGAACTTGAAACAACCGAAAGAAGCATCACTCCTTTTCCTTTTCCCATTCACAAGGAAGGTGAAATGATCTCACCCCCACACCCCGCACCCCGCCTCAAAAGAGGGATGCGGCGTATTAGAATGCAGATCACATCCTTGGAGCTATTGTTCAGCACCAAAGAAAGGTTCATTCATTAAAAGTGCAGCAGATGGCTTTGCAACCGACAGAAAGCAGCATGAAACGGGGCCGCCAGCTGGCAGCGGCTGCACTAGCATCATTCAACCGCAGCTGCACGTTTACTGCTCCTTTCAGTCACCCGCATTCCTCACCGTCACATAGCGGGGATCCCCCCCCCCCGCATACATTGATAACCGAGGGGGCTGACTCTATTGCTTTCCATCAAATGCTTTGCTAACAAGGATCTGACCTACCCCCAGCCTTTGTCTTGCGCTCCCATATCAAACAGAAAAATTAAACACCACTTCCCTCAAATCAAGGCACCAAGGCAAGGATTTAATCAGTAGTTTACAAGAACAATACTTCTTTGCCACTGGACAATTGAATGGTACTTCAGCAAGTCATTAAAACATTATAGTATATGTTAAATGCATTGTCATTGTAAGGCTGTGGCAGTTTGATGGTGTTCCCATCTTTAATCGTTTAAACGCCAATACCTGTCTTTCAAGAGACTTATATTCTACATGTATTTATTGCAATTCACAGCAGCATATGATGAAAGAAACTATGATAAACTCTTACTAAAACTGCATTACTGTGTAGATCTTGTGCAGTTATGACTGCTATATTCTACATGTATTTATTGCAATTCAAAGCAGCATGGAATGAAAGAAACTACAATTAACTCTCATTAACACTGCTTTAATGTGTATATCTTGTGCAGTTATGACCGCTTAGAAACAGCATGCAGTATGATGCATGTTTTCACATTACAGACACAGTACTTTGTAATCAGAACCAGTCTTTAAAGCTGCATTGACCCATAATTACATCTTGCCACACATTAAAGTTGAAATAATCTGGCTTCCCTAAATCTGCTTTGCTCCTGGCTGTTATATTTTTATGCTTACAGAAGGTTGGACATTGGTAAACCTGCAATTCCTAAATCTATTTTGTGTCTCTGTTTTGACCCACTGTGCTCCTGACTGGCAGGATAAACAGCCACATCAGCAGCAAATCCACCCATTATTGATACGAATTTCAAATGGAAACAATTCAGTAACACAAAGATGAATTGCTTGATGGGGGGGTGGTAAGAGAGGTAGGAAGATTTTATTTAAACAATTTTGTTTCTCCAAACTTACCTGGTAAAAATAAATAAGGATTCTACAGCTTTAATTTCCAGTTAAATAAAAGTAGTTTGTCATACGAAGCATTTTGTAATTTCTACAGCGACTTACAACATTCTAACACTTATTTCCTGCTCTGCTAACTTCACTTATCGTAAGTAACAATAAGTTCAATTTGATGCATCATCATTTAATGATTTTACTTTTTATTGCAATGGAATTCATCCAACATCCATTCTTTGAAATCAGATCTAATATTCAACTTTGTGAATTACTCAGTGCTTTCAATTCTATTGATTTAACCATATTCTACTGCAGCAAACCTCCCAAACCTCTATTGTAGATTGTCTTTGAATTATCTGGTCATTACCACTGAGCAGGCAATATCAGTGAGGGAATAGGCATGGTGAAATTAACAGAGAAAATGAAAAGCAGTAGTGAAGTTGTTAGAAATTTTAAGGATGAGGTACATTTGCAATAATTTGAAGGTTCCACAGATTGCGGGGCGCACTCAAAAACAGTTTGCACAACAGGATTGTGAGACCGTAGGCAGACCAATTCTACCATAAAGCAGGTATCTTGCAATGCATGTCACAAATTTTGCACATCAATCATTATAATGTCACTACACTTGATGATAATACATGGAAAATTACACATAGATTGGTATTTGTAATCACACAAACAACAGTGGCAAAGTCTAATGCTTGAGAAGTTCCTACAGCACTTCAAACCACAATGTATATGTTATTTAATACATGCATTTGTTCATTATTGTCATTCCACCCTGTACTCTGTTCCAACATCAACTAGAAAAAAAAAATCTGAAATTTTTGAATCTGCTACTTCAAGGCTTTTTGAACAGAGCTGCAATTTTGAATGACAGCTTATCATATTGACACTGACAGAAGCACTGAAACTAGCTTGCACAAAAAAATATAATTAACATTCTACAATCGATGTTCTGACTGAGTAAGCTAGGGATCCTACAGTGGGTTTTAAAATTGGCCAGGTACACCACATACATTAAATGCACAATAACCTAACAGGCAAACACTAAGAACATGGTACAAAATGCCAATGCGTTATCTAAAGTGGCAACTGTTGGTTAAACGTCCACAAATTAGATTCAAATTCGCCTAGTGTATGTAACTTTTCTCAAAGGCATTACAGTGACTCTGAAATCTCTTGCAGTCAAGAATCATTGTCAAGTTTAGAAACAATTGTAAATATGCTACTACAGAATAACTGGATAAGATTAGCTGCATAGGAAATTCAAAGAGGCTATTTTCACAAGGGAGGTTTCATATCTTTTCATTTGACAGAACTGAAACTGCAGTCTGTGAAGACACAAAAAAAAGTACCATCTCTTTCCAACATATAAAATGCTTATTACGCACCTTCAGCTGATCAGCCTACTTGCAAGCTAAGAACCTAAATATCTTATATTGAGTTACATTGCCCTAAAGCAGAATTCCAATATGAATATGGAGATGATTTTTGAATGTTTTGACACTGTGGGGAATGCACAATTAATCACAACATGCCAGTTTTATTTTATTGTCATGCATTGAAACAATGGGAATAAACAAAAAAATTCACTTTGAAAGCAATTCTTTATATTAAGAAACAAGCTTAGAAAAATCAAAATGGATCCATATTTATGTTGTTTACTTTCGCATTTTCAAATTACCTCAGTTTTCACACAGATTTCCTCACTGACCTAATGCTAAGAAACTAGACTTGATTTAGTAACTTAATAAACACATTTGTGCATTACATTTTTCACATACGTCAGTGATTCTACAAATGTGACTGTTCACAGTGTTTAAAGGAATTATCTTTCTTTTTCTGTCCATTGATTTTATGGACTTATGATATTCATGAAATAATGTAACCACAGCATTGAGTTTCATTATAATGTACAAGATAACATAAGGCCAACTTATAAACATTCATTTCCTAAAGAAAGAACAATTCTTGATTGGCAAGTTTGGCCATAATCGCTACTCAATTACAGGTCGATAAATTAGTCATTTACTTGTTTTAATACCAACAGTAACTACATCTCTGTATTAATAGTATGACTCAAAAAGGGCCTCAAGTTGAAATAACAGGTATGATGGGTATTTGCACATATCACTCATCTGGAAGACATGTCTGCCAGGCTTGTTGGGGAGGTCCTCCAACACTACTCAAGTCTGCCTCCTAAAGACTTAACCAAGGAGCAGTACGGTATCATCTGGGCAGATGTGTTTACAGGCAAAATCCTGCCAACCACAGAAGATGGTGTGAATACACAGACCTATCAGAGATGAAAGAAAAGGGAACCTAGCAAATAAATTACAAGTTAGCACAACATGCAAGGGAAAACAGAAAGATAGGTAACCATTTATTACCACTCATAATCTCTCCACCTCATTCTTGCCTATGAATGCAGCCTTCAAAGATCTGCAGAATTGGAGTAAATCTGTGCAAAAGTTAAGTGCCTCACAAATATTTGTTGCACCTCAGTATTTTAAATACTCTAGCCAACAGGTTACAGCTCCACTTTAAAAATGCTTTATCTGATGTTAGAAACCCCAGATTCTTAGAATCTTGCACATCACTGCTGACGGCAATCCATTCCAAAGACAACACAGAACACTTGAATTGGTCTAATTTCCTGGAATTATTAATATTTCCAAGATGGAGGAATGGTGTTTTTTTCCCCAGTCATTAAACAAGCAGATTGCAGTTTTTCACTGGCCACATTTGGGAAATGCATTTCAGTTTGAACTCCAGCTAATGCTAGATCACATCCAGTTTTTGTTATTAATGAATACTTAGATAGGAGCTTGTCAAGAATTATCTTTATGAAACTTAGTGAGGAGGGAGCTCCGACCTCAGCTCACTGTCAACTAATTCTTCAATACTCATTATTGTTTCCAAATTGGTTAGATTTCTCATTTCATTAGCCTTGTTATGTGTGCTATATAAAACCAAATACAAGACGTTCCTTTAAAACAAATCAGATAGTTCTCAAATGTATCAAAAAATAGATTAAATAAAAGTGTATGCAAATAGTGCAAAAAGACCACTGAGGAAACGGTGTGAATACAGTCATAAAACTGTGCTTTGGGAATAATTACTATCATTTCCAATGTTCTAAAAAATGTTACCACATAGTGTAACAAGACTCGGCATATCAAATAACTACAAGGAACAATGGAGGTCTATCATGGACTGTGATTCATATTTAACCCTTTTGACAAGAGCAACGTTTTTTTTAAGTGAATTTGACAATTTTTAAAAAACATTCGCTTTGATACAGACTGTTAAGGAATCTGGATTGGACATTATTCCATGATTTCGCGGTTGCATTGGAATCTTGTTGTATTGTGATAGGCTGGAGTATTAGGAATTTCAACTATTATTTCGTTGCTTTTGAGGGTTTTCAATGATTTATCTTTTGTTTTATGAGCATTGCATTGTGAGAAATGCCAAGAAACAAACTGATTGATGGACTCTAGGTCGAATGTGATTAGATTTTTTTTTCAGGCAGGGAGAGTACCTAATTCTTGCTTTACTGACCCTCGATGTACCCTTACACAGCAAGAGATGGAGAGGGGAAAAAATCCATCTCACAAAGAACATCAGTGATCATTGCCAGCTTTGGGCTTCGCTCCTTCGTAAGACCTGAGGAGTCATAGGGTGGGAGAGTGAATCCAACCCCAACTGAATCGACTGCATTAAGTCCCAACTAATTTGTCATTCACCCCAACGAAAGGTTAAATGTGACTCCGTGTCATATACTGAAAGTACATGCGTTTCACTAAACCCGAGATCAGAGCCCGGGTCTCAGTAAATGATATCAGCCACGGGTATGGAGTGGGTTGCAGTTCACCGTGGATCCGAATCTGCTGAAATGCTGTTTTCCAGCGGGGCCATTTAAATGCAACATGAGCGAGGACTATTGAGCAACTGGGGAGCCCCTCTCCACAACGCGGTCACTCTCAAGTGTATTATTGGTGAAATAAAACAAGAGGGACGCGGGCGGCTGTAAAAACAGGACGATCGTGAGTAGGAGACAACTTTTTCTCCTTCCAGTAACGATAGGAAACCCTCCCAGCAATGTTCAGTACAAGTCTAACCACCTACATTGTTTCCTGCGCTCTCTTGTAGATTTCAGGGTGTGGGAGGTCCGCTCCGGCTGCACGGGGAGATCGCACGGGAGGGAGGGGGTGTAGGTCGGTCTCTTACCTGGTGAAGACTTTCCTTATCCTCTGCAGCAGGGTCGGCGATGCGCTGATGGCTTCGGCCGGGATGTTCTCGATGGTAGCAACATGATTGCGCTGCTCGGGGATCATTGCTGGATTAAAATGCAGGGTGCATCCTGCACTGCGGGCACCGATGAGGGGAGGCCGATTTGCACGCAGTCCGCCGGTGTCCTGGTCCTCCCCTCCCCTGGCGAGCCGCTGCCCCTGTTCGATTCGGGCAGCAGACTGAGACAGAGCCGAAAGGGGGCTGAACAAGCTGGTTGAGGCTGCCGACTGAACACCTGCTCTGGGCGAGCTGAGCTTCCCGATCTCTCCGGCAGGGGGTGGACGCTCCTCTCTATCCGCCTGCTCCGCTGAGCCCTGGGACTTGTAGTCAATTTCTGCTGAGCTGTCACTTTCAACCATCAGAACACACCTCCCAGTAAAATAGAAAGCCGAAATCTCTTCTCCACCTCACCAGCACCCGCATCTTTTTTCTTCTTCATTATTATTTTCCATCCAACACTTTATCAATTATATAAACGAAAACGAAAGAACTACCGATGCTGGAAATTAGAAACAAAAACATAAATTGCTGGGGGGAGAAAAACAGCTCAGCAGTTGGGGCTCCCTCAGGATTGTCAGAACTGCAGATGCTGGAGTCAGAGATAACACAGCGTGGGAGCTTGAGGAACACAGCAGGCCAGGCAGCATCAGAGGAGCAGGAAAGTTGATGTTACCCGAAATGTCATTTTGTCCTGCTACAGGCCCAATATAAATTATTGAATGAGGTATGTGGTTTTAAAAATGTATCTCTCATAAAGGTATAACTTTTTAAAGTACACTTTGTTGCATTAGAATGTTGCATCCACTTTGAAGCACTAGCTATTGAAGTTAATAAGGTAACAAGGTGTACAGCTGGATGAACACAACAGGCCAAGCAGCATCAGAGGGGCAGGAAAGCTGACGTTTAGGGCCTAGACCCTTCTTCAGAACCTTCATTTTCTGAAGAAGGGCCTAGGCCTGAAATGTCGGCTTTCCTGCTCCTCTGATGCTGCATGGCCTGCTGTGTTCATCCAGCTCTACACCTTGTTATCTCAGATTCTCCGGCATCTGCAGTTCCTACTGTCTCTGAAGTTAATAAAGTTTTGTTTTCATTAATCTTGTCAGAGTGTGGCAATTCCGAAATATCTGCTTTTCTAACTCAGTCTCCATTCTTTTAGCACAACCTTCTGAAGGTCTTCGAGATATTCTTCCACCATTGGACCTTTTAAAAGTGTGAGATAAATGTTGCTGTTTTAATATGTTATTAACAGTCCCACATACATTCCCTATCTGTCAGCTTTAATTGTTTCCATACTTGATGAGAACCCTGAAGAATTTCTTTCAACATGAAAGGTTGCTGGGTTTTGTTTTTATCATGATGGTAGTTTGGCTTGACATGTTTACATTTCAATGGAAGGAGCTGCAACTACTTAATGCACCATAAGCTGCAAAATCCAAATGCAGAGCTGAAAATTGTTCCAGTTCTTTGCTGCAGTGTACAGATATCATAATGCCAACCAGAAAATGCACAAATTGAAAAGGACATTGAAGTTTGATTTTTTTTTTGCTTAGCTGAATGATCACAACGTAACCATGCCCTCATCATTGGTGTAGTCAGATACTATGTGCAATAGGTCATTCCATTGCATATGTCCTGTAATAAGTGTGTACCTAAGTTTGAGCAAGTGTATTGTAGGTCCAATGTTGTGTTTGGTTTCCTGTTTATTGTTTTCTGCTGGCCTGCCCTAGCTATACTGAATTGCCATTGTAAGCACCCAAGAAAATCCACCCAGAGGATGTATGGGTATAAAAATGAATTTTGTTTTTGAACAAGTTTCTGGAACACCTTGAAGGTAATGGTAAAATGTCACAGTGATTTCATAGTACCACCTCAAACCCCAAGATAACCTAAGGTGGTCTGACCATGGGCTCTCATACTACTTTTCCCTAATCCTGTGTTTAAAGTTCCTCACTTGCCAATTGGTTTGTCTTATTTACCTTTTAAATCCAATTAAAATGAACAAAGGTTACAGATGAAAAGGTGGGAGAGAGCAGATTGAGGGACTGAGTGGAGAAAAGGGAGAGAAATGGGAGGGAAAGGAAGGGAATGCAGGAAGGAGAAACACATGAAAATGAAAGGGAAGGGGGAGGATGAAGGGAGGCCAAAGAAAGATCCCATGATGGAGTGTGGTGGGGTAGGACAGTAGTGTTGACAACAGAGTATTTTTTATTTATGGTTGATAAACATCTTACAGTTGGAAGATATTATATTTCAATGAATATATTTATGGATAATTCCAATTTATCAGAATGAAATATGACATTGAAATGTAGAGTACCTTTGATCAAAGAAAACTTTTCAGTCCATCTGGCAAATCTAGAATTCCACCACAGATCACTGCCTTTGTCTGTCAAGTAATATTATCACCAAATGTTGCATTTAGCATCACCATACATAGTCCTCCTCACTGTCTTCCATCCCTATTTTACCTCAGCTAATAAATGAGTACTCTTCCATGTTGAACACAAATTGAAAGAAGAAACAAGAGTGACAAAGGCTTTGGGTAGGAGATTTTAATGTCCATCACCAAGAATGGATTGATAGCATGACCAATAACCGATGTGACCAAGTCCTAAAAGACATAGCTGCTAAACTGAGCCTGCAGCAGCCGGTGGAGATCCAACAAGAGGGAATAGTCTACTTGAGCTATTGCTCAACAATCACCATATACGTTTGTCTGTGACTGTTTTGGTACAACTGTGCAGTCGAGGCCAAGTCCCATCTTCACATCATGAATACCCTCCATTGTGCTGTGTGGCTTTTCAATATGTTGAATGGGATTGATTTCAAACAGGTCTAGCAACTCAAAGCTATATACCCATGAGACACGATGACCCATCGGCAGTAGCAGAATTACATTCAACCATAATAAGTGATCTCGCAGCCCGACATGTCCCATTTACCATGAAGCCAGAGTATCAACCCTGATTCAATGAAGAATGCAGAAGGGCATGCCAGGAACAACACCAGGCATACCTAAAAAAGGGCATCAACCTGGTGACCCTACAACACAGGACCGCTTGCATGCCAAATAGTGGAAAAAGCAATTCCACAACCATCAATTCAGATCAAAACTCTGCAGACCTACCATATACGATCATGAATGCTGGTGGATGATGATATAATCAACAAAAGGAGGTGGCTTAACAAATATTCACATCCTCAATGACAGCCAAGCCAAGCACATTAGTGCAAGAGACAAGGGTGAAGTAATGACAACCATCTTCAGACACGAGTGCCAATTTCAACTACCTCTTGAGGTCACAGCATCACAGATGGCACTTATCAGTCAATTGGATTCAGTCCATGTCATTTCAGAACACAGCTGAAGGCATTGGATAATAAAAAATGGTAATGGGCCCTGATGACATTCAGGCAACAATAGTGAAGATTTGTGCTCCAGAACAAATTGTGTCTAACCAAGCTGTTCCAGCACAGCTGCAATTTGGCTTCTACTTGGCAATATGGAAAATTATTCATGTAAATCCTATACACAAAGTAGGCAACAAATCCCAATCAGCTAATTACCACTCCTTTAGTCTTCTCTTGATCATCAGAAAAGTGATCAACTGATTTGATTTGATTTATTATTGTCACATGTGCTGAGATACAGTGAAAAGTATTGCATTGCGTGCTAACCAGATAAATCATACCTTACATTAGTACATTAAGGTAATAGAACAGAATGTAGAATATAGCATTACAACTATAGAGAAGGCACAGAGAAAGATCCTAATATATGAAAGGTCTGTTCTTAAGGCTGACAACAAAGGGGAAGAAGCTGTTTTTAAATGTGTTGCTATGGACCAGACCAAACACCCCCAAAATATCAGAAGATAGTCTAAACCCTAACTTTTTCTTATTTTAAAGGTAAATGTAAGATGTTACTTTCCAAATGAAATTTTTTTGGTCAAACTACCAGATTTAAAGCAAAACACACTTTATTCATCCATTGGGATTATAGTTAAAACACAACAAAAGAAAGAAGGAATTGGAATAACTTAACTCTATTGGAAAACTTAACAGAATAATAGATACAGTAACTATTACAACCTAACTGTTCCAATACAGGAACATCTCATAAACAAAAGGCAAATTCAGAAAACAGATTGTCTCACATGCAACTCCAGTAGCAGGAAGAGAACCCCCAGCTTTTGGCTGTAACTGAGAGAGAGAAAAATAGCTTCCACTTTGAGGAACTTAAAACTCTTGACCACCTCAGCACCATTGATACAGACTGGGGCATATCCTCTATTCCTGGTCAAAAAAACCATGCTATCTATAGAACTCACTCAACAATAACTTGTTCAATGATGCTCAGTTTGGGTCAACCAGGGGCATAGAGCTCTTGACCCTTACAGCCTTGATCCAAACAGGGACAATAAGGCTAAACTCATGAGGTAAGGTGACATCAAGGCAACATTTGACCAAATGTGACATCAAGGGCACACGGCAAAACTGGAGTCAATGGGAATTGGGAGAAACCTCTCAACTGAGTAGTCATATTCAGCACAAAGGAAGTAAAATGTGATTGTTAGACCTCAGTTTCAGGATATAGGAACATAGCAATGGGAGTAGCCAGGTTATTTAGCGGCCCATGTCCAAGTGTAGCAAGACCTGGACATATTCAGATGTAGAAAGTTAAGTAGCGAGTAAACATTCTTACCACACAAATGTAAGGCAATGGATATCTCCAGCAAAAAGGAATCTAATCTTTCCCCTAAACATTCAATAGCATTACCATTATTGAGTCCCAAATGTCATTATCTTCAGGGGGTTACCAGTTACCAGTCTACGCCAGTGGTTGAGGGGTGACCTTATAGAGGTTTATAAAATCATGAGGGGGATAGATAGGATGAATAGCCAAGGTGTTTTTCCCAGGGTAGGGGAATCCAAAGTAGAGGACATAAGTTTAAGGTGAGAGGGAAAAGATTTAAAGGAGACCTGAGGGACAGCGTTTTCATCCGGAGGGTGGTGCATGTATGAAACAAGCTTCTCTAGGAAATGGTGGAGGCAGGTACAATTGCAACATTTAAAAGGCATCTGGATGGGTATATGAATAAGAAGGGTTTAGAGGGGTATTGGCCAAATGCTGGCAAATGGAGCTAAAGCAGTTTATGGTATCTGGTGCGGACGAGTTGGATCGAAGGGTCTGTTTCCGTGTTGTATAATTCTATGACTCTATAACTTAAGAAGCAGTGAAGTAATGTAACGTGTGATGTTTTGGAGTAGTGGTATGAAGTGCAGATGTAATTCGTTATATGTGACTTCCTGATCTACCTTTGAGAAGCTGATAAATGGAGGCTAAAGAAGATCAGACAACTTTAAATAATGCAGATTTCCCCCCCCCCCCCCCACCCCCTTGTTGCTCCCTCCTTGCTCATTGACACACAGTGCCAACTCAGGAATACCATTGGGAGCAGAGTGTCTACCTGTCAACTTCTTTGGAGGATGTTGAAAGGTATGGGAAGTCTATGGCAAAGAAATTAGGCAAACTATATCTTTAGCACAAGAGGAGCATTCTGATAACTTTCAAATATAGTTTCTAGAACTAAAACATAAAAGGTTGCAGTGCAAATGCATAAGTTTGTGAAACAAAATATCTAAACAATCTAAAATCTAAAGATTTTAAAAGTAATCTAAAAATTAAGGCCAGACAGTTCAGGAGAGATGTTAGGAAGCACTTCTACACGCAAAGATTGGTAAGGCTTTGGAACTGTCTTACTCAAACAACAGTTGATGTTAGATCAGTTGTTAATTTGAAATCTGAGATAGATAATATTCTTTTTAAGAAAAAGTATTAAGGGATATGAACTGAATGCAGGTATGTGGAGTTAGGCTACAGATCAGCCATGGTCTTATTGAAGGGCAGAACAGGCTCGGGGCTGAATGGCCAACTCTTGTTCGTATGTTCCAATTGTTTTCAAAATAAAGTAGCATTCAACTGTTTGATTTTACTTTCAAGATTAAACAAATTTCTTTTATTCTGGTTGATTCTGTGTAGGGCACAGTGTAGAAGACTTCAATTCCAGGATGATTTAAAGCTCACAATAGTGTCACAAGCAGTAATTATTCTTAGATGTTTTTGTTGCAAATCTTAACTAACATCTTAACTAATCTAGAAGTTAGAGCTGCTCATAACATTGCTGATGCATCGGATTTATGAAACCATTGGTTCCCTTCTGAACACTGTTGCTACCTGTACAGGCTTAACTGTCTTGTACAGCAGTTGCCAAGATCAAAAATCATCATGCATATAGTTATTTTAGATATTTAGGTATACACAAAACAAAACGAATTTTTTCATGCAGTCCTAACCAATTTGATGAAGTCACAGTGTACACTATTGTATGAACATAGAACATAGAACAATACAGCGCAGAACAGGCACTTCGGCCCTCGATGTTGCGCCGCTCTGTGAACTAATCTAAGCCCACCCCCTACACTATCCCATCATCATCCATATGCTTATTCAAGGACTGTTTAAATGCCCCTAATGTGGCTGAGTTAACTACTATGAATACTTAGTACTTTGTATCAGCCTCCTTTGACCACTATGTTGTTAGAGGTGTTCTCACAAATCATAAGAACAAAAAAGAATGATGCTGAGTAAGGAGAAAATAAAAACTGTGTCGTGTAGATTCAGAACATGACAAAGGTGTTGAAAGAAAGAGTGAAATTGTCAATTTCACCCATCAGTCCCTGCAACAACGTTGTCACAAGTAACCAAGAAGATTGATGAGGGGAGAGCAGTAAACATTGTTTACTTGGACTTTAGTAAAGCATTTGACAAGGTTAAGCAGTAAAGTTGGATCACGTGGGATTCAGGTTGAGCTTGCCAATTGGATACAAAATTGGCTTAACGGCAGGAGGCAGAGAGTGATGGTGGAGGGTTGATTTTCGGACTGGATACCTGTGACCAGCGATGTTCCATGGGGATCGGTGCTGAATCTGCTTTTGTTTGTCATTTATATAAATGATTTAGATGAGAATGTAGAAAGCACAGTTAGTAAGTTTGAAAATGACACCAAGATTGGTGGTATAGTCGACAATGAAGAATGTTATCTGAGATTGCAAAAACATCTTGATGGGCCAAAGAGTGGAAAATGGAGTTTAATTTGGATAAGTGCGAGCTATTGCATTTGGTAAAACAAACAAAGAAAAGGCTTATGCAATTAAAAGCAGGGCCTTGGGCAGTGTTGCATAACAGAGAGACCTTGGAGTTCAGTTACATAATTCTTTGAAGATTGCATCACACATTAATAGGGTGGTTAATAAGACATTTAACATGCTTACCATTGCTCAGACCTTTGAGTATAGGAGTTGGGACATTACGTTGAGGTTGTACAGGATGTCGGTGAGGCCTCTTCTGTCCAGTTCTGGTTTCCCTGTTATAGGAAGAATATCATTAAGCTGGAGAAGGTTCAGAAGAGATTTACCAGAATGGTGCTGGGAATGGAGGGCTTGAGTTATAAGGAGAGGCAGTATAGGCTGGGACTTCTTTCACTGAAGTGTAGGAGATTGAGGGGGAACCTTATAGTGGTTTATAAAATCATGAGGAGTATAGATAAAGTGAATGGCAGGTGTCTTTTCCCTTGGGTGTGGGATTTCAAGACTTGGGGGCATATTTGTAAGCTGAGAGGAGAAAGATTTAAAAAAGACATAAGGGGCAATTTATTTACACAGAGAGTGGTTCAAATGTGGAATGAACTTCCAAAGGAAGTGGTGGATGCAGGTACAGTTACAACGTTTAAAAGTAATTTAGGTAAGTACATGAATAGGAAATATTTGGAGGGCTATGGGCCAAGCGCAGGCAGGTGGGACTAGTTTAGTTTTGGATCATGGTCAGCATGTACTATTTGGACCGAAGGATCTGTTTCTGTGCTGTATGACTCTTATGATTTTAAGTTCCTGGATCTTTTTCCTTACCACTCACATGTTCATATACTTTCACGTGAGGGACAACAAAATAGTGCCCACTGGACAAAATATTTAAATACACTGATGGCCCAAAGATCAAGAAGTGAGGATTCTTTAATCCTTTAATCCTTAAGGCAGCTTTATATGCTTTAAACATATGAATGGAAATTAAGGTTAAATTAGGAAAACAGAATATTTATATAGAATTAAGTCTATGGCTCACATCTGCTTGAGAAAAAGCTTTGTCTGTCTCTCTTTACATAAGGTCTCCTCACCAAGTCACCTTTTCTTCCAGGAAGGACCTACATAACTGCCTGAGCTCGGTTGCTCAGTGCCTTTCTTCACTTTTGCTACCTGCTGCTGGAGGCTGTATAATGTTTTTGAACCCAACTTGAAAATATATCATCATTATTTCTATGTTGCTGTGTAAAAATCCTGGAACTCCCTCTCTAGTATTCTAATACTTCCCAGTATTGTGGGTGTACCTTTGCCAAATGGTCTGCAGCGGTTCAAGAACGCAGCTTGCTATCACTTTTTCAAGGGTAAATAGGCAAGAAACACTGGTACAGTCAGCGATGCCCATATCCCATGAATGAATTTTAAATAAAGAGCCCTCTTGTGGTACAATGGTACTGTCCCTACACCTGGAGGCCTGGGTTCAAGTCCCACCTGCTCCAACAATGTGTAATAACATTTCTGAGCAGGTTGATTAGAAAAATAGATCGATTGAAAAGAAATTACAGGTACACATTCTCAATGAATTCTCCCTATGCTTGGGAAATCTCTTCTGGAGGCTGTTAGAAATTGCTGTTTTGGATGCCCTTCAAAAGCCCAAAGCAAAGAAAAGGACCAACTGATAGAATAGAACCAAGCCATCTAAGACACATTGGGTGCAATTTTAACTCATTCAAAACCTATCTATGTACGCAGGTTCATTGTGTTTTTTCATAAAATTGGCTGGAAAATGGGAATATAATCTGGTGCAGTTTAAAACTGGTGACTGATTACTTATTTCCCATTTTCGACTGAAACCGAAAGCAAACATCAATGCCCCCTACCTTTTTAATGTCTGATATGCCATGCTTCATCAGTTGAACATTTGGGCAATTGCACTGAATGCCTTCCATTAGTTCTAACAGGAAATCCCTGATGAGGCAGCAGACCACAGAAAGCTAACTGAACAGACCTGTCCGAATTTCTGACCCTTTCCACCTTAGGTTCACTTGAAATCAAATTTGAGAGGAACATTGGCCAGGAAATGTCTGAAATTTGCCAAATTTGGTAATTGTCAAATTAGCCTGGAATAATCCAAACCCAAGCTTGTGGGTCAATTCAGCACTCAATATCCTTCATAAGACAATTCTATAAGTAGTTTTCAAATTTTTCCAACACTATGATATACCATCTGTTTGATAGGCGTTAGTGCACGATCCACTGATCAATGGTTTGTTAACAAATGTCAACTCTGATCTTGTATCAGGCAAACATTTCTACATCATTATTTATGGTTGTTGATGATTTTGAGAAGAAATCAATTCCAGCACCATTAGCATCCAAATCGAACATGATCATTTTATGACCTGTTAACAGCTGCTGCAATACTCTGAATCAGCTCAGAAACTTTTCTGAACAAACAAAAAAGTTAGTCAAGTGACATGCATCAGTACGGTCGTAAGAGTTTGACAAAGGCCAATTCACTGTCAATGTTTCACACAGCTTTCTACAGTCTTACATATGATGTTGTGAATTTCAGATTTTTTTACATTTTAATTAAGGAGCAACTTTAGTCTTACATCCTAGGTCTGATTGGTTCACTGATGTTATTTACATATCAGTGCAATAGAACGATTTGCCATAGTCTGAAAGAGCTGATTGTCCATTGTAAATTCCTAGTTTTCATTTGGTTGATAAATTTATTTGTCTGGAAATATGAAATGACTTGATCTTTCCAAAGATTGATTTTTCTATTGTAAATAGTATGATCAATATAATTTCCACAGTCACCTAATATATTTTTGCAACATTCATAGACAATGGTGTAAACTGTATGCGTGAATACTATATTAAATTGATCTGAAGACCCTGACCTAAAAAGAACAGAGAGGCGAAAGATTAATTTTAATTTCTACCAACAAAATTCTCCATTTGAACAATAGAGTCCATGTTAAAGTACTGTTACAGAAGCTATTTTAAGAAAAAACAGAATTGAGTAAATGTCAATATATTTACTTAAGAAATTGTCATCAAGGCTAATTATCAAAATTTAAAAGTTTGCATTTGTTTTTATATTTCTAGAATTTACAAATGTTTTGTACTCTGTTTTTCTACCAGCTTAAAATGACAAAATTATAAGTGTCTGTTTTGATTTAGTGGTAGCACTGTTGCCTCTGATTCAGAAGATGGTGTGTTCAGATCCCATGCTAAAGAATTGAGCACATAGTGTTCACTTCAGCACATTCCTAAGGGTCTGCTGGACTCTCATAGATGCTGTGTTTCAAATGAAGTGCTCAACTGAAGCTCTGTCTTCCTTCTCTGGGAGCATGAGAGATAATTTCCCTTGTTTTGGAAAAGAGAAGGGAATACTCCATGAATCTTGGCCGTTATTTATTCCACAAGCAACATATCTAAAAGTAGATCACGGTTTCATTCTTTAATTACTGTTTGTGAGACATTGTTATGGAAAAGTTGCAACCATATTTGTTCCATCACAACAGTGCTTAATCTTGAAAAGTACCTTGCTGGTTATAAAATTTGTTGTTTATCATTCACATTCTCCACCATGACAAGTGAATCATTGTTGTTGTGTCGTTTTGCAGGGAGGTGCATATTTTGCAAGAGGTGAGGTTGATATTGTAAGGACAATGAATCATAACTACTGATTACTAAATGGACAAATTGAACTTTTAATTATAACACTGGTTTTAAAAGAAGACTACAGCCAATAGATGACTGCAGATGTAAATTCAGTAACTGTCTGGTAAAGGACTTTTGGAATGTCATACATAAAAATGCATCAAGGCAACTTCAAAGAGCAATACTTCAAAGTGGGTGGGGATGCACTCCAAAACAAACTGGACTGCGATCTTCTGTGACTTCCAGATATTGAGGAGTTGAGTACCTCTCTCGGCAGAAGTGCACCTCCTGTGATTTAGTCCCAAACTGCAGACACATTTTCACCCTTCATGGAATATATATTAAAAAATTACAAAACAATTGCAAATCTTTGTCTGTGTGCGTTAACGGGATGACATGTGAGTATAAACTACTGTGGTGTGAAGGTTACAGTTTGAGGACAGCCATTAGACAATCCTGTATTACAGGTAAAGAAGGAATCTTTCTCATTGTATGTGCTGAAAGTCAGGCAAAGCTAGTGAAGTGACTATCGAAAAGGAAACAGGACAATAATCGATCAGCAAACTTGCAAAAATCTCAAAATTTGCTTCAGTACCAACTTCTGTGTTACCTGTAACACGCAATTTAACTGTAACAACATTGCCCATCTACTCTGCACGGAACACAGAAAACGAAGTTATGTAGCTTTTTAATTGTTACCTTTTTCCTCAATTCACATTTCTAATACATGTATCTGTGTGTCAGATGCTGTCATAATTTCTTGTGTTTGGTAGGGAATGAGCCCACCCTTTTTTAACCCAAGAAAACTGAGTTAACTGAACTCCTTTCAAAACACAGATATATTCAGAATGGGAAAGGGATACATGAGTAAAGGGATCATTTTGGAATTAATCTTGTTGCAACCAATAGAAGAGTTTGATTAAGAAGTTTGGTGTGGGGGGGTGGCGGTGGCGGTCAGTTCATCCCTCCTTACCTTGGAGCGTAACCATTTGGGCTATCTGGTCCAGAATCATACCAAATTAGGGATAGTCCAAATGGTTGTGCTTCCAGGGATGAACTGAAACCAGGCCCCACTGCCCCCCACCTCTTCTTAACGCACAGGGACCAGTTGTAACAATTCTGTCACTATTTTACACGTTTCAGAAAGTTTTGGCTTAGGACATTAAGCAGCTGTAATCAAATTGCAAATTATTTATTTATTTTTAAGGGTCAACGTTGCTGGTTATCATGGATCAAGGCCTGAGAAACTGTTTGGCAACATGGAAGACCTTCAGATAAAGTGGCAAGTGCTAGCCCCCAGATATCCACTCTGAGATTCTCATCAAATGTTCTCAAACTCCAACTTGTTGCATGTGCTGAGTAAGGTAGGAAGCTGAATATTAATGAGGCAATTTGGTCATTAACATTCAGTTTGAGAGGGAGAAGCTTGGGTGGGAAACAGGTGTACTGATATAAATAAGGGTAATTAAAAAAGGATTGAGTGCTGAGTTGGATGGAGTGGGCTGAGAAAGAAGTTTAGCAGACCAGATGGCTACGGAGCAATGGGAGGCATTTAAGAAATTAGCTCATGGCTCACAACAAAGGTATATCCTAGTGAGGCAGAAGGATTCAAGAAAGAGGATAAGACAATCATTGTTAACCAGGGAAGTTAAGATAAGATCAAATTGAGAGAAAAAAAACATAGAATGTGTCAAAAATTAGTGACAATCAGAAGATTGGGAAAGTTTTAAAAGCCAACAAATTATGGCTAAGGGAAAATCAAACTAGCAAGTAATAAAAATAACTTACAATAAGAGATTCAAAATATATAAAAAGGAAGACAGAGACCAAAGTGAACATAGACCCCTTAGGATCTGAGAAAATAATATTGGGGTCCAGGAAACGGCAGATGAGTTGAATAAACACTTTTCATCTTTCTTCATGATGGAGGATACTAATGGCATTAAAAATATGCTAACTAATCAAGGAGCTAATGAGTGAGGGGTTGAGTGGGGGGAAATGGGAAGGCAATAAACATGATAACTACCAGTAGAGAAAAAAATTCGGAGAAACTAATAGGGCTAAAGGCTAATAAGTCCCCCTACAACTGATAGGCTGCAACGTACAATACTAAAATACTAAAATATCCATGGAGATGGTGTAAACACTGGTAGTAATCTTCCAACTATCCTTCTTTTCTGGAAAGTCCCAGAGGACTGGAAAACTGTTAATGGAACATCATTATTCAAAAAGAGAGGGAGACAGAAACCAGGTGCCTCTCGGCCTGTTTAACAGCTTAATATCCGTCAGTAGAAAATTGTTCACTATCACTTTCACTTAGACTTTAAGTCCGTATACAAACTTCTTGCTTTTTCTTGAATAAGCTTCAGGCTAACTAGCACAGAATGTTGACATTGATCCTCAAGCTGAACAATTGACAGCTTTTCCACTTCTGTGATTAAGCCACTCCTTTGCTTGTAACCTTTATCGGTGCCAAATTCTTCACATATTCCAGAATGTACACTTTGTCATTTAAAATAGTTCCAACTGTGGACTGGCTATGGCCTAGATCTTTTCCTATGTTTGTCTGTATTTCGCCTTTTTCAGATTGCTTGATTATGTCAACTTTCACCTCTATTGTGTTAGCTTTGTGTTTCTTCAATGCACTAGCAAATGTGCGTTTGAGCAGCATGATAACTATCATATGTAATAGCAACATGAAAATGGATAAAAAACAGTGCTATACAATTCACTACAGTTACAGGACTTCTCCATACTTCCATTCATGATTATGAACAAATGTTCACTTGTTAGATCCTGTATCTTATGGGAGCTCATTTGTAAGCATGAAACTTCATAAGTCAGACATTTGTAAGTTAGGGGCCACCTGTACACACAAGGTTCTTGATTAGTAACAGGATCAAAGGTTACAGGTACATGGATTGAGAATGAGGTTGAGTAATGTATCAGCAATGATCAATCAGACTCGATGGGCTGAATGGCCTAAATCAGCTCCTATGTCTTATGGTCTTCTGGTCTTAATGCTATTTTCCTGCTTTCTTCTCATGCCTATGTTGCCTTTAAAACCTAAATAAAAAGCAGTCTCTTTCTTGAATGTAATCAATGACATGGCCTGCACAGCCTTCTCAGGTAGAGGTTCGTTACCCTTCAAGGGAAGAAATATTTCCTCATCTCAGTCCTAAATAGCCTACCCCATATCCCAAGACTGTGACTCCTGTTTCTATACTGCCCAACCAGGGAAAACATCCTCCTTGCATCTAGTCTGCGCAGCCCTATTAGAATTATATACATTTCAATCAGATCTCCTTTCATCTATATAAATTCTAGTGAATGCAGGCCGAGTTGAACCAACCTTTCCAGCCATCACTGGTATCAGCTTAGTGATCCTTCACTCTGTGACAAGTTTATCCTTTCTTAGGGAGGGAGATCAAAATTGCGTGCAATTACACCAGGTTTGGAATCACCAAGACCCTTTATAGCTGGACTAAGATATTTACCTTTGAACTCAAGTCTTCTTGCAATGAAATCCAATATATCACTTGCCTTTGTAATTGCCTGCTATCCCTGCCTGTCTGCTTTCATTCACTGGTGTATGAGGACATCCAGGTCCCTTTGTACATCCACATTTCCCAGCATATTCCTATTTAAATTATACTCTTCCTTTCTGTTTTTCACATGTAAATGTGTAACTTCACAGTTATCTATGTTGCAATGCATCTTCCATGTGTTTGTCCACTCATTATAATCATCTTAATTACCTTGCAGCCTCTTTACAATTCAGAATCCTACTTAGTTTTGTGTCATCAGCAAACTTGGAAATGTTGCATTTGGTTCCCTCACCCAGGTAATTTATAAGTATTATTAATAGCTGGGGCCGAAGCACTATCCCTTGCAATACCCACTGCCTGCCACACGGAAAAAGACCCATTTATTTCCACTCTCTGTTTCTTGCCCATCCATCTATGCCAACATATCATCCCCAATCCTATGTGCTTTAATTTTGCCTATTAACCTCTTATGATGGACCTTTTTCAAAAGCCTTCTGAAAATTCAAATATACCAAGTTCACTGGTTCTCCCCTATCTGTTACATTCTGAACAAACTCCAGTAGATTTGTTAAGTATATTTGCCTTTCATAAACACATGATGGCTTTGTCCAATTCTACGAATGACTTCCAAATATCTGTTTTCACATCTGTTATAATAGCTTCTATTAGTGTTTTCCTCACTACTGATGTTTGGCTAACTGATTTGTATTTCTTTGTTATTCTCTCTCTGCCTTTTTAAAAAGTAGGGAAACAGTTTCCACCCACCGATTTGTAGGAACTGCATCAGCATCTATAGAATTTTGGGAAATAACCATCAATGCATCCAATTTTCCCTGGGCCACTTCATTTAGTATTCTGGAATTATCAGGCCCTGGTAATCTGTCTGCCTTTAACCCCATTAATTTCCCTCACACTATTTTCTTACAAATGCTGTTTTCCTTGAATTCCACACCCTCACTAGACCCTTGGTTCCCTAATATATCTGGGAAGTTATTTGTGCTCTCTTTCATGGAGACAGAAATAAAATGGAATGGTGATCTTTATTTCAAAGGAAATGGAATATGAAAACAGGAGGGTTTGAGTAGGTTATGTTGCATTCAATGGAGTTTAAAAGAATGCGAGGCAACCTTTTTGAGGCATACAAGATGTTTAGAGGGCTTGACAGTGGATGGTGAATCTGTGGAATTCTTTGCCACAAAGGGCTGTCAAGACTGGATTGTTAAGTCTATTCAAAGCTGAAATAGACAGATTTTACTCAATGAGGAGACCAAGGGTTGTAGAGCTAAGACAGGAAAGTAGAGTTGAAGATTATTAGATGACCCAAAGTCTCGTTAAATGGCAGAGCAGACCCTGTGAGCTGAATGGCCTACTTTTGGTCTCAGATCTTATGGTCTTTATGATCTTAAATCCTGAACAACATTCAGACTCGAGCTGTTAAATGGCCAGTAACATTCACATCAACAAAGACCAGGAACTGACTTTCTCTAACAGGAGAGAAACTAACATTTTGTTTTGACATTAAACATCGCTACCATTGCTCATTTCTCCATCAACATCCTGAGGGTTACCATTTACCAGAAACTGAACTGGACTAGCCAAATAAATACTGTGACTACAAGAGCAGGTCAGGGAATAGGAATTTTATGGCAAGTGTCTCACCTTCCAATTCCCCAAAGCCTTTCCAGTAGCTAAATGGCACACGTCGGGGGTATGATAGAATAGTCTTCAGCTGCATAGATGGGGTGGCTCCAAAAATACTTAAGAAGCTTAACACCATCCAGGTCAAAATAGCCAGCTTGACTGACTCCCTATTTCTTAAATATATACCCCCTCCCCTACCAACATCCTGTGGCAGCCATGTACCAAATACATTCCAGCAACTCTCCAAGCATCCTTCAACAGCACCTGCCAAACATCTGACATCTAAGGCCAAGAAGGACAAAGACAGCCGGTTGGTTGGTACTCCACTACCTCCAAGTTCCACACATTAGTCAGGCCTTCCACCATCACAGTTCTCTGTTATTGCTGGGTCAGAATCCTGGAACTCACTTCTAATAACAGTGAAGCGGATACCAGTATGTCAGCAATGTAATTAAAGAAGGCATCTCATCGATACCCCCTCAAATGCAATTAGGGATTAGCAACAAATACTGTCCTTGATCTCATGAAAACAATTAAATGAAAATCTACGCCTCTGACTATCTGTTTTGTAAAATTGCCTTTTGGCATGGCATTTGATACTGGCAAACTTGGAGGCATTTCTGTAAAGGAAAGAAGACAATTCAAGCAACACTATGTGTACGACTATAGGAGATAACAAGCATGGGGCTGGATGAACACAGCAGGTCAAGCAGCATCATAGGAGCAGGAAAACTTGACGTTTCGGGCCTAAACCCTTCATCAGAAATGGGGGAGGGGAAAAGGGTTCTGAAATAAATAGGGAGAGAGGGGGAGGCAGATAGAGGATGGATAGAGGAGAGGATAGGTGGAGAGAAGGCAGACAAGTCGAAGAGGCGGGGATGGAGCCAGTAAAGGTGAGTGTAGGTAGGGGGGTAGGGAGGAGATAGGTCAGTCCAGGGAGGACGGACAGGTCAAGGGGGCGGGATGATGTTAGTAGATAGGAGATGGGGGTGTGGCTTGGGGTGAGAGGAAAAACAGGTTAGGGAGGTGGAGATGAGCTGGACTGGTTTTGGGATGCGGTTGGGGGAGGGGAGATTTTGAAGCTTGTGAAATCCACATTGATGCCATTGGGCTGCAGGGTTCCCAGGCTGAATATGATTTGCTGTTCCTGCAGCCTTCGGGTGGCATCACTGTGGCATTGTAGGAGGCCAAGGATGGACATGTCATCTGAGGAATGGGAGGGGGAGTTGAAATGGTTCACGACTGGGAGGTGCAGTTGTTTGTTGCGAACTGAGCTTGTTATCTCGGATTCTCCAGCATCTGCAGTACCTTTTATCTCTGATACTATGTGTACGACTGTTGAGTCAATTTGATAAAATGTCTCACAGGCTGTCATCATGAACTACTTTGCAAATTTCATCCTCCTCAAGTATGTTCACTGATAACAGAACAAACTTGATTACATTGTACCTGTGGAGCAATTCCAGATTTGTATAATATTTGCCGTGGTAATGCTGGATCATTCAGAAATTTGTGCTGAGCTCTCCGTCCTAGCTGTTATTGCAAAAATGTGAAAACAACAGTCTCCAAAGGAACATGACAGTGAAACTAAGTTTTCAACAAGCAAAGAAACCGATTTGTGTCACAACATTATTCCAGAATTCAGATACAAGAGGGATCTATTGTATAACTGCAGTTTTATTTTGTCATTTGTGTCTTTTGTTTAATGCTCTTTGGAAGCCATCAGACAAAAACACCAGACTGTCATTCCTTTTCTAAAATAAAATTAAAATGCTTCTTTTTGCCTGTTTATGCAAGGTGTGTAGCTAGCTATATATTAGCAGCTGCTGACGTTCTTGTTCATTGTTCACATAGTTATTGGGCAACAGGATGGTTACGATATTCAGCTGTTGTCATTCTGATCTGCTGTTGGCAGTTGTGGGCTTTGCTTCAGCTGGGCTTTCAATCTTCTGTCATTATTGGTGGGAGTGTGGTGCTGCATTTCCAAAGGAGTTGTAATTAGGATGTCCCAAAATACATACAGTCAAATTGTATTCACAGTATTGTGTCTCAAGAAACATTTAACGGTGTTTATATAACTTCTCTATCAAGCTTCCACTAAAATCATGGACAAACAAAAGGGAAATTCTAAAAATTTTCTTAAACAGACAAATGCATATATTACTTTCCACAGAACATATATTCTTTTGTCAATAGAATTTAGTTGGATCTGCTCTCAAATTTGGCTATAAAATTCTTGGACCTTGGGATGCAATCTTCACACATATGAAAATAATTCATGCTATGAAATTCTGGGAATTGTTTTGATATGAAAGATATCATACAACTTTAGTATTAGGATACACTAGTATATTTGAACCAATGCACTAGCATATTTGAACCAATGCTACAATTATGCAGTAAATAATGTGTTAAAAATAAACTGATTTTGAATTTTCTTACAGTCACTGATTGCAGACTTAAAATGAATTAGCAATACAGGGTAGATCTTGCAACCTCTTTCCTGCATGCCACCATTGTGTATTGAAAATCACAGATGTGTCATACGCAATTATGCAATGCATGCTATCTGTAGCCAAGGACTCAGAAACAACTTCATAACTGTCAAACCACTTTACACCAGTGCTGTTATAGTTCATACACATCCTTATTTATTATAGAATACCTTTTGTCCTCTGTTACAATATAAGAGAGAACATTCTCTAATGATAAAATATGATAAAATATTGAATATATTTGCGAATCACTCATAGACCACAGAAGTTTATTCTGATCACATAAAAAGATTTATGAACTGCATTGGATGATTCTTAAAGGGTGATCTATTGCTTTCTGCCACTGCCTTCTTCTGGCAAATTTGAGGACATTCGCATTTTAGAATTACATGATGTTTCAAATAAATGAACAATGAAATATAAATCCCTAGCAAGAATCTCTCCAGGTTCATAAATCTATTTCCTGTTTTAAACAAATATTAAATATAAATACGTTCAGCTCATGATAAATGTGGTGCCATTTTCTCAGAACAATCAATAATGGAGTGATGTTTAAAATCAATTCTTTCCCACATCACCCTCGAAGATTTTTTCACGCAATTAACTACGAGTAAATTATTCCAGTCAAAGAACAAAAGATTGATGATTCCCCAGGCATTTATTTCCTGCTTAATATCCGGGTAAACATAAATTAGATAGTTTCTGATTGGATTTTAGTACAGAAAAGTCTTTTTATGATGAAACAACACAGTTTGATGTTCAATACATTTAAAGATGAAAAGTAATTTTCAGTTAGCTGAAGTATTTCAACTATTTCAAGAGGTATCCATGGAGATTTATGCTGAGTGGAAAAATAGAAGGCATTACATATTACTGACTTACCAAATGACTCAAAAGGCACTGGAGGATCAAACAAGATCAAACACCAATCTTTCCCTTCTCTGTGAAGTTGACAGCAAAGAACACAAGAAAGGTTTTCACAAAGTTCAAATACAAAAAGAACATAGAATGATTTGTTCTGGTTATGAAATGTGAATGCAAATTCAACAAGGAAGTTGAATTTGAAAACACGATGGATTACCTCTAACTGCAATTAAAATGATTTTTCTGAGAATCTGCACCAGCAGGAGCAGTCAATAACACTAAGAGGCTCTGGGAGGTTGTAAATTGGAACATGGACATTATGAGAGGGTGAGTGAATAAATAGCTTGGAGGACAAACACCAGCTGTTTTTCTTAATTCAGTAAAGAACAGAAATTTGCTGCTAGGTACAAGACTGTTACTTATTAGAATGTCTGTAAACAAAATCATCAATCTCCAGTAATAAAAATTAGAATGGCAACATTCTGTAATGAAATGCTCCATGCCAGAGATCTGAAAAAGCAACAAGTTTGCTTCCCACATGCGATAGAGTAAGCAGCAAGACCATTTTGCCAAAGCACCAGCTGAGGGCCTCAGGAGTTGCCAGGGTCTTGGGGCAAGGGACGCCTGTAGGCCAACACTCAGGATCTCCTGGGTCCCAAATAGCAAAGTAGTAACAGAGATGATCATGCACGATACCAAAATGTGTCCGTGTATGTACAGATGCTGTCCACACCATCATCTGGCTGTGACAGCGAGTAACTGAATGTGTGTGCATAGGGCCTGGGGGAGGTTAAGGATGAGGGGGAGAAAGAGATGGGGCTGATGAAGCAGAGCTTTCCTTCCCTGGTGGTGTCTATGGAATAGGTATCACTGCGCTACTGCCAACTCGCTGCTGATGATTTTAAGGGGATTTCACGATCACAATTACTTCATATAGACAGGCGATGATCTGTAGTCATTTTCTAATAGTTTGTCGAGAAGTACCACTTTTGAAATGGTACATTTGTTAATTAGGCAAAGAAAAGAGATAGATAATTCGTGACAGATGAGAATGCTTTATGATTCCTTGAGTTGCTCTGTCGTATGCAAGAGTAGAGGCAGAACATACCCATATCCCACTAGTTCTATATCCGTTTATCATATTCTCTGGTGGTCTTTGATAATCTCTAGGAGAATTTGGTACAAACAATCTTTGTTCTTCCCTTGGCGTGATGTAGGGGAACTCATTGTCTGTCTCCCTCCAAGGAGATGCTATGGCTTGTTTCCCTGGATCTTCTCGAGTCCCTCTCTCCCCACCTATCCCAACCAATATACATTATATTAGGGGCTGGTCTTCTATGATGCATCAATCACTTACCTAGACCCTCTCAACCAATGACCATGTGCCATTACTTATAATGCTAGAATGATGGTTGTCCCATTGCCCATCACAAGTGGAGGATGGCTTTCCTTCTTTCTAAGAATAAAACCTCCTAATGTTTGAAAACATTCCACGCATAATGGAGTAGTGTGGTGCCCAATAAATCTTATGTTTACACTGGTAGAAGACTAGTGACTACTGTAACCAAGTTAGATGAGGGCTTATCAAATATGGAATACCGAATTAACATAGGTTTAATGGGGTACTGGGATGTCCAAAACCACCCAGCTGTTGAAGAAGGAGTGATCTTCCTCCAAGTTCAGACTTGGTAATGATTGCTAAAATTGGCTGCTGCTGACAGGGTTAGAGATGGCCAACCAGCTGTGACACTGTGCCCCTGAATGTGCACGCTCACATGCTCCATCTGGTGGTGGCACTGCCAATAAATGCAGCCAAGTAACAGATTACTTTTTTTGTGCACAACTTCAGCAATCCCTTGAACATTTGGCTGCTGAGTACCACGAGAAGCCAGCTAAACAATTTCTTATAGAGCCCTGAATATAAAAAAGCTCTGTTCTGAATATGCTACACAGTGTTGGAGCTTCTCTTTCAGAATGCAGCTATTATCTGCCTTTGAGATAAAAGGTACTATCCATCCTCTATCCGCCTCCCCCTCTCTCCCTATTTATTTCAGAACCCTCTTCCCCTCCCCCATTTCTGATGAAGGGTCTAGGCCCGAAACGTCAAGTTTTCCTGCTCCTATGATGCTGCTTGACCTGATATGTTCATCCAGCCCCATGCTTGTTATCTCCTATTATCTGCCTTTGACCAGTTTTGCTCAGTATAGAAATTAGTATGTTTTCATCATGAATGAGCAGTACCATTTGTCACAAACACGAATTAGGAGCAGGAGTAGGCTATTCGCCCCTCAAGCCAGCTCCACCATTCAGTAAGACTATGGCTGATCAGATTGTGGTCTCAACTCCACTTTCCTGCCTACCCTAACAACTTTTGCCTCCAATGTTTGTCAAATATCTTTCTAACCCTGCCTTAAAAATATCCAATGACCTATTTCCATCACTCTCTTTGCAAAGAGAGTTCCAAAAACTCAAAACCTTCTGAGAAAAAATAATCTCTTCCATTCTATCTTGAATGGGAGACCCTTTCTGTTTAATAGTGACCATTCCCCCCACTCCACCCCCAATTCCAGCCTCCCCCAAACAAGGAAAGGATCAGCGAACTGGCCAAAGAAAACCAGGACTGTTCTTGTGATGATGGAAGACACAAATGAACTGTCAGTAAGCAACATAGTGCAATGCTCTTATCGAATGAGCACTGACATGAGCATATTAGTCAACATAAGCTTTTTTCATTCTCAGCAGATAATTCCTTCTTTTCTGCAGACACTAGTGGCATCCAGGCAGTGTCAACCAGGAAGGAACCCCAGCCTGAAACCCTCCTTGCCAGCTCTACTTCTAATAACGAAGCCTGTCAATCTTCAGAGGCTGCGTTGGGAAGATATTCTCCTGCACTCCCCAACAGCACAGTGATTTCAGTGGGTACTCTGCCTCGATTAGGTATGAGTGTACAATTCGAGCACACCATTGATACATGCCTGCAACCAGTGAAGAAAGAAACACTGCAAACCTCTGACACCCAGAGAACTTGTTGAAGACCAAGGTATCTGCTCTGACCCAGGCAAAAGGCAGGCATCTATACTTACCCATACTGACATGATTAAACTGCAGCAAGAGGCAGTGGAACATCAGAAAGCTGTGCCTGAGACTTGCAGTAGCTTGGAATGAAAGATGGAGATGCCTTTCCATGTTCTCACTACTGAGGTGCTTTCAGCATGTGAACATTTGGTTGCCTCCATATTAAGTGTGGAAGCTCCCTTACAGACCCAGGTCCAACACACTAAGTGTCTGTTGAATATATATTTGGACCTGCACTCCACTGCACTAGTCATGGGTGCTCAGTATCAATGTCAAGGCAAAAGGGCAACTAGCAGATTCAAACTCACTTTGGGTGCCTCTCTCTCTCAAGGGGGCAGGGTGGTGCCAATAAGCACCCATAGAGAAGGGGAGAGATAGACAGGCCCCTGACACTCAGGACACACTAGTGACGCCATCCCCCTCCACCTCCCCTGTGACTTCAGTGCCTGCAGCAGGTCACACCAAGAAGGTTGAGCCTACATCTTGTTTGAAGTCTGTTAGCAGGCTGGGGCCTTCTAAGCTGAAAACCACCAGGGCCCATATTGTTAAATCATTCAGCCCTCATAGTCCCCTCATGGATGGGTGACAGAATCTGAGACATTTTCAGAAGGGAAAGGTCTGTCCTATGTCTGGGCTTCTCAAAGGAAAGCTGTGTCATTTAAGGCTGTGAAATGGCCAGCGAGCAAGGTACATGTTCAGGTTTCTTCATTACACAACACTCTTGAGAAAACAGAAGCATAGATCGCAGCCCTTTGCAGTGTAAGCAACATCAGAGAGGCTGCTTGGGAATGACAAGGTAGGGGGAAGCTCTGAAGCTTTGAAGGGATAGTGATGGATAAACACTCAGAATGAACTTTCACAGGATGCATAACAACTTGGTAGTCTTCATTGGAGACTTCACTCCCTGATGTGACACTCCCATGTCTTTGCTCAAGGACCATTTTAGCACAAACTTTTAGGAACACTGTGCAGGAGAAGTGCTCAGAGTTATAACTGCTTTATTGCTAACACAAACTAAGGCAAGATTTGTGCAGCCACTTTAGCTGATGATATCCACATTTGAAAATAGAACTGATTTTTTTTATTGAGTAGATTCATGAGAAAGGACAGCACGCCAAACAGTTAGAAATGTGTCATACATTAAGCAGAGGGACATCTGAAAAGTGGTCAAGTTAAAACTAGCAAGTCAAATGTCTCCACCCAGTTCAGTCATTCTGGAAGTGCGCTACCATAAGGTCCTCTCTGGTTTTGTGGACTCTTCAGACCAGACTCTTCCTCTCTTTGACACTGCTCCTGGTGTATCACAGCATCTTCTCCCTCATCTTCCTTCTCAGAAGTTTCCTCTCATGACTCCATTTGTTTCCTCATTATAAAACACCAACTCATTTTGCTAAATCAGATTGTGGAGACACAGCACAACACTAAGATGCAGGAAACATGGTCTCGGCTGAACTGCATGGCACTACCTGACAGGTCCAGGCATTGGAACCTCATCTCCAGGAGACCTATTGTCAATTCTACAATGGGTCCTTGTCGAAGTGTGAGCAGCATTGTCTCTTTGCGCTGCAACAGTCTGAGGATCTCTAGAAGCATCATGAGCCAGGTTTGGAGAGGGTACCCCTTGTTTCCACCAACTATCCTGGCACAGGCCTAGGGCCTTAGGCAGAGGCTGGCACTTATGAATGTTCCAGATGTAAGAGTCATGACACATCCTGGATATCAAGTGCAGACCTGCAAAATCTGTCTTCTGTCACCACAAATGATTTGAAGATTAAGGGAGCGGAATCCTTTTCTATTTACAAATATTGCTGGATGGTGATAGGGTGCTGTCAAAGGTGTCCGGGCAATATCAACTGCATCCTGCACCAGCCACCAATGAATAAGAATGCTGATGCCATGGTTGCTTGACTGGCCATGTCAGGGGGTAACAATAGGAGGAGGGAGACTCTGATTAACATCACAGCAGTGGCAGCCCCATTGCACTTATGAGTAGAAGACTCTGAAAAGCCACAGAGGTCCCCAGTAACTTCCTGAAACAATCTTCTTGCAAAAATAAGGACAGCTGTAACCTTGAGGGTTACCATGATGTGATGTGACCTAGTCCTTGCAAGTGCCAGTCCTTGATCAGCAGCTGGCATAGCTGCAACACAGAGGCTCGGGACAGCCTTATTTTTCTTTAGCTTTGGATCTCAATCATGAACAAGGCTCTAGTCAGACCACAGCTGAAATGCTGTAATGAGTTATATGCCCCTTATCTAAGGAAATATATACTGGCATTGGAGGCACTCCAAAGAAGGTTCACTGGACTGATATAAGTAGGTACTGATTTATGAGGAGAGGTTGGATAGATCAGGCCTGTGCTCATTGGAATTTTGAAAAATGAGAGGTGTCTTTATTGAAACATATAGAATTCTTAGAGGACTTGCGGGACAGTCTAGGACCAGATCTAGGCCATAATCTTGGAATGAGGGGTGGCACATTAAAGACATAGATGAGGAGGAATTTCTTATCTCAGATGGTTCTGAATCTGTGTAGTTCTTTACTCTGTAGAGGGCTGTTGGTGATGGGTCATTAAGCACATTCAAGCCTGAGATAATCAGATTTTTAATCAATAAGGGAATCGAGGGCTATGGGAAAGAGGCAGGAAAGTGAAGTTGAAGATTGTCAGATCAGACAAGACCTCATTGAATGGCAGAGCAGACTTGATGAGCCTATTTTTGTTCTAATGTCCTATGTCTTGTTTGCAGAAAGCTGTACCACAGACTGTCAATACATTCAACTTTTGGACTCTGGTGGATCTTGCCTCCCTGCTTCTCCCTCAGGAAGATGTGTGGCAGAGTGGTAGCTGCTGTTCATGTTGGACCTGCACAAGCTATTCACTCAGCTCCACTCTAAGCCCATTTCCATAGATTAGCAACAGTGCCAGAAGAACAGCTAGATTAACCCCAGCATTTCTATCTTAGCTTGGAGCGGATCTATGAGAAAGTTACACATGTTGTTAAAAAACATGCCTGATCCATTGAAGTTGAACATGATGTCCTTAAAAAGGGTAACAAGTAGCCAGTACAAGTTTTCAAATTTCACAAAAGAACTTAGAGTGACATATCCTTACCTCTTGTATGGTTGTACAACAAAGTGTTCCTGTTGCCTTGGTATTATGCTGCTGACACATGTTTACCATCACTCCTCCCTCAAACACACACCTCCCTCCTCAACTTTACCTAGCAGGCTTCCTGTTATGGCTGAGGATATTGCAGCTGTAGTAGGTTGGCATGCGGCCCTTGGATTGTGTGCCTTGGCCACTTAGGGGGTTGAGGTTGTAATCAATAGTGCCTTGTTCCATTGAGTCTTGTTGACCTCAGGGATCACATGTCAGCAAACAGTGGGCACTTCATCACTGCATTTCTGATTTGGATGTCCTGATGATAGTTGGCTTCTAGGTTACCTGTGAATTGTAGGCCGATGAATAGCACTTTTTTTTCCCATCACTATAGTCACAATTACTGTGGAAGACATTCAGAAGGTCTTACATTCCAGCACTACATTCCTGAACTTTTGAAAAATCTGTAATATACTCCTCTCACTTTGAAAGTGGTGTTTTCCACATTGGGACCTTATTACACGACTGATTTTCAGACTAATATGGTAAAGTTACAATATTTTGCTTGCATTAATGACTTGCAGAATTGGCTGTAACCCAGGAATTGCCCCACATTCTTCACGTTGCCTAATGTGTTGCAATCCCTGTAACCCCTATGACCCTTCCACCTGACCTTGTTTTGGTTGAGCATCTTAACCTTGTCATTAATGTGCCCACCTTTACCCCACAGTTCATGGCTTTTGAGGTGCCTTGCTGGCCCTGGACACTCCCCATTAAGGTCAGAGTGACAAGAGTACAATGAAGCCAAATGCAAGACTTGAGCTGGCTGCAGTCTTGATGATGTCATTGGATTGATTCCTGAAAAACTCTGCAATATGTGTGGTCCACCATCCCCAACTGACTGTGGTCCACCCCTCCCAGAGGTGAATTTGCAATAGCACCAAGTGTGAACAACATCCAAGGCCAGACCTGCTTTAATTTGACCGCCAGTTGTAACCAAAGCCTAACCCCAGTTTGCAACGGTGGAGATCCTTGCTCTTATAAAAACACCAACTGACAGACTGTCCGTGACAATATCCTGGATTAGAAATAGCACAACATCTTGACTGACTGTGAAAATATTCCTCTTAATGACTGGTTTCCACCCTCATCCTGCCAAACAGTCTTCCACTTTGACTTTCACATATTACCATCATCCTCAAGTACATGAAGTCTGTGAGCAGTATAAGCTCTGGCACACACTAAGTCTCTGATGGTGACACAACACCATGATGTTGTGTGACATGTTCCTCCCACCCATCCTGTCCCTAGCCCTCTAATGTATTTCCTCTTCGTTCTTTCCTACTACCACAAGCTGTCTGCCTCTCACTCTGCAGTAAATTTCACTCTCTGAATCAGAAGCTGCAGACTGCCCCTCTGCACCAAACCAGTCACTCCGCCATACACTGTTCCCTGAGCCTGCCTACAAAAGCTACCTGTGAAAGAGCAACTGTTGTCTCAGCCTGCCCAATAACAAGCAATTTAATGTTCTAAGGCTGATGAGTGGTCATTGTCTAGTTCTGTGCATGGTGCCCCTTGACCATGGAGGCTCCTGCAGTTGTTATAATAGCTCTACCTAAATTGAAAGTAAACTCAGCTGTGAGTTCACCCAGACTCAAGACAGAGCACCGAACTTGACATATACCTATTTAGTTTTACTGCAGAATATTTTTGAAGTAAGAAGTTTCTGAACAGGGGAGAAGTTAATCAGGTAGGGAAGTTAATATGGCAAGTTGTGCAATTAATCAAACACAAATGCGTGCAAACAGGCTTCTAACCACTTGATCTCACCGCCGAAGGAGAGAGGACTTCATTGCAACAGGTTAACTAAGCAGCAAGGATCTGAATTTTGATTCGTAGTTGATTAAGTCATCACACCATTTTTCTCGACATTTTAGCAAAATTGTGCCCTATGTTTATTTTTACATGATGTGGAGGTGCCGATGTTGGACTGGGATGGATAAGGTCAGAAATCATATGACATCAGATTATAGTCCAACAGGTTTATTTGAAAACACAAGTTTTCGGAGCCTCGCTCCTTCTTCAGGTGGTGGTGAGAGAGGTAGTATCAGATACAGAATTAATAAATTAACAGATCAAAGAGGCTTATGAGGATGTACTAAACAAACTTGAAGGTTTTAATTGATTCAATGTATATGTAAATCCCCAAATTTCTTTCAAGTCACTGCCCTGAGAGAACTAAAGGTTTTATCAGTGTAAAGAAGAGGTGACATTTTAGGTCAGACAATGCATGTTAGGTGAGAGGCCTTGTTTAGAATCTGTTTGTGTTTTGGTTTGGAGTCAAACTGGTTTTATTTCTAAAGTAGGAATTTATAAGACGCCACATTGACTGAGTGTCTATAAATTGTGTACTTCTTGAACAAAGTAGAATGCATCTGCAAATTCACCCCACAGATTTACGTGTGTGAGTATTTTTACATCACTCCTTCTTTATTCATCTAGTGACAATCCAGCTCTATTTGTCCTCATAATCAACTGACAAAATGGAAAGCATCATGTTTCTGTGTTTACTCTCTTACTTTCTACCCTCGCTTGGATGCATGAATAGCCCAAGAGGCTGTCAAGGATAGCTTTGAAACATTTGTGAAGAAAGACAAGTGCATGAGGAAGATAACACTGGTTCATTTACAGCTATAAAGTCCCTGCTGTCCTCTGCTTTATGAAGTACTTCCTGGACACAAAATACTGTGATTGACACTCATGCTGATGAGTCTACCATTGTGCAATAAAGCTCGAAGTTACAGACTCATTTGTGCAATTCATCATCCTTGCCAGGAGACGTGACAGCCCAAATCAGTAATTAGCTTTCCAAGTTACATGATGCAGAGACTGCAGAACCTTCTCATCTGACAACCCTCTGGTTGCAGAAAATATATTCTTCTTTATAGATACATACTCAAGTTCAGTAGGCCTGGTATAAGTTTAAATCAGCATTTAAAGAGTATTAGTCCTATTTCAGTTAATCATGCTAGGTTATCACAGAAAGCTGATATTATATCTAAAGAAGAGATGAAGAGTTGTGAAAGTCTGGTTGGTCAATTGAATCAAGAAAAAACAAATGCTAGGTTTGATATGCTCAAATTATATACTAAAACGAATCACCCTCCAGTCAAGAGTGCTTTAGGGACAAACTAAACATTAAAACATTAAATCTGGAGAAATATACACTAAGTTCCTATCCTTAGGTGACCCAAAGCATCTCGAACTAATCATGCTAACAATGCTTTAAATTAATCTCCTTGATAGGTACTTTGTTGGATCAATAATATTCCTTATTCGCAAAAATGGGAGAAATCCTTTAGCTTAGGACACCAAGAAAGGGGTTGCTAAAAGTAACTTAGCTACAGAAACTAGCTTTTATGAAGGCAATAGATGTTTGTAAAACATATTATTGATATCTTATGCAAGGGCCATAACTGAAGATGGTATGCACATTGAATGCTATATAAATGATCATTTATTATGGGACAATCTGCAATACATGAGAAGTAAAGGTTATGGATTGATCTTGCTGGCTTAAAATAATACTGGAGTGAAGGGAAATCTTGGTTAAAGGGTAAATGCAAGAAACCAAATGTCTGATTGGGTTTATAGAAAGAAATGCTAATATGAAGAATGTCTTAGGTCTTTTAGAGAAAAGTTGTCTTGCAGCTTAAATATTTGGTACAATGTTTGAGTCCCGAAGCAGTCCTGAAGCAGCGGTTGCCATTTGGGCCCAGAGTAACAAGCATCTCAAAACAACCAAGAAGTGTTTGAAAGTGGAGGAAAGGATCCAGTTCTTATGCTTTGTCAAAACCAGCAATAAAGGAAAGATTAGAAGCGGCCCTAAGGGAGCATAATGCATTTGGGCAAAAACAAAATACTGTGGATGCTAGAAAATTGACACAAAAGCAGAAAATGTTAGAAACACTTAGCAAGTTTGTCAATATTTCTGGAGTGAGAAGCAGGATTAACATTTCAGGTCTGTGAACCTTCATCCAAATTTAGGAATTTGGATCTAAACTGAAAAAAAGGACCTAACAAGAAGTATTAGCTGAACCACACACTAATTGTCAAAGGGACCAACAGGTCAGGTAAGTCAACATGTGCACTTGAAAGCATATCAACCAATGACAATGTCCAACAGCTCAAGGGCAGCCTCGAAATTTAAGATGTATATTCCTTATGCAATATTGCTTTAAGAGCTGGAGTAATGCATAGTTTGTCAGATATAATCACTTGAACATTGTAAGTTGTTATGAAAACACTTCATGCTTACTGTTTCTTGGAGGATACAAGTTTTGAAGAATTGTCGAAAAAATGTGGTTTCTTTAAAAGTCCTGAAAGATCATTGTGAAATTTGGAGCTTTTTTGTTACATGTACTCCAGAAATCAGAGAACTGATGATAACTGCTTGCTCTGCTGTCAAACTTGTGGAGCTATTTGAACAGTGAATAAATGGAGATTTCGTTGATATCTGGAATTAGTGGTGAACAAGATGTCTATAAAGAATACCTGCCCAAATGATCGCTCCTATTTCTGAAAAGAAATTTCTAGTAGAATTCAGTGTGAAATTTATTTAATCTGAACGAGGGATTGATGGAATGTTTCAAAATTATATGTCCTGAGCAAGCTGTGTGTGTCAAGATTTCAGAGACAACTGTGTTTGATTAGTGACTGGTCATGTGTGCCGGAATATCAGAACAATGGACGTCAGAACATTGTGGACCTTATTCTTTTCACCTTCTAGAATAACCCAGAAAGTGCTTTTTGTTTTTATAAAAGTGAACTTCTGCAAAGAGAAGTATTTTTCCTTTTATTCTGAATTTTATTCTGTGTTTGTTTGTGCTTTAGGTTATTCAGTGGGTTAGACAATTACATTTTTATATGATTAGATGTGTATGTTAATCAGTTATTGCATCATCATTTAATAAGATTTATCTTGATAATAAATCAATAATTATTTTTATTAAAAATGCTTCAACTACAGCACTTCAAGAAGGTAGCACACCAGTACCTTCTCAAGAGCAACTAGGACGCTGGTCCAGTCAGTGATGTTCAGATCACATGAGTGATTTTATTTTTAAAAATTTTTTAAAAAACTGGTCAATGGCTATTTTTATTTAAAATTTTATGTCAGCAAGATGCTTACTTGTCCATTTAAGTAAATGCAAAATATTTTAATTTATATTCTGATCCATGGTGTAGTGGGACTTTAGCAACAATACAAGTCTCCAGTGCCAGACATAACGCAATTAGCAATACATATTAATCAACCTTGTTCATAAATACATGCCCTGGACTGTTCCTCTTAAATTGAATCCTGGTAACCTATTGTTACAACTTAAACATTTCATCGCATGTGAATCTGTAAGTAGTTAGTAGATAGATCAACATGCATCATAGCATTTTGGGTTACCTAGTGCTTGGAATCTTTAATTAACTTTCTCTATGGGTATTGTTAGATTGCTCAGAAAACTAACTATGAGAACATCTGATCTGAGCTCTCATGTGCCTTTATTCAGCACATTCAATGCGTTTTTAAACTTAGCAAAATGCTCTTTCACATAATATTAATATGTTAATGAATATTCTTGTTGGTTTGCTGTGAAACAATTATAATGTGTTTAATGGTGTTGGTAAAATCAGATGCTAAAAAGTTTAATTTCCAAATTTTCCAAAAGTCTTAAATTAACATTGCACACCATTAATTTTACACAGACAGTTCTAAGCTAATGTAAGTGATGTGTGAGTAGAGTTTGTTTACACAAATCTAAATGCAGCTCTACCCCTGGAAAATTTTGATGACATAGAGTGATATCCTGGGCTATTAGTCTCAAGTGTAAAAATCTGAGTCGTTTGTCATCTTCACTTCTGAAAACTTTAGACCAAAAATGATAAACAAATACTTTACCAGGTTCACAATAAAAATAAATGAAAAAGAAGCAGATAACATAAAAATTGATAGACATTTTGCCAGCTATTCCAGGCCCATGCAAAATAGACAATTGCTGCACGAGTAATATGTAATGTGTGCCAATGACTAGCACATGTACGTGAGCTGCATACAATAAATAGTGACATACTTGTATAACCAATATATTAGCACGAAAATGTTTTGTTTATGAATGAGATGGAAAATATATAATTAGCATCTAAAAAAGTGAATACATGCATGTAATTAACTAAGAGTTGATATTTTATGTAACTCTCTAAATATGAGATGAAGCATATTCATTTATTTCCCTGGATCATTTCACTTTTCACAAATTGCTGGTATTCAGAACTCTGTGGCATGTGTCTGTATCCCATAATAATTCATATTTTTCAAGTCCCAGGAACTTACATGCAATGTAAGTACTGGGTCTATTAGCAAAGATGGAACATAACGTTTGCATTTTGGTGATTTACTGAATGCTTCTGGACTATGTGAAGCCTTGTCCAAGAAGACTAATCAAATACTGGGCTTGAATTTCAAGTCACCAGGGTAGCAATTCATAATTTTTAAATTCTCTTCCTTGTTTTCAAATTCTCCAGCTCCCAGCTCCTCTCTATCACTAATTTCCTCAAATTTACAACCCTCTGATATTTCTGTGCTCCTCATCAGTACACTGATCTTACTTGCTGTACCATATATGCCATCACCTTCAACCTTCAGGCCCAAGCCCTAAACTGTCAAATACCTTCCTTATATTCTTACCTTCTCTGCTTCACTTTATAATATAAGTCTGTTCTTATCCCTTCGACCGGCTTTCAGTCTTGTGACCTAATGCCTTATTCTGGAGCTTAGTGTCATGTTTCATTCTGAAACGCTTCTATGAAATATCTCAGAACATTTTATGGTAAACATGCTCTATTGTTTTTTGTTGATTAGTATGGCCCCAGTTAACTTAATCATGATGGGGATCAAGGGGAAAATTCACCAGGCTTTGTTTCATTGCCCAGCTTCTAGTTACCCTGAAATGAATCCTTCCTAGGAAATTCACAGTGCAGTTAACAGTCATTCATATTGTTATGGGATTAGAGTCAAAAATAGCAGGTTTCCATCTCTAAAGGTCATGTTGAATCAGTTGGGATTTTACAACAATCCAAAAGGTCAGTAGTTTCACAAATAGAAGCTAGTTATTTCCAGTTTGTTTGAACAATTGAATTTCTCATACTGCCATGGTTGTTGAGCCCTTATATTTTCAGAATTAGGAGTCCAGATCTCCATATTATTTGTCCAGTAATGTGCCTACTGCATTACTGTAGTCAAACAAAGGAAGATAATTGTGGTTGATAGAGGTAAATTACCTGGGTCCCAGAAAGCTCCTAGGATAACTCAATTATCTTCAATAGATTTATTAAAGTACTTCCTTCAAACTGTTTAATTGCATGGTATTCATCCCCATTCACAACCTAGGCATTCAGGCTTGAATGGTAAGTAGGACGTAACAGTTACAACATATAAGTGCCGGGAAATGCCTAACTACTCCCAACTGCACTGAGTCTCCTTTTCTCCCTATCCTCAATGAACATCATAGATTTGAAACTTAACTGAAGCAGTCAGATAATGGTCATTTCTCTAATAAAAGGTCAAAGTCTGTACCAATTTACTCAGCACCTGACTCTTCACAGCCTGTTCACAATCTATGAGATATAAGTCAGGAATTCAATATTCTCGATTGACTTGGATGATTGCAGTTGCAAAATAAAAAAGTTCTGGGATAAAGTAATCTTCTTGATTGACATTAACATTATGAGTTACCAGTGGTTGTATTGTGTACAGGTTAACAACGGCAACTCACAAAAGCAACTTTTACAGTACCTGTAGCACTAAGAGTGTCAAGAGCAGCAAATTCATGACAACACCATCATCTACAAGTTTCCCTTCAAGGCACACAACATTCTGACTTGGACATTGTTTACTGTTTCTTCTTTAAAACGATTAGAAGTGAGTTGGAATTGACAAGATGAAATGAAAAAAAAAGTATGTGACTGTAGATGAAAAAAGTACACTGCAGATAGAATTCAATGTAAGTGAGTTAGTAACATTTGGTTATGGGAAACAGGATGATGTAGAAGGGGAGGGGAAATTGCATGTTTAAGTTCAAAATTTGATGAAACAGCACATCATATGGCAAATGCTATAACAAAAAAGTTAATGTATTACTAGCATTTATGGCAAAAAGCATAACAACATATAGAAACAATAGCAAATCCACGCAAAACTTAAAAAGGACTGCAGTAAAATTAATGTATGCAGTTTTGAGCCCCTCTGTAGGCTATAAAATTGGTCTCAAGGGTACAGTTTAGTGTAAGGAAATAGAAATACAAAAACATACAGATTTTCATTTGTGCACAAATAATTATGTGATGGTTGGAGAGTGATAATTAAAACTGTGAATCAAAGTAGAGGGAATGTTTTTTTTTCCCAGTGTTTGATAGTCTAGATCAGAGGATTGTAGATATAAAATTAAATGTAAGAGATTTATGACAGAGAAAAGGTAGAATAAAAAAAACACTACTAGAGTTTATAATTGCAACCATGTCAACATTTGCAAATAGATCTGAAAGACAATGAAAGAAAAAGGAAGAAAAGTATATGAGTATACATGAGGTTAGGTCTATTGCTTGTGTGAGTCCAAATGGCCTGGTTCTACATTGCACTCCTGCAGATTCTATAGAAGGTCACAATTACAGAAGTATCACAGGAATTACTGATGCTTAAATTAGGTCTCCGAGTTCATGCTAGAATACGCCAAGACCACACTTGCACTCAATAGTATTTATACAGCACGTCCTGTTAGGATGCTCTCAATAATTTTGTTTCCTGTAATGCTCTCCTTGGTATGCTGACATTAATCATCATTCGTGAAATGGGGTGCTGGGTATGGAACAAAATGAATAATTATATTTTGATTGGGGAAGCTGACTGACGTGAAAGAACAAAGAGGAAGCTCTGTTTCACAAGTTATTAAAAACAGACTTTAACTAATGGAATACTGAATTTTATAGACATAAAAAGGGAGATAAAATAAGGAACAAAAACAGAAGTTGGTGGAAAAGCTCAGCAGGTCTGGCAGCATCTGTGAAGAAAATCAGAGCCAATGTTTTGGGTCTGGTGACCCTTCCTCAGAACTCTGATTTTTCTTCACAGATGCTGCCAGACCTGCTGAGCTTTTCCACCAACTTCTGGTTTTGTTCCTGATTTACACGATCCGCAGTTCTTTTGGTTTTTTATGAGATAAAATAATGTTGTAGACATTTTAGCAACTGTACAATTTCTTCACATTTTCAAATACAACCATCAATATTACATTTGTTAAAAAAAATCTGACTTTTTTACAGTCTTTGGTTGCACCATTGTTAGATTATCTATTAATTAATGGTATAAATCAAAGACCATTTTACACTAATTTTTTTGCAGCTGTATGAAAACATGTGTCCTAAATTTTTCAGTACATGTTCTTATATTGATACTTTTATTACAGTGATTTGTTTTAAATATATGAATAGTAAGCCTTAAAATATTACCTTCATTCTGCTCTTTGGCTGCTTGATAAGAAATAAGGCATTCAACATTTGAAAAATTGAGATGCCATCATCACTGCATTCAAACTTTGTCTGAACAGACAAGTGCGATCACTTGTAAGATCCCAGACTGGTATCTGCCTCTGTTGAAACTGAAGTGAATCCTCAACTGTTTGATCAGCTGTTCAGAAATGATTTGAAGTAGCAGTAAATATGTGAGGCATCTTTCTGGTGCATTACTATGTCCAGTCCCATCAGATCAAACTAATCGTTCTTACATGGGTTTCAGAATCATATACTACTCAACTAGTGACTAGGGGCAGTTGACAGCAATCCGCAAAGATTCTGACACGTTTGCTTGTTTCAAGAATGCCTCATTACCAGGAGAATGCAGAGAATGTTGTAGCTTAGATGCATCACCTTGAAGAGGTATGAAAGCCCGGCACTATAATCAATAATGAGAAATTACACACTGGGCGGGATCATCCATCAATTTACAGAGTCTGTCACAACGCAAAGAATTCATATTGACACGTGAGTGTGTGGACACATAGGGCAGAATCTATCTTTGTTTTTGACTAACTCCAAGTCACGTTGAGTTTGATGGAGTGATTCCTGCCTTGAGGTGAAGCAATTTTTCTCGCCGTATCTTACCAAACCCGTCTCACTTAATTGGCATTTGAGATTTTGCGCCAAGTATCACATCCAATTTCTGCCCATTTTACCACACGCCATTCCCAGAACAACTCACCCAGAATTCGCCAGCACTCCTTGCATCTGCACTGCCTCTCACCCATCCATTCCCCTGGCACCACTAATTCTGTGCTGACTCCTCACTTGCTCACCCACTCTGCCCACCTTCCCACCTGCTCTAGAGCTGGGCCACCTACTTCTGTTTTCCCTAATACCTGCCGCACTCTCATTCCACGAAAGCAGCCCACAACATTCAAGATGGGTGCAATTCCTGTCATTTGGATCCTCATCCCTCATAAAGAGAAGACCCTGAATGTGACTGCCTCCAGCAGGTCCTAGGCTGGTGTGAGAAGTTGCCCATGATTTACTGTCCTGGGAAACCCTGGTGAAGCCTATCTCCTTTGACTTGACTGAGACTTGCTTTGAACCGTGACAAACTTCATTTCTCTGCGTCTGTACTAAACAGCACTGAAATATGCTGAGGCTAATGTACTGAATCAGAGTAAGTTAAAACAGTCTTTGTGCAGAATAAAAGTGAGATCAGTACTGGTGTAGAATGTGTATATTAGAACATTCATCAAGGCATTATCTGAATATAATAGAAAGATAATGAGGTGAATCTTTTTTTTTTTAGCTAAGCATGAGTTGCTTTAGGTTATCTGGAGAGATTCTTCTTTCAGGGCCCAGCAAGATTTCTCCAGTATCTTACCAAAAGCACATCATTAACTACAATCTGATTCTGTTCCCATTTTACCACTGGCAGCTCCTAAAACAACTCACCAGTCACCAGACAGCCACAAAAAGCCTGGCATCCTTTGCACCCATGCTATCTTTAAAAGGCCATTGTGTACTCAGACAAGCACTGTCAGTCTGAAGCTGCCCTGCATGCAATGCCCCATACATTGCACACAGGAGCAAACAGGTGCTCTGTTTTACAGACTGGAAGCCCTTCTCTACAGGTGGTGCAGATATGTACCCCAGGTCCAGCAGTGGGGGGCGTGACACCAGAACATGCCAGCCTGGTCCAGGGGCCGCTTGGGGCAATACAGTCCCAGCCCTCTGGAGATTTGCACAATACAGGAAGAAATTCAGTGATCTTCTCCAATCCACCAGCACAAGTGCCAACTCTTCTCTTCGATACATTCATGTTATCTCTGCTACTGTGCCCACTCCCATCAAGACTCATGCTCTACCACTCCCACTATTGCATGCAACATCTTCCCTCACTCACTCTCAATCCCCTGCCTGCCACAGTACTAAGCCTATATGCCCTCTACACCGCCTACTCACTCACATGGACATCTTCTGTCCTACAACCGTGTCACCTACAGGTGGTGGGCTGTCTGACATTTAGCTCCTGACCTGCCCCAGGTGGCTGACTGACTGTGTCCAAGCCCCTGGACTGGTATCAGAGGCTGCCTTTGACTTATTGTGCCAGTACACCTGAACGAAAGCTATCCCTCTTGACTTGACAGCCTGCCGGTAACTGTGGCAAGCTTCCTGGCTTTCTGCCTGTGTCAAAGGGCAAAGCGAGATAGAAGCAGACAGAGCATGAGAAAAATGGCTGAGGAGGCAAAGAGCAAAAAGGCAAGGCAAGGCAAGGGAGCACCACGGAGGCTTAGAGCGAAGGAGCACTATGACAGCAAGTGAACAGCCCAGTCTAGTCTATAAGCTGAGGGTGTGTCCCTGAGTGCACATTGTCATTGCAGCATTACAATAACAGTTGCTGATGCAGCCCAAAGCGTAGCATTGAATGGCAAAGGCACAGTGTAAAGAGTTTGGTATCCACCACAGAGATCCTTTGGATCAAATGGTGAGGTGACTAGGTACCCACTCTGACTTCCACGTTGAGAATTCTCAATGTCTCGTTTGTTTGATGCATTTGGTATGACGGAAGCTAAATATTAATGCAGTGAGTACTGGCATTAGTAAAGTGTTTAACAAGCTGTAATCTCTACGGCCACTCTCCCACTGCCTGGGATGTTGTATTGTGGTATAGATTCTAGGCAAGACAATAGTCTGAACCTATGCCATTATACAACAGAATGCAGCTTCCTCTAACTAGCCATGGTACATCAAGCTGGTGGATGATCAGCCAATCAACATACTCTTTGATTCCTTAGTTGTGGAAAGTTGCTGATATTAGACCAACTATTGTGAAGGAATCAGTATTGATGGTTTTGAGAGTTTTCAGGGCAAAACAAAAGAACTAGATCTCCTAGCAAGCTGTACACAAGCACAGAGTACAGTGGGGACGCCATGGCAAGCATGGCTCTTGTTGTTGGTGCTTCCATGGTGTATTTCCACAGAGGAGGGCTAACATTCCTGCAAGAGCTGAGAGAGATAATGGGGGAGTAGGAGTGTCATACTACAAATCATGAAAGATGGCATTAAAATTCAACCAAAACCATGACGTTGCTTGCCCACATGACAACATTTGTGGGGAGCTAAAGATCTGGCAGCTGAACTACTGTCATATGCTTATATGCTGAGAGCTCAGAGAAATCTTTGGGGGCTGGGGCTCAGAGGAGTCCAGTGGTAGTTAATAACTCCTTGTTGCTGAGGAGTTGAGGCTCAGAGATACCCTGAAGCAGTGGTCACTCTGTGAAGTAAGTGGTTGCTGGTATCTGCTCAGCTGAGAGTTGAGGTGCAAAGAAATGGTGGGGAGCAGTGTCATTCAGAAAAGCTGATGTGGTTGTCTATTCCATGAAGTGAAGCTGCTGGCTCAGCACAGTTCAAAAGCTGGTGTGTAATCTTGTTAGCTCACTGGGGTGCAGTCTCAGGAAAAGAGATTGAGTAGTTGGGGGTTGGGGGTGTGGAATGGGGGGTGCGGTCGGGATGAGCATCTGTTGACAGCGGCATCGCTGATGAGCTGGGACTGTCAATGTTTCTATGTTGGAGTGCACCTGCCCAATACAGTGAGACAAAGAGTCAGAAATACGTTAGCTCAGCCGTAAAAAAATTCAGAAGGTGGTATCTCAGCGCAAATTGAGATTGGCAATAGTGTCTCTTTTGGTAAGGGTCATAGGTGCTGTCGGCTATAGATCAGATGAACTTGTTGAATTATTATAGAATTGTCATGGAATCCCTACTGTGGGGAAGCAGGCCATTTGGCCCATCGAATCCACACCTCTACCCTATCCCTGTAACCCTGCACTTCCCATGGCTAATCCACCTAGCCTGCATATCCCTGGACATACTATGGGCAATTTAGCATGGCCAATCCACCTAGCCTGCACATCTTTAGACTGTGGGTGGAAACCAGAATATCCAGAGGAAACCCACACAGACAGGAAGGCAATATGCAGACAGTCACCTGAGGCTGGAATTGAACCCAGGTCCCTGGTTCTGTGAGGGAACATCCTTGACATTTGAAATTCCTTTTGAGGAAGACAGAGGTTTATAGATTTTTGTTGTGACTCCTAGAGATCACTGACTTCTGGGTGAATCACTGAATGTGCAGAATCTGGCTTGGCAATATCTGTCTTTAGTGTACAGTTTATGTTTTGTGGTTGACCACAGTTTAGTTCTTAATTCATGCCTACCACATGCTAAATCTGGATGTTAGAATATAAGATTGTTGACGTTGGCTCTTTGTTTGGCTGATCTTTATACAATAACAGTTCTGTTTGTTTGAACCTGTGGAATATTCAGGTATTATTCATCCGGTAAACAATAGGGATTTCAGAATTTGTTTGCTTTAAATGAAGTTACTGGTCCCTAACCAGATCTCAAAAAAATTGGGACTCATCCAGGATCATTACACTTTCAAGAAAATGTATATCCCGTAGCAGAGCAATGCTGCTGCTTTCCCCTTGAGATATCTGTTTTCCAAACATAATGTGTTGAATTTGCAATGACACCTCTAATAATTCATTAGCCATCCATACTTTGCCTATGTAAGATTTTGCCCTGGGCTTTGATCATTGACAAAATCATCTAGCTTTACTTGCTTATCTCCTTCTAATGCCAACCTCACCAATCTCCCCTTTTATTCCTGGATATTTTTCACCCACTTTTCCCACCAGGAAACCCTCCAACTAATTCCATCTTCTGCTAGACTACCTAGGCAGTAGCTTCTTGAAAGCCTGTGTTTAATCCCACCACTCAGTCTCCCATCCCTGCTGTTCCCTGAATTCTGGTCCAAATCTAGAAATCTGAACACAACTTGGGGCCACAGGAGCACTGTCATCATCCACATATTCTTGATGAGGGAATAATCTGATTTTGGTAATATTTCAAATTATAATGACGAGGATCACCCTGACACCACGGCTTCCTTTTGCCTTTGCGATCCATGAGATGCACAGCATTCCTTTACTTGGTTTTGACAATGAGGACTTTTTTGGAATCATTTTATTTGGCAGCGACCAGGAATAAGGAGCTATCCGTACCTTCATTCAAAGGATTAACCTCTCCATCACATCAAAGTAGTGATCCACAGAGCATAGATTGGCTTATTTGCCCATCATTAGATCTGGATCCACCATCTCAAGCAATACTGTGCTTTCACTCTTCCTGACCATCAAAAGTAATCTATCTTAGCTCTCTCCAACATCGCAAGAACATTAAGCTTATGCAGTTTTTTGCTATTCCAACCTTCCAATATTACCTCAGTTACTGCCATCTACTATGATCTTGATGCCACTGTATTTCCTTACCATTATTCCATTATACCTGCTTCCTCACCATATAAGTATCTGCCAAACACCCAGCTCTTACACGTTTAACTGCATTCACACTCAACTTCTGGCCATTCAAATACCAATCTATGCTCTAATATTCACTGGCACACACTCTCCAACTTCGTTCTGCTTCAGAACTGCCATCACCCGTCACTGCAAATGAAAACATCCATCCCTGATCATTCCAACTATTGAGTGTGACCCATGGAATGATGTCAAACAGAAGGAAGCAACTTGGCTCAATAAGACTGTGCCATTTCTTTTACAAGTCAATGATTTTGGAAATGGAGGCAGAATGTATTCAATTGGTTTATCCAAACCCGCTTTCATCTGTAAAGTCATAGACATGCAGCAGCTGGAGGCACTGAGGAGCATACAGGGGGCAGAGACTGTGATAGACACTAGTTACAGAGAGGTGGTCACACCACACGTTCAGTCAGGTAGATGGATGACTGCTAGGAGAGGCAGGCAAGTAGTGCAGGAGTTTCTTGTGGCAATTTCTTTCTCTAAAAGGTACATTGTTTTGGATGCTGTTGGGGGCTGGCGGGCAATAGCCTCTCAGGGGAGTATAACAGCAGCAGCTAGGCCTGTGCCAACTGGCTCTGCTGTAAAGCAGGGTCAGGCAAAGTCCATATGATAGTGGTATGAGACTCGCTGGTTAGGGGCACAGACAGGCATTTCTGTGGCTGCGTTCAAGACTCCAGGATGGTGTGTTGCCTCCCTGGTGCCAGGGCCAAGGATGTCTCTGAGCAATTGTGTGAAATTCTTAAGGGGGAGATGAGCCAGCTGGAGGTCATTGTGCACATTGGTATCACCAAGAGGTAGAAAGAGGGATGAGTGAGTAGAGGACGTGAGGAAAAGAGGCTGAAAAGCAGGACCTTGGGGATAGTAATCTCTGTTACTACATTACCATGTGCTAGTGAGGCAACAAATGGAAAGATAAAACAGGTGATTGTGTGGCTAAGGAGCTGTTGCAGGCAGCAGGGTTTCAGGTTCTTGGAACATTGGGACCTCTTCTGAGGCAGGGGTGATCTGCACAAGAGGGACAGGTTGCACCCGAACGCGAAGGGAACCAATATCTTTGCAGGGAGGTTCACTAATGCTAATCAGGAAGGTTTAGAGTAGCAGGGAGCTGGGAACCATAGCAGCAGGTCAGCAAGTGGAGGGATTGACAGGAAGGTAGTTGTTAGGACTAGTAAGTCTGAAAGGAAGGATAGATAGAGACAGGTAAACGAATACAATGGTACTAATGGGCTGAAGTGTGTTTATTTCAATGCCAGGAGTATTATAGCTAAGGCAGATGACCGTTGACCCTGGATCAGTGCATGGGACCATGGTGTTGTGGCCATTACAGAGACTTGCTTGAGAGAAGGACAGGACTGGCTGCTCAACGTTCCAGAGTTTTGTTGTTTTAGATGAGATAGAGAGGAAGGTAAAAGAAGTGGAGTTGCATTACTAATCAGGGAGAACGTTACATCTGAACCCAGAAAGAATATAGTGGAGGGCTCATCCACTGAGGCAATATGGGTAGAACACAAAAATAAGATGGGTGCAACCATTCCAATGGGATTATGCTATAGGCCCCACAACGGCCACCAAGACATTGAGGAAAAAATATGAAGACAGATTATGGAATGATGCAATAGCAACAGGGTTGTCATAGTGGGTGACTTTAACTTCTCCAACATTGACTGAGACTTCCTTAAAGGAAGAGGCTTAGACGGGGCAGAATTTATTAGGTGCATCCAAGAGGGCTTCTTGAAACAGTATGTGGATAGTCCAACTAGAGGAGGGGATATACTGGACCTCATATTGGCTAATGAGCCTGGCTAGGTGACTAACCTTTCAGTGGGAGAGCATTTTGAAAACAGTGATCACAACTCCTTAAGTTTTAAGATCGCTATGAATAAGGATAAGGGCTTTGCAGAAAGTTACTGAATTAGGGGAGGGCAAATTGCGACGGTATTGGGCAGGAGCTAGAGTGTGATCATTGGGAGCAGCTGTCATTGGGCAAGTCCACATTGGACATATGGAGTTGTTTAAAAACTTACTGATCAGAGTTCAGGACCAGCATGTTCCAGGAAGAAGGAAGGACAAGGATGGTAAGGTAAGGGACCCTTGGATAATGAGGGAAGCTGTGAATTTAGTCAAAAGGAAAAAAGAAGCATATGTAAGATTTAGAAAGCTAAGTTGTAACTAAGGTTAGTAACTCAGTCTTATTGACTCTGTAGCCCAAGTAGGTTACTTGGGGTGACTGGAACATGCATTTTTCCCTTCTCAGGTGTAAGCCTGCCTGGGAGAAACGTCTAAGGACTATGTCCAAGTTCTCTAAGTACATCTTATTGTTCTTCCCTGTAATTAGCATGTCATCGAGATAAATGGCGGCCTGGGGTAGACCTTGTAAAATGTTCTCCACTGTCTGCTGAAAAATTGCACAGGCTGATGATATCCCACATGGCAGTCTTGTATATTGATACAAACTCTGATGGGTATTTATTGTAACATACTTCTGGGAATCCTCATCTAATTGCAAGTACGCATTGCTCATCTCCAGCTTCGTGAAGGACAGCCACCCCTGCTAGTTTTGCATATAACTCCTCTATGTCAGCAATTGGGTATTTATCCAACTGTGAAAAACAGTTTATCATTTGCTTAAAATCCCCACAAAGGTGAATTGACCAATCAGGCTTCACAATCGTTAAAAGCTGTGCTGCTCATTCCGCAAACTGGACTGGTTTGATGATTCCCTCACTTTCCAGCCTCCTGATTTCTGCCTCTACTTCTGCCCATAAGGCAAATGGCACTGGGCAGGCCTTGCAGTATCATGGAATTGCTTCCTGTTCAACATGCAAGGTGGCCTTGGTTCCTCCGATAGTCCGTTCGCCTTCCTGAAAAACTTTCGGCTTTTTAATTAGGACTTCACTCAGGCAGACATTTTCTAATTGAAAAATGTTGAGCCAATCTAGGTGAATCTTTCCTCAACAAACTTGGGCCCAAGCCTTTTACCACAAGTCAGTGGTAACTGAATCAGCTGCTTCTCATGAGAGACTGGAACTGAAATTGTACCAATAATGCCATGACGCTAGAAATATTTAAGATAACTCAAAGGCTATTATTATGAGCAAATTTCTTCAGGAGCATGTTTTTCTCTCGTTGCCAATGAAATCACTCCATGGAAGCCAGTATCCTGTCACCAAATGTCCCTTTGTAAGGCCATAAGACATAGGAGTGGAAGTAAGGCCATTCGGCCCATTGAGTCGACTCGCCATTTAATCATGACTGATGGGCATTTCAACTCCACTTACCCGCACTCTCCCCGTAGCCCTTGATTCCTTGTGATCTCAAGAATTTATCAATCTCTGCCTTGAAGACATTCAACGTCCCAGCCTCCACTGCGCTCCGTGGCAATGAATTCCACAGGCCCACCACTCTCTGGCTGATGAAATGTCTCCTCATGTCCGTTCTAAATTGACCCCCTCTAAGGCTGTGCCCACGGGTCCTCGTTTCCCCACCTAACGGAAACAACTTCCCAGCGTCCACCCTTTCTAAGCCATGCATTACCTTGTAAGTTTCTATTAGATCTCCCCTCAACCTTCTAAACTCTAATGAATACAATCCCAGGATCCTCAGCCGTTCATCGTATGTTAGGCCTACCATTCCAGGGATCATCCATGTGAATCTCCGCTGGACAGGCTCCAGTGCCAGTATGTCCTTCCTGAGGTGTGGGGCCCAAAATTGGACACCGTATTCTAAATGGGGCCTAACTGGAGCTTTATAAAGTCTCAGAAGCACATCGCTGCTTATTTACAAATGGAGAGTCCTTGACACTGATCCAGCTCCCTCAGAGCCAGCTCTCAGAGTGAACAGGATGTCTGCCACTCCTGTTCTTATCTGTCAGCCAGGGCTCCCTGGTTGGACTCAATTAACAGCCCCAATCAGAGAACTCATATTCTATGAGCTGCATCTGGCTGACCTCGTTACAATCACTACATATTCAGTTCCATTCAGGATAACAAATTCAGTCCCTGTCAATGACACCCACATCCCATGAAAGTATAAAAATTCAAGCAACTTCACCTTTCTCAAATTGAATTCCGTCTGTCACAATTTTGCCTACTCACTTGTCTACAGCTATAATTTTGCAGAAAAGACACATTGCGTCAAAGCTTTTTATCTTGTACTTATCAGGGCGCTGGCGGCAATGGTGGAGTTCACAAGGATACAAATTTGACAGCAAAAGCAACATTTACACTGCATGAGAGGAGAATGCTGATTGCTAGGCAAGTGGATTCTGGTTCATAAGGCATTGTCTCTAAATTTTGCAACCTGGATCTTACCCCACTGTTTCAATTTGCTTGCTTTTCATTCCTTTAAGCATTTAAAACAGAATTCTCTATAGCCTTGTCTCTCTTTTGTCTAGAGCTTCCATCAACCTTGTCCCAGAATCGATCTTCAATCTATTGATTCTAACTTAACGTATCCACTCCATCACTGTCAGCAGTACTATTCAGCAAGCTAACATTGTTATTTGGAACATCCCCAAAACCATTATTTGAAACAACAACTCCTGTAGTCAAAAATCTCCGTAAGATACATGATTTGAACCTAACTCTAGTGCTGATGGACATACATTTATGTTCTGCAAATCAACGTGGAATATTTTTGACATTTAAGGCACTGTATAAATTCATGTTGTTAAATCCCTTGACCTTTCAGCATTTGCTTTTCCTTTTCATAACTCCTGTACGCACTTGTTTCCAATAAGGAGACACAATTCTACTAAATCTCGTTCACTCACTGAAATTGCAGAGGTTTTTAGGATCAATACTCCACTATTCTTAACCTTGTAGACCAGGAGAAAAAAACTGCATTAAAACAAAAAATGCCGTTCGAGTACCACTGAATCAGAAATGATTTACTGTAAATGACAGATTTGTAAAAATTCAATATAATGCAATACACAGAAGCTGAAAGAAATAAATCACCTATTTCAGTTGCACAAATTAAAGTATGTAATACTCCAATTATACAATACCTTTGAACAATTTTGATCAATTTTAAAAGCAAGATCTTGAAAATTCAAATCTGATTTCACTCCACGAAGAGAAGCAAAAACAATTCAGTTGACATTGACATTGATATTGATATTTTGTCACAGAACGTAGGTGTTTCTGGCAATGCCAGCATTCCTTACCCATCCCTAGTTGCCCTTCAAAAGATGAGGACGATCTGCATTCTTCAACTGCTCATAGTGTTGACAGGCGCACAGCGCTGTTAGGGAAGAAGTTCCAAGAAAGTGCCCTGATTCATTTTCAGGTGCTTTCTTTAAGGTGTTTTGAATCAGGTATTAACTCAGTTAATGGAGTTAATGAAAAATAAGATCAGGTGATTGTGTAACAGAAGAGAAATAATTCCCATAATAAAACTACTGTAAGCAAACTAGGTCTTGTTGGCTTGTTTTACTGTCGAATTTATGAGATGGCTACTACATACCCTTGTCAATTTTCAGGGCAAAATTTAACCTGCACTTTTTAGAAGCATGATAATGTTAAGTACAGTCAGAGATGGAATGTATGAAACATTAAAATAAGCAAAATTCAAGACAAAATGGATTTTAAAACAAATTCCACAGGACTTTTTTGCCATACATACAAGTGAGGTAAGTTGCTGTACCGCCGGCCAACACAATCACAGAATCATACTGTACAGAAGAGGCCCTTCTACCCATCAAGTCTGTGCCACCAAAATATACTTCACACACTAGCCCCATAGCATTGAATGTTATGACACTTTAAGAGACCATCAAAGTACATTTTAAAGTTTTTGGAGGTTTCCTACTTCACCAACCTATGGGTAAAAAGATTTTCCCTTAAAACATCTCGAATCCTCCTGCCTTTTGCAGTAAATCTATGCTCCTTGTTATTGACACAATCAGGAAGTCAGCACTGCTGACATCAGCAGTGCTGTTGCCTCTTCCTCACCACTGGACTCATTTTAAATAAATTATAAAATATTCTCAAATATTTAATTATTCAACATAGTGTTTGGGCAGATGATAATGTGTTGCATGATAAATCTCTTTGTACTTAAACATTATAATTGTATATGTGTAAAGAGTGGAGAAGGTGAATTGATTGGTTGCTTCAACAGAAAGACTGAATTGGAGAGAGTTTACAGTTGAGTTCTCAATAAATTGTTATTGCAAATTTTCTGGTGGAATACAGTGATGTTACGTGCTCTGCAACAGTGTGCAGTAAGTGAACCTTTACAGCTGCAAAATGCTGCCAAGGGTGTAAAAAAATTTAAGATAAACATTTTGGGAAATCATTCTTCGTGTAAAGGTTCAATTCCAAAGAGAGTACAAGAACAAAGAGATAGAGGATTAATGCAAGTCTTTTTAAGGTGGCAGGGCAGGTTGATGAAAAAAACAAGGACGTTATGAAGAACCTTTATAAATCACTAGTTCAATCTCAAATGGAGTATTATGTCATACTTGATTAGAAAGATCAGAGAAGCTGAGATTGTTCTTCTTGAAGACTTAAAATGCTTGAACAGAACGCTCAATAAAGGATTATTGACAGTCAATACAGAGAAACTGTTTCTGCAGGAAGAGTCAAAAATCAGAGAACAGACTTCAGATGACTGGCAAAAGAACCATCTTTTTCCCCAGCAGAAGTTGAGAAATGTATTGTGAACTGCTTGAAAAGGAGATTCAATCTTGGTTTTCCAAAAGGAAACTTAATGAGCATCTGAAACACATTTAACAGGTTAAATGACTGGCAAGCAGAAGGTAGCAATTTCATGATTCAAGATAAATGATTGTAAATGGAATTAAACCTTTGTTCTAGATATTGCTACTCAGCACGTACAAGGGGTAACATTTCATGGTGACATCAGATCACATGAACCTGGAGCCTCTTTCTGTATGGCTTCAAATTACCCTCTTAGCTTCTTCTGTAAACAATTAAATTCAATAGAGCCTGTAGCGGTTCACTCAGGTCTGTGGAACTCATATCAGTGCAATGATTTCTGTTTTTAAAAGGTTTGAACTGACATTCCAATGCAACTTTTGACACTAGGAGAGATTACAATTTGTTGTTCCTATTAGGACTACATTCAAAGTGTCATTGATAAAACAATAGCAGCTGGAAGGTAGCCTTAGATTACAGGTTAGGTAGGCTGATCAGCAGTTGATGGAAGTCATCCAGTTAAGTGTGAGGTGATGCACTTGGGCATGTCCAACAAGGCAATGGAATGCATGCTAAATAGCACCACCCTGGGAAGCACTGAGGACCAGACAGACCTTGGTATGCATACCAATTGGCACATTAAAGGTAACTGGACAGGTAATTAAAGTTGATAAGGCGGCTAATAAAAGCAAAATTTCCCATATGCCAAGGCATAAAGCTTACAAACAAAGAAGTTATGCTAGAAGGGTTTAGGCCCGAAACGTCAAGTTTTCCTGCTCCTATGATGCTGCTTGACCTGCTGTGTTCATCCAGCCCCATGCTTGTTATGCTAGAATTGTAGAAAGCTTTGGTCAGGCCACAGAAAGAGCAGTGTACAATTCTGGAATCCACATTATCGGAGGGACGTGATTGCACTTAAGACGATGCGGAGAAGATTTACCAGCATGCTGCCTGGTCTGGAGAGTTTTTGTTCAGATTGGATAGACTGAGGTTGTTTTCCTTGCAGCACAAGAGACTGAGGGGTACATGGCGGAGATGCATAAAGTTATAAGGGGATGAGGGGCATAGGCAAGGTAGACAGGAAGAAACTCTTTCTCCCGCCCAACACCCACATGACTTTCACTCACTCACTCACTATGTGCAATGGTGGTAGAGGCAGAAACCCTGAACAAGTATTTAGATGTATACTAGTAACGCAAAGGCATTCAAGGGTATGAGTCAATGGTAAATGGGATTAGAATAGTTAGGCAACTGTTTTAACACAAATTTGATGGGCTGAACAGCCTTTTTCTGTACTGTAGACATCTAGGACTCAATTTTAACGAGAGAAAGCATGAGGTAATTCACTGATCAAGTACGGTTCTTAGTATTTTCTGAATGTTGAAACTCAAGGTAAATATTCAAAGAGATTTGGGAATTCAAGCGCATAAATCAATTAAAGCCAGTAGAGAAGTATAAAAATAATCAAGTGGAATTAATAGAATAATGCCTTTCTTTCAAAAGGGTCTAGACTGTAGTAATCAGAAGTCTCCTTTTATGTTGTAAATTTCCATGCTTCTTGAGAGAAGTTACGCCGCAGTTTCATATGGATCTTTGTACGACTTCATCTGGAGGAGTGTTCCATTCAGTTTGAGTTGTCCATCTTAAAAAACATAGATGGGCTCTTGTATTACAGGTGGAGCACATGTAAATGTAACATCAAAAACCAATTTGAAATGAAACAGCTTAGAGAGAAGCAATAAGTTCTCAGACGGTTTTTTTTAAAATAAGTACCGTATGTATCTCTAATGATATAGAACAAAGTCCAGTGAGATATATATGACAGTCTGTTGAGAAGCCACACAAAAGAGCAAAAAGAAAGTACAGGGTTCCATAAATTGACATCAACACCACGTTTTATCATCTTGTGTAACTGAATACCTTTGGAACCACGAGAAGAAAACGTGGGGTAAGTTTTAAATGGCTAAGATTCCTGAAAATTGCTGGCCAATACAGTAAAATCAGTTTTATGATGAACCAGGCAGCTTTGTTCAATTTAACCAATTTTGACATCTAGTTCCAACTTCTTTCAAACTGAACTCAAATGCAGTAGAGAATAACAACATGCATTCTCTGGAATAATTTAAAACTGAATTATCAATGCAATAACTAAATCACTGCACCACCCCAGAACCACTGGGTTTCCATTGTAGTGATAAAACAGAACAAACAAAAAGAAATTACTTGATAAATTTATGGACAACAGTAACATAACTCTCCTTCTAAATAAACAAATAAATACTGATGATCTCAGACTTACACATATAAGTGGGTGAAGCAGCCAAATAAGATGTATACAGAAGAGTGTCAAATTCCTGTTGTTGCTTGGTGAATGTGTTGCCCACCCCAGAGATTGCTGGCCCTTCCTAGTGTCCAACATGTCATAGGACTGCAGCTTTAAAGCACCTCAGATGAAAATTAAGTATTGAATCTTATTCATATACTTAGAAAGAGCCCTTTTTTCATGAAGCTGCAGTTTATGTAATGCATTTGCAGAAATATTTACATAGAACTTTTATGCCTCTATCGGTCATGATACAGTATTCCATTCATAAAATCCAAGTTTTATTTGTAAAAATTGGTTTTACATAGCGTACATTTTCCCAAAGATTACAACTATGAATATAACTTGAAGTGACACTGGTCATCTGCGTAACATTGCTGTGTCCAGTATGCAAGTGTTCAGTCACTTATACATTCAGCACAACTTTTCATTTGATTTCAGTGTAGTTGGCACTGTTTCCTTAGTTTAGATAAAGAAAAATTAGTCCTTACCCATCCTCCATCTCCAAAAATAAAATAAACTCAAATCATATGGAGTAGACAATTACATTACAGGAAATAAACAGAAAAAGAACCAAATTTGATTTGTGAAGCAAGGGTAATTAACACTTTTTCTTTGTAACATATTACTGTCTTTGCACAGTTCTCAAATTAAAAACCATCCACCCATATATCCAAAACATTTCAGGACTGGTCTTTCAACTGCAAGCAGCTAATATTTCAGTACAAGCAACACTGCTTGACCAGAGCAGATTATGATAAAACCGTACATATCCAAAAGTAGCAGAAATTACATTTGCCATTTTACTGATATCCATATGACATTGGTGGGCCTTTGTCTTCATGTGATTTGCCAATGCTATTCATTTAAATATGACAAATTGCTTTAATTATTTTAATTAGAGAAGCCAAGCCAAAAAATGTCATATACCTATCATAGTTCGTATTCAGTCTCAGGTCTAGTTAGCAGCACTGACAGGAACAGAGCACTTCCATTTCTTCTAATTTCTAATTACATTTCTAATTATTGACACAACTCTCAACTATGGCATAACATTTATTAATGTAAAGCACAGGTATGCATCAGCCAAAAGGACATGCACCACTAGACTTCCATGCTCTTCTTTCCTCGGTGACAATGGCTATGATGTTATTGTACGGGAATACCCACTGCTGTGATGACATGTAAGGATATAGATTTCCAACTTCGGCACTGTGATCTGTGCCATATTTGTACTTGAAACAGGTTAACATTAACATCATAATACAATATTCTTACAAGAGCAAAATCACACTGGAAAACCATAACTCTGTATCTACGGCCATGTGTCATGCATCAACTTAAGCCACAAATGACAAGTCTGAATATCAGTGCATCCACCATAGGGAAACAGAGGGTGCAGACGTAAATCTTCAGATTTTTTAAATTTTATCAACAAGTTACATTTTGTAGATGCCATATCATATATAAAATAAAATTGAAAAAAGTACAATTAATGTCCCTTGCTTGGATTGTATACCCATTCAACTTTGCTCGCAGTTTATGATACAATTAAAACCCAAAAATATTGTTCCTTTATGCTTCTCTTCAGTTTTCAATTTTATACGAAATATGGCATTTAAACAGATTCCCTTATCCATCAACCGCTAACAAATCTGTCTCGGTGAAATTGAGCGAGGTCTATCAAACAAAATTAACTAAACAGCAACAGACAAAAGCAATTCATGCCATAGTTCGGTTTCATCAGGAAACTAATACAACATCACACACTGGCCCACAAATGCATTCACAAGAATGGCAGCCAGCCCACATCCTTGCACCTGCACAAGAGACAGCCAAGTACAAACCAGGCTGTCCATCATAATGATACAATGGAATAGTGTAATCTCTTACTTTACATTACTTAAATTCCACATTTATATCTTTAAAGCTTTGGGGAAAAAATAGCTGTTTTTAAATCTTGAGCAGTACGTGATCAAACATCCCTGCTGCACTCTAGTTTAAGGCTAATTAAAACTTATTGAAATTCTAGGTGTTGCATTAAAATAGGACTTTAAAATGGATTAGGATCATCTTTATACATTTATTGAACACTCATTTAGTGCAAGGCATTGCAGATAAGTTATTTGTCCATATCATCCAAGAAAGAAGAGTCCAATGATGGTAATCCTTCAAACTTACAGTTCTTTCATATAAAAAAAGTCCCATTTCAGAATGCCTGAATTATGGTCAAGCTCAACTGTTTCTTTAAAAAAAAAGATACTGACCCCTCACAGACAGCGACGCAACTAAGATTTGAACAAAGACACATTCTTATCCTCAGTTGATGAAAAAAAAAGACACTGAATTGGGATTCAATGGTTCACAGGTAAGTGTAAACATTGGATATTTTGGGTCCCTTTGACTGAAGCCTGGACGTGATTCCATGCTGACTTGTGGTCATTTTCCCATTCGTTGTTCACAGGCTGCAAACTGCTGGAGGGCGGATATAAATCTTTCATAACTTAAGTTGATGTGTGAAGACAATGATCTAGAGGTAGGAGGAGGAGGAAACGCATTAATAAAATGCAACATACCACATCACTAAAATTCAAAATGCACTTTTAAGACAGGCCTAAGCTAGCCACATTGGGGTCCATTTTGTCTTTAGAGTAAGCCATTGTGGTAGTGGGCTGCTTGTCCACACATACAGAGACAATGACAAGGCAGCCATAATGTCAAGTCCCAACTTCATTTGAATAGGACTGCTGAGATATGGTGTGTCTAATAGAAAACTCACCAGATGGATGTACCAATTTTTTAGGGCAAGTGCAGGGAGAGGGTCATGACCCAGAGAAGTGTGTGGGCTACGTCAGGGTTCCCACCATCATTGTACACTCCCCTTAGCTCAGCCTCTAACTTTCTTGCTCACAGACGTAATGGAAGCATTCCAAGCAGCCACCTTTCAAAATGGTACTGGCAGCATTGTCAGGGATAACAGGAAGATGAGACTTTTGATACTGGACACATTAAATTCAAATCAATCCTCAGCTTTCCATTGTAACAATTCACAAAACAAAAATTAAGGAAGAAAGGAAAATATTGGTGTATTGGAAATCTGAAAGAAAAACAGGAAATACAGCAAACTTTGTTTTAACCAGCACACTCAATAAACCAGCAAAAATTATACACCTGAAATACTGGTCGTTTACAGTATTATCGCTATCACCGTGATGTCCGTGTAGTCAGTTGAGGGTGTGAATGAGAAGGCTCTCTGTCAGTGATTTTTTTTATTTAAGGCAAGGTTCTGCTAATACTTAAGTGATTTATGCTGTAAATAAGTACAACAGCGACGTGTATACCCCCTGCAATACATTAGTGTGTGTTTTTACATTGATTATGTGGACCTCAATCAACAGGAATATTTGATCAACTGGCATACTCCTGGTGCCATAGATGCCAGTTAATAAACAAGTTTGCTGTACTCGAAGTCTGGAAGCATTAGTGGAAAGAAAAACAGTTAACATTCAAGTCAAATATGACTTCATCAAAACTGCAAGAACTGACTGCTCCGGAGAAGAGTTGTTGAGTTACATTTCTTACTATCACCTTGGGTGCAAACCTCCTATTAGAAACCTAGCCTGAGGTTTTACTTCTAGAGAGGGAAATTGAAAAGTAAGGATGTTGTGCTAACCCTGCATTGAACCTTGTTAAAATTGCACTTCATGTGTGGGGTTTGGGTCACTAGTTATTCAACAGGAGATAGAGACAATGCAGGGTGCAGACAAGAGTTACCAAGATGATACCAGAAATGTTTGGGTATACAAATCAGGAAAGAACTGGCAGTTTGGTACGTTCTCTTGGAAAACGTGCTGAGATGTTACCTAATAACAATAATACCTAGGTCTTTAAAACTATGCAAGTTAAAAAATGTTTTTTGTACAAGGACATCATTAGACATGGTACTCATCACATCCTTAACAGCTCTCAAGAAGGCAGTGTTAAGCTGCCTTTTTGACTCGCTACAGTACTAGTAGCCTCGGTACACCCACAGTGCTGTTGGGAAGGCAGCTTTAGAATTTTGATACCATGACAAAGGAACTGTAAAATAAAAGTCAGGACAATCAGAGACTTAGTGATGAACTTGCAGGTGTGGGTGTACCCATGTTTCAATTTATTCATGGGATTATGGCTAGGCCAGTATTTATTGCTCATCCCTCATTGTCCTGGGGACAGCTAAGGGTCAACCACATTACTGTGGGTCTGGAGTCACAAGTAGACCAGACCAGGTGAGGATGGCAGATTTCCTTCCCTAAAGGATATCAGTGAACCAGATGGGTTTTTTACCCCTGACAATCAACAATGGTCTTGTGGTTATCATTAGACTCCAATTGCAGATTTTTCTTTTTTAAGAGATTAAATTCAAATTCCAGCTTCTAGATCTCAGATCATTACCTAGATTACCAGTCTAGCAATAACACAACTAGGCTATCGTTCCTGTGTCTGCAGACCTCTTCCTCCGAGATGGATGAGGTTGTGGATTTCAAAGATGTCAAAGAAGCCCTTGTGTGCTGCTGCAGTGCACCTTGTAGATGGTATACACTGTGGCCAATGAACATTGGTGTGGAGGCAGTGAAGGTTTAAAGTGATGGAAGGGGTGCCAATCAAGTAGATTGTTTCATCCTGAATAGTATCAAGCTTCAGTGTTGCTGCAGCTGCACCTATCCAGGCAAGAGAGAGCATTCCATCAAAATCCTGACTTGACTCTCGTAGACAGAGTCATACAACACGGAAACAGACCCTTCCGTCCAACCAGTCCATGCAGAACATAATCCCAAACTAAGCTAGTCCCACTGGCCTGCTCCTGGCCCATATCCCTCCAAACCTTTCCTATTCATGTACTTATCCAAATGTCTTTTAAACATTGTAATTGTATCCACATCCACCACTTCCTCAGGAAGTTCATTCCACACGCAAACCACCCTCTGTGTAAAGAATTTTCAGCTCATGTCTGTTTTAAATTTCTCTCCTCTCACCTTAAGAAGTGCCCCCTAGTCTTGAACTCCCCCATCCTACAAAAAAAGAGAACTATTAATTCTATCTATACCTCATTATTTTACAAACTTGTATAAGGTCTCCTCTCAACCTCCTATGCTTCTGTGAAAAACGTCCTCACTTATCCAGCCTTTCTTTAAACTCAAACTTTCCATACACAGCAACATCCTGTTAAATCTCTTCTGAATCTTCTCCAGCTTAATAATATCCTTCCCATAACTGAGTGACCAGAACGGGACATGGTACTCCAAAAGAGGCCTCACCAATGTCCTGTACAACCTCAACATGACTTCCCAACTCCTAAACTCAAAGGACCGAGCAATGAAGACAAGCGTGCCAAACATCTCATCACATTATTTACATAGTTGGTCGAGTTAGTTGGTTTAAAAAAAAGCCCAGGATGTTGACTGTGATGCTAATGCTGTTAAATGCCATGGGAGATGTTCAGATTCTCTCTCAACCGTTGCGAAAAGGGAACAAGTCAAAGGTTATTGCCTTGTGTTCATCAGGACTGTGATGCGAGAAACAGACTTGGAAAGAGGGATATATTTTTGTACAGCATGAGAGGAGGGTGCTGATCAGTTTGGCTATCAGTGACATTGGGATGCAGCAAGAGAGTTAACTGCCGACTGAATTCTCAGACCGAGCAAGTAGATTCTGATTGGTCAAGGTGCTGCCATGGAAGTGCAGAGATTGGCACTGTCCATGGCCCCTTTTATTCATGAAAAAAAAAAGCAATATACAAATTCCTTTTGCTCACATTAAACAGGATCCTGTGTATTAATGTGCATAGCTCTGAGCGTGCACAAATGCATCACATTTCAAGTCAGACGATCAGTTTCCAACATAATACTTAGCACAATCTGGATTATTTAGTAAACGGCTTCCAATAGCAGGATCACAGCTATAATTTTATACTTCTCGGAGGCTTGCAAATGCAGGCCGCTTGTACATGACTGACATGCTGCTAGCTGTGAACAGCCAACGAAATGCATTGTTTTGATACAGTCCGCTAGTTATTGGGACAAATGGCCGACATAGCTGGCACGACACTGATACTAGAACTCATATCGTTTTATTCCTTTATGAGAGACACAAAAATGTCTCTTTGGTTTGAAGGCAACATCCAGTTAGTGGTAAAAACTACTTGTATGCAGTAAGTCCACAAGCAGGAGGAGATATCTACCTCCACTTGATGATCAGATTTTGGAGACTGTTTTCCCCTCAAGTTAGTTGAAGTAGACGCAACATTGCTCAGGTCCTTTCCTAAGTTTTCACAATGTTATTACACAGTAAAGTTTTGATATGCTCTTAGCATCAAGCTTAGACAGTGAGCAGATGGCTACAGACCAAGTAATGAAGTTGTCAACAAGACTGATCTTGTAGCACATGGATGTAGGAATACCAATGCTGGTGGTGGCATGCACGGAGGGAGAGGATGTGGGGATACATTTATGTCCCTTTTTCTCAAATCTGTTTCTTACCTCAATCCTATTCAGGGGAAGATGAAAACTTCCAAATCCTTGTCTCTTTTTAGCAATGTCTAATTTCTGTACTGCCAAGCATTATTCTCTTGCTCACTGAGGATGATTACTGCCTCGCACTTGTGTGATGCAAATATCATTTGCCATTTCTCAGTCCAAGCCTGAATATTGTCCAAGTCTTGACACATATGGATGTGAATTTCATGACAGTCAGATAAGTTTAAGTCCATGCACCAAATTCCTGTTCCAAAAGCTAGAATTAATGCACAAAGAATGGAGAAGCACGTGCCAATACTGGAGCACATTAAATTACTGTAAATCTGACTTGAAAGCTTTTAAGAGTTTTACTTACTGGTTTTTCATTGATCATTTTGAATCATGGAATTATGGAACGAAAAATCATAGGGTACCATTCAACTGACCATGCCCATTACAGTACATTAAAACAGCTGTTCCATTAGTCCTACTTCCTTTTCTCCATGGCCAAGTACCTTTATTCCATTTCAATAATTAACTGATTCCACTTTTAAAAGTTATGACTAAATCAGCTCCCACCAGCCTTTAAGCCGACACATTCTGCTGCATTAACTTTCCCCTTACATGTCATGCCACCTTCCCACTACCAGTTCCTTTGCCAATAACTATATTTTAAATGCATCCTCTGGTAATGGAGGTTTTTTACCAGCAGCAGCAGCTTCTCCACATTCATATTAGCTTTCTCTGCTCCTAGGAGGGCAACCTCAGCTTCCCTACTTTCTCCACATAATTTTTTAACCCTGCTACCATTCCAGTAAACCTCTTTGGCACCTCTACAAGTCTGTGATACCTTTCTTAAAATACAGAGCCCAAAGCTGAACGCAGTCCTCCAGATCGGATCTCAACAGTATTTAATGGAAGCCTTTTGCACAATGCCTTATAAAGCAAAGATTTGCACCATATTAATAACTTTCACTCATTCTCGCAAAACTTGTATACGTACATTCTCAGATCTCCCAATTCCTGTTTATTCTTTACAACTGTACCACTTGCTGCTTCTCAGTCTACCTACATACAAATCAGTACATGTTTCTCTGCACTAAGCTTCAACAGGCAGGGGTGTGCCCATTTCACAAATCTCTTATTGGGTTTGTCATTTTCCTTTATGTTTTTAAAACAGGGGTGTAACATTTGCAATCCCTCAGTATTGTAGCACCATTCCCATAATCAAAGCAATACTGGAAAATTGTAACCAGAACTTGCACAATGGTTATCCCGACTTTCCTCAGCAACCTTGATGGGAGTGCAGCATAGATGTACCAGAATAATACATACACTCCAATGCTAAATCATGAGAAAAGATTACACAAACAAGTGTTACATTCCCTGGAATTTAGAAGGTTAAATGATGAATTAGTCAAAGTTTAAGTTGTTAAGAGGGTCTGATAGGGCAGGTAGGTAGAGCTCCAGGACTAGAGGGCATACCCTAAACTTCACGGTTAGGTCATTCAGGACGGAATTAGGAAACATTCCCAGTCAGAAATGGGGCAGAAGTTCAGAATGCTCCTCCTCAAATGCCAATTGAAGATGCTGGGGCAATCATAACTTTCAATCTGAGATTGACAGATGACTGTTAATTAAAAGGTATTCAGAGATATGTCAAAAAGATCACAGTAGGGCACAGATCAGCCATGAATTTAAACCGTCAGCTCCAGTGCCTAAGGATCCCATTCAGATCAGCTGAATTTTCTACTTTGAACACTGTCATCCTTTTTATAACTAGTTTGCTCCCTATTTTCAAGTAGCTAGTTTCTCCAAGAAAATGAAAAATGTTTGTCAATGACCAGCACTTCCACCAAGACAGTACCAGAAATTAATTAATTAACATAGTCTTGCATTTTGAGCCAGAAGAATGCCTGCAGACAATATGACAACTACACAGTACCACCTAGTGGTTGCACACAAATTAACAAAACCCCAAACAAATCACTTAAATCTGATGTTAGTCCCTCTCCATCAATTTAATCATGAATAGGTCAAATGGCTTCGGACAAAAAAAAAACTTCATCCTCTGTCACCCAAGAAAACCATCTGTTGACTTTCAAGCACACAACATCAACGAGGATCAGCACTGATGAGAAGTTGAACTGAATCAGTCATTCGAACATAACGGTTACAAGAACAAGGCAGAAGCTGGGGAGCTTGCAATAAGTGGCTCACCTCTTGACCCTTTGAAGTTGCTCCTCTATCTGCAATACACATACCAGGTATGTCAGTGGATAGTCAACTGCACCACACAAGGTGCTTAACATCATCCAGGTTATTTCAGTTTGACTGTTGCCCTTATGCAATAGGCTCAATAGTGAAGTTACCAAATCCTTCAAAAGTGCATCCCTGTCTCATTATCTCTATCTGGATGATGGACAAGAGCACTTTTTAGGCATCTGCAGATTCCTATTCTACACATTTATGCAATGAAGGCAGAGCACGCTAAAGCAATCAAAATACACCAATATTTTGCAGAAATTATAGAACAACATCCTCCATCAAATGTTCTCCAAATTAATTGCACATTCATTTAAAAATGGACTTGCTGCATCTCATTGCTTCAACATACTAAACAAATGTTTAATTTGTAACTAGAGTCCTAAAGATACTCACATAATTTCAGTAAGTCTGATGTGCCACGGCAGAAAGCCAAGTGTGCTGTCCACAGGACCAAATTTTAAAACTAGATCCGGGTCCGGTAAACCGAATGCGCTTTCTGAAAAGGGAAGAAAATAAAAAGTACGCCTGTCTTAAATATATGCAAGCATCATACCACACAAAGTTTTTTGATTATATACAAGAATAAGTCTGGTAACAAGAGAACTTTGAAATAAAAATAACTACCAATAGGGGATCAAACTATTATCAGCACAGTCATGACTCATGTTTTACAAGATACAAACAAGAATGAAATTATATTGCAACTTGACATAACCTTCTAAAATGCAGACAACTGAAGACAACTACTGAATATAAACATTACACTGTAGTGGCCTAGCCAGTGCATCTTACGTTAAAAACAGGCTCACTAAAACCTGAAGATTGAATAGATATTGTAATTTGTGACAAAGGAATTAAAATTCAAGTTAAACAAATGCAAGCTAAAGCATTAAGTTAATCACTCTGAATCATGCAACTGTTCATTTTGTTCATATTAATGAATGTAAATAGGTTTTGGCAAAGTCATGTGCTGATTTTGTGTCTTGGTGATGGAATGAAACATGGAAAGAGGAGTGGAGTCAGAGTTATAAAGGTCTACTGCACAGGAAAAGGCCATTTAGCCCATCAAATCTGGTCAATAACAAGTACCTAACTATTCGCTGGACTCTATTCTCCAAACTATGACTGAAGAACTGCATTGTCCATTTGGGAACAGGACGGCAGAATGGGAAGTTTAGGAAAGATACAGACATGCTAAGATCAGCAAGAGTCTAAGTCGACACTGAAGTGTGCTAGAGCTGAACAAAAGAGGTCTCTGCGTAATCATAAAACATCTCCTTCACAGCAGCATTGGAGATTGATAAAGGTGAGAGAGATAACATCCCACACTCCTGTCTGAGATTGCGACCCAGAAAGAACAGGTCTGGCACAAGCTTTAAACAGGACAGTTCTGTAACCAGAAATGAATCAAAGTGACCAGTTACTTAATATAGTGTGTTCGATAGCAATACGGTATATAGGAAGTTCTCAAGAAAGAATTTGTTGCTGCAGTGGGTAGCAAACTAGAAAGGGTTCAGAAAAAGTTTACGAGGGTGTTGCCAGGGTTGGAGGGTTTGAGCTATAGTGAGAAGATGAATAGGCTGGGGCTATTTTCCCTGGAGCATCGGAGACTGAGAGGTGACCTTATAGAGGTTTATAAAATCATGAGGGGCATGGACAGGGTAAACAGACAAGGTCTTTTTCCTGGGATGGGAGGTCCAAAATTAGAGCGCACAAGTTTAGGGTGAGAGGGGAAATATATAAAAAGGGACCTAAGGGGCAACTTTTTCACGCAGTCTGTGCTGCATTTCTGAAGTGAGCTGCCAGAGCAAGTGATGCAGGTGGGTACGATTACAATGTTTAAAAGGCATCTGGATGGGTATATGAATAGGTAGGGTTAAGAGGGATATGGGCCAAATGCTGGCAAATGGGACTAGATTTTTGGAGGATATCTGGTCAGCATAGACAAGTTGGACAAAAGGGTCTGCGTCCGTGCTGTGTATCTCTACGACTGGCTTGGTCAGCCATTCTGAAGACATGTTTGAAGATATGCTAGTGGTTTGACTACCACAGTGTGCAGGGCTTCTAAGCAACCAGTATCATTGTGAACATGTGTACAATTGGATAACAAAAGGTGTCCAACATTTAGGAGTACAAAAACAAAGTTGCTGGAAAAGCTCAGCAGGTCTGGGCAGCCTCTGTGAAGGAAAAAACAGAGTTAACGTTTCAGGTCCGGTGACCCTTCCTCAGAACTGATAGTGGCTGGGAAAACATCAGTTCAGAGTATATTTGTGTTGTTGCAAGACATTGATTTCTGTGCCAGAACCTTTAGACCAGAAAAAGGTTCCTTACAGAAACCCACATTAGCATCTCTTGCGATGCAAATGTTGTGGTGATTCTGTGCTCAATGCTTTCCTTCCAATGACCAACAAATGGCACTTACCTCTGAGAAAACTGTCCATAATATTCACATTGAGATCAGTGGACCTTCTTTGCTGCTGAGCAACCAACTGACAGTATTTTTTAGCAGCTTTCACTATATCTGCTTTCCCATCATCAGGTGAAAGCACTTTCACTGTAGTCGGACAAGACAGAACTAAAATACAAAAGTTAAAATACGTTGTAACAAGTATCAGTAGCATAATGTTTGCACAAAGACTTAATTTGTTGCGATTGGTTGGCTTGCCGAGCCAGTTTGTTGTTGTTCTGCAGATGTTTCATTACCCTGCTGGGTAATATCATTAGCGCAGCCTCCAATGAACTTTCGTCGGAGGCTGCACTGATGATGTTACCCAGCAGGGTAATGAACCATCTGCAGAACAACAACGAATCAGCTCGGCGAGCCAACCAACCACAACATCCACAACCCGAGCTACAAATCTCCTCCAAAACTTAATTTGTAAAAACAATAACATTTAACTGGGTTTGAGAGCTTTTACAAGTAGCACAGGATCTTGTTAACTGTATTCCACGATCTGATTTTGCGATTTTTGAAGACAAAAACTCCCAAATCCTTTGCTCTATTATACTTTCCAAACATAGACAATCAAATAGAGCAGCAGACAGCTCAAAAAAGTACTTGTTAAATGTTAGGTTTAAGGCTTAAAAGTAAAATTAATATACTTTATGAATAAATGTAAGTTTATATTTGAAAATAAAAGGGTCACTGAGCAAACTAAATTCCTCCAAATTATTGCAAGTGACCCATGAAAGTTAGTAAACTAAAACTGGAAACTTTTATGTAATTATCAAGATGCCCTACAGATTACCAGCAGCATTTTCAAGATTTGACTGGTGTGGTACACTTTCAAGCAAGAATTTGTGCATAGATTATGAAGTACATTCTTCAAAGCTATGACAATACCACATTTGCTGAGATGAACTTGCTAATGTTACAAAGGACACGTTGTCAACTTTGTCACAGTTTGCAATTTTCTTTACAAGACAATATTTTTAATGTACAATGTTATGTCATATATCCAATCTAATTAAAAGGAGTTAAGCTGGCAATGGACCTTAATTAGAAATCTATATTCAGTTTTTGACAAAGCAGGATTTCAATTTACAAATGCAATTTTAAAAACTGCATAAAGGTACTGACCTTGTTCAATTTTCTTGTTACTATTTAAAAATTCAGTAGAATATTTTGAAGAGTCTAGACCTAACAATTCTTGCTGTTGTTTTAAGATTTCCTCCATTAATCTGGAATTATTTCTTTTGAAAATACCTGAAAGACACAAAAGGCACATGAGTGAAATGACTGAAAACACCAATTACGATAATCAAGATAGCAGTCAGAAAGACAAGATGATTGAAGCAGCCAAGACTGGTTCGTGACCTCTCTAAAGGACAATGAGTGACAATGTCTACATTTGAGAAAACTGGTGTGAAGTACAAATTGGAAGCTACAAAGATCAAAGTTGGATAAAAGGATCAAATAAATGATGCAGTGACACAGACCATTAGCATTTTTGTTTCTGGTGCTCTTTGCTCTTGACCATCATTTCTAGCCTTTTATTTAGCCAGTGGCAAACCAGCTCAGTGCCATGAATACACAATTTTTTTTCCCCCCAGATAAAACGTACAGTGCATTAAAATAGGTGAACAGAATTCAACTGCAGTCAAGACGTCTTTGCAATTTTAACACAAGGACAAAAAAAACAATCTCGGTAAAGAAAAGTTGACTGTATAAATACCTCCTCAAATCACATGTTTCCTGTCATAATTTGATGGTATTTGTAGGAAGTCAAAATTGCATTAAATACAAGTCACGGGTGGGGGAGAGATGGGGCACCAGGGAGGAGTGAAACAAACCAAAACAAACTTTCCTGTTTGAGCGTGACCTAGCTGCTTCTGTCTGTGTTAAAGTTTGGAAACTTCCTGAAATATCATTTGGACTATGTGTGTCTGCAGCAGGAGTAGTTATCAGATTGCTAAATGAATAGAAGACATGATTTCCAGTTCAGATTAGTAAGATTATTCATTCTCCTGATAATTCTATAATAGCAGTTTGAAAGATCTCCATGTAATCTTTATTCTCATTACAATGGTGAAATGAAATCCTTTTGAATGTGTTATATATATGACACACACACACACACACACACACACACACACACACACACACACACACACACGACAGAAATTAAATTTGGGGTTCAGGGGCTTAAAACTTATGGATTACGTGATATGGATAAGGAAGAAGGGGCCCACTCTTCTCATCCACTGCCCATCCTGAAAAATTCCCTGATTTCTTTACTGAATCCACTATTTAAATTATTCCACACTTCAGACTGAACCTCCTCACAGTATACCAACAATCAAAAAAATTGAATGCAGCAACACGGTTTCAATCTTGTCATGTATCCAACATTATCAACAGGGCACAAAATGATTGGCAAGTAAAATTTCACATTTCGATATTAGCCTTTGGTGTGTGTGGGCAAATAACCAAAAGACAGCTCAAATATAAACCTTTAACCAGCAGTCACTGGTGAGTCAAGCTCTTCACATGTGATGCTTACATAATAACTTCCAACGTGGACTAAAACTTGCAGTAAACCAGCCTCTTTGCCTCCAAATAGGTACCGACATCAAATAAGTACACATTGAATAAAATATAATGATACTGCTAAGAAAATTACAACAAATTTCCTTAAATCCCTTTCACCAAATTGCAAAGAACTTTTAAAACTGCATTCCACACGTAAGACGACATTCAGGCCACATCTACAGCCAATCACAGCTTTTAATTTCAACAGGGTGCATTTTCTCAAGCAACCATAATAAACAATACTGATTATACAATTCTTTGGGGTCAGTGGCAGCAGAAAATGAGTACATTAAATAAACTACATCGACAAAGAGAAAACAATAAAATGGAAGAAAAAGCATTCAATTTGTAAGCGTCTATTTCTCTTTATCCAAATCTAAACACAAAAAGCTGGCCAAATAACTGTTCAAAGTCCAAAGGTAATATAAAACACTTTTGGATGATAGAAATGCCTCTAAAGTTGTAACACAGTTAAATTGCTGGGAGCACAACTGGACTCGCCTTGACAGATTTATTAATAGTGGAACAGTTGAGCACTTTTCTTTGTAACTAAGAAGGATAAACTCAGCTTTGAGGTACAACTCCTACACAAACCTTGTGTGTACAATCAGAAAGAAGTTGTAAATTAATAATTCTCATCCTTGTCTTCAAACTCCTTCATGGTCTCAGCCTTCTATCTCTAACCTCCTCCAACTCTACAACTCCAAGAGATTTTGGAATTCTTCCAATTTTGATTTTCTTAACATTCCAGATTTCCATCACTCCACTACTAGCAGCTTAGGCATCAAGCTCTGGAATTCGTTTCCAAAACCCTTCCTCCAAAGATAATCTTTAAAAGTGCAACATTTGAATTAAATCCCTATTTGTCTACACCCGTAGCAGTTTAGAACCAAAAAAGCATATTATCAGCTGATAGTCATGAGTCACCACCACAGATTACATACTGCACTACGGTAAAAGAGAATCTTGACTCGATTAGCCATTTCTATAATGCACATTTGGAGCAAAATTTCAGCCCAATAATTCTGACCCCGAAGGTACTTTTCAAACCAAATTAAGATATTGAGGACTTCAAAATCTGTGACAGACTGGAGATCAAAGAAAATCCTTATTATCTGATAAACCTCAACTCATCTTAAAATAAAAACTGAGCGTGAAATACATTTAACTTAAAGAATAGTTTGAAAATGATCCTTTATGTCTGAATAATTAAACAATCATGAATAAGATACAATACAGAAGTAGCCCACAAAGTAGAGCTTTTTAAGCAATCTGTGGAAAGCCGAAACTTTGTTTATTGATAAAAGGAAATTCCAAAAATAAAATATAATATAAATGATCAAACATCAACAATAAGTATTTTACGGCAACCCAATCTTTAAAAGAACCAAACTGAACATCGCAAATCGCAACACACATCTATACAAGTCAGGGAAGCAGCAGGCATCTCACAGACAGAAGTCATCAATATTTTTCCATCATGGACGGTTATGGCACAAAAGATACTTTCCTGTCTGCACTGGTCAACAAAGATCTGACTACTCTCATGCCTTTTTCCAGCTTTTGGCCCATGGCTGTGCTGGCTATAGCAAGTGACTACCCAAATAATGCTTAAATGTTGCAAGAGTTTCTGACTCAATCACTCTTTCAGTGAGTCAGTTCAAGGCTCCCACTACCCTCAGGAAGTATAAGAAGGAGTATAAAAAAAAAAGTCATCCTCTTTCCCTTCTACCTTAAATCTATGAATCCAGTTATCAACCCCTTTCAGTACAAGAACAATATGCCCTTCAATCTTATTTGGCTCTATCAGACAACAAAAGTTGGTTCAAAGAGGCAAATTTTAAGGAGCACGTTAAAGGAGGAAAGAGGAGGAGAGAGGTTTATGGATGCTCAAGAGGATAAGATCAGATATCAGAGTTGTTGAGTTGGAAAAGTTTTTGGAGTTAAGGAAAGTGAGGCCACAGAATAGTCCGAAAGTGAGGATGGGGAAGTTTGTAAAGACAATGATGTTCCTTAACCAACAAACAATGTGGGTCAACAGACACGTACAGTTGGTTCTGCTACAACGCGATAGTTGCGTTCCTGTGCAACATCGTCTTATAGAAAATCATGCTATAGAAATAATGGGGCCTATGGGAAAAGTGGGGTTTAGGGGCAGACCATCAAAACAAAAAAAAAAGAAAAAAAACCGCATTAAAATCACTCAAAAGCCTAATACAAAGGATAGCATAACATGAATAAATGTTTAATTCATATCTAATAATGATATAAATGTAAATTTAATACCTTTACCTCGAAAAAAATATCAAGATGACTTGACGGGGGAGGAGGCTGTACTGTACCTCTCAAAGCACTTCGCAACAAAGCTCGCGAAATGATCGCGTGATACTGACGCGGAGACTCTTTCGGTGCTAACATTGAACGTATTCACGACAAACCCTGTGAATGCATCGACATCACGTGATGCTTCGGTGCACAGAGGAGTATGTGATCTCTTTACAGCCAACACAAGTTCATGTTTGAGAAGCAGCGTTCCCCTATTTGCCAGTTGCACTGCAGCCAATTTGCATTCATGGAACATACGTTATAGCAGAGCAGAACGTAGTGACAAGTCCACACTACGTGGTGCAGCAGCAGTTTACGATGAATATAATGTGACAGATTGGCCTGGGTTTGGTGAGGTTATGGAGGTGAAAGTATGCAATCTTATCAATAATGCAAACGTCTGGTCAGAGACTCATCTAAGGGTCAAATATGACAGGTAAAAATATTCTGCCAACTAAGTTTCTTAGCAAATTTTGAGTGCTCCACCAGCCAATCTCAACGTTTTAGCAAAATCGAAGCATAAATGAAATTTGTTCGAACGATTTTCGAACCAAGCTGTAAAACTAGCTTGAAACAGTTACAACTATTGTAGTCCACCATGGAACAGCTACCACGTACCACAACCAAGCATACACGCAAAAACCTGATTTCCATTAAAATATTCATCAAAAGGTTTCACGTAATCAGCTAATCATCTGCATTTACACAAAGAAAACTCTTTGCACCCGTTTTCTTAAATAGCACACTGCTGTTCCTGACTCCCTGGCCCTGATGATATTTACTCTGATATGATTTTGGAGTTGGCGGGAGAAATTACGAATCAGTAAAGCCAGAAGTACAGCCTTCCCTTAACCCTGTGGGCCATGCTGCATCTTTTGCTCTTTCAGGGGATGTGGACATCACTGACTAGGCCAGAATGTGCTATACATCCCCACCTATCCTCAGGAAAGTGGTGGTAAGCTGTCTTCTTGGACCGCTGTAGTCGACGCGCAGGGACACAGGGACTCAGGGACATCCACAGTGCTGTTGGGATGAAGTTCCAGAATCCTGACCCAGGGATAATAAAAAGGGTGGCAATATAGTTCCAAATCAGGATGATGCATAGTTTGATTGATGGGAATTTACAGGTTCTGCACCATACAAGCCAGTCTGATTTACCAGTAAAGCCGGCAGCAAAAACGGAAGTAGATATGTTCCTTGGTCATGGAGGTCAGTGATGAGGAAGGTTCAAGAACTGCACAGGATTTGTTTGCCGATCCTGAAGAAAATGTTTAGAAATTTTCTATAACATAGATAGGAAAAATTTGCTCTCACTGGGGTAAGGATCAGGAACAGGAGGGCACAAATTTTAGGGAATTGGCAAAAAAATGTAATCAAAATAAGAGGAAAGCTTTTTCCACACCGTGACTAGTTAGGAACTAAAATACATTGTGCGTATGACGGAGACAGGTTCAATCGAGGCATTAAAGAGGGAACTGGATTACTTTATGAAAAGGAAAACTGTGCTGAGCAAATGGAAAAGGGTTGGGAACAGCAAGAGGCAAAAGTGTTCCTTCAGTGAGCCAGCACAGAAAGTTCCAAGCGGCCTCTCTCTATGCTATAACAATTGAGAGGTTCTGTAAAGTGCAATGGTCAGACAAATGCTGAAATAATTGCTCAAGGTTGCTTTGAGATGTCCACCCGACATCAAAAAGGCTGCGTTTATAACAGCTTTTGCAAATAAAAAAACAAGGTGCTAATCTGATGGAAATCACAAATCACTTGTCAGCAAAATTTAATGCTGTTAGCTAACTTGAGCATTTTGCCTCAATTTATTCTGTACCACTGGACAGTACATTACGGAATAGAGAAGCTTTGTGTCTGCCTCAGAAAAGGTTGAGAAGGCTTGGGCTCTTTTGTCAATAGAAGATCTTGAAAGGTGACCAATTAACATTATGGATAGGAAATATATGAGACTAAAAGGAACTAAAAGCCATAAATGAAAAAGACTTTTTTTTTTAAAGAAAACTGAGTCCAAGCCTGCAATCTGGGCAATTTCTTTACCAGGAGTGGTTAGAACGTGGTACTTGCTACCACATGGAATCATACAGGTAAATAATCAAATACATCCAGGCAGAAGCTGGATAGGCACATGAAGGATATAATTCTGGAGCTAGATGAAGAGTGTGGGAGAAGATTGTGGGACACAGACACTAGCACAGACTTGTTGGTCCAAATTATCTGTTTAAATATGTAACATTGTGAAATATGTTCACTAATTTTGAATTCAAAACAGGTCGACAGAACTGCTTAAGCCAAGTTTTAAAGTACAACTTCAATCAAGAGTGCATTCTGGACAAACTTAAAAGAACCTTGTTGCATCTACTGTACCAATTCAAGTGCAATGGTATGTCACTGTATTAATAATCCTGAGGTCCAGACTAACTTTCTGGAGATGACAGCTGGGTAAATTTAAGTACAACTAATCTGGAATTTTGAAAAACTAGACTCAGCAATAGTGATCAAGAAACCACTGACAATGGTGATTAAAAATCCACCTGTCTCACTGACGTCCTGCTGAGAAAGCAACTTGCCATCCTTACCAATCTGGCATACATAGGCCCCAGACTCTCAGCAATGTGGATGATTCCTAAGTGCCCCTGAAAGAATCAAGCAAGCCTTTCAAATCATTATAGTAACAAATCATTAGAGTCATACAGCATGGAAACAGACCCTTCGGTCCAACTCATTCACAATGACCATGTACCCAAACTAAACTAGTCCCTCTTGCCTGCGCTTTGCCCAAATCCCTCTAAACCATTCCTATTCATGAACTTATCTAAATGTCTTTTAAATGTTGAAACTGCACCTGCATCTACCACTTCCTCTGGCAGTTCATTCCTTATATGCACTACCCTCTGTGTGAAAAAAGTTGCCTGAGGTCCCTTTTAAATCATTCCCCTCTCGCTTTAAATCTATGTCCTCTAGTTTTGAGCTCCCCTATCCAAGGAAAAAGACCATGGCTATTCGCCTTATCTATGACCCTGACGATTTTATCAGTAACATCCTTGTAAATCTTTTCTACACTCTTTCCAGTTTAATAATATCCTTCCCATAGCAGGGTGACCAGAAGAGTATGCAGTACTCCAAAAGTGGCCCCGCTAATGTCCTGTACAACCGCAATATGATGTCCCAACCCCTGTACTCGATGCTCTAACCTTAGAAGTCAAGCGTGCCAAACATCATCTTCACCACCTTGCCTACCTGTGATGCCACTTTCAAGTACCTGAACCCCTAGGTCTCTCTGTTCAACAACACTCCCCAGGGGCCCTATCATTAACTGTGCAAGTCCTGCCCTGGTTTGTCTTTCCAAAATCCCACGCCTCACATTTATCCAAATTAAGCTCCATCTGCCATTCCTTGGCCCCTTTGGCTCAGCTGATCAAGATCCTACTGTACTCTGAGATAACCTCCTTCCCTGTCCACTGTACCACCAAACCAGAGTTGGTTGATCCAATCCTCTGCTATCTAATTGGGCATATTCTAAAAAGGATTAGGCATACCTATCTACAATAAATCACACTGTCTTAACAGTCATAGAAATAAATTGATGATAAAAGGAATAAAACACCACAAAACACCCAATACTGACCTGGGCACCCGAAGCAATAGTGGCACACCCGGTCCTGTCAACCCTGCAAAGCAACAGTTTGGCACTGTCTGTAAGATACGAGTATGTGTCTGCCATCATAATTACCATCCTTGCGTACATCTTAATCCACCAGTAGGACAGACCCACCAGAGGTCGTGCCCCACCTGGGTGTCCTAAACATCAACTCTGGAAATCACCAAGTCTCATGGTATCAGATCAAACATGGGCAAGGAAACTCCTGCTGGTTACCATCTACCACCCCCTTCCCTCCCCGCTTTCCTTCACAGCTGAGGAATCAATATTCCTTCAGGTTAACTGCTTGGTAAATGCACAGCATGTAGTCTGGGTGGAGGACTTCAACATCTGTCACAGGGAATGGTTCGGTAGCACAACTACCAAGCAAACTAGCCGAGTCCTAAAAACACACAGTTGATAGAACAGGCCTGAGGCAGATGGTGAGGGAAAGAACATGTAAAAGTCTACATTATCTCTTTCTCCATTGATCTAATATTGCCAGCGCATCTGGCCAAGACAGTATCAGTAGGAATGATTGCTGCACTGTTCTTGTACAGATGAAGTGCTAACTTCACATTAAGGATACCCTCCATCATGCTGTGTGGCACTTTCATGCTAAATGGGACAGATTTCAAACATCTCAAAATTGGGCACCCACAAGGCCCTACGGACCATCAGCAGCAACAGAACTGTGTTCCATCACAATCTGTAATGTCATCGCCTGGAATATCCACCAATCTACCATGCCAATCAAGTTGGGAGATCAACCATGGCTAGCTGAACAGTGTGGGAGATCACAACAGGAGCAGCACCAAGTATACCTAAAAAAAAGAGGAGGTGCCCACCTGATAAACCTGTATGCCAAACAGCAGAGGCAGCATGAGACAAACAAACCAAACACACTTTGACAAGAATACAGGAGCTGAATATTAATTAAATGGAAAAATTCTGCAGTAGGTCACAGTAAAGAGGCATTTTTGATCCTTTGAGCGTGAATTGCAAAAAATTAGAATCCAAGTTCAGAAGGTAACAGGGCACGCAAATAGAATACTGCCCTTTATCTCAAAGGGAATGGGGTACAAAAATAAGAAAGTCTTGAAGTTATAAAAGACGCTAGACTACACCTGTAGTGCTGTGAACAGTTCTGATTCTTAAGGAACAACGCACTGGCATTGGAAGCAATCTAGAAGGTTTATTAGGTTGATCCCGGTGTACGGAGGGATTGTCTTATGAAGAAAAGTTGAGCATGCTTGAATACAACTCATTGGAGTATAAAAGAATGAGAGGCAAACTTGTTGAAATGTATAAGATTCTTAAGGGACTTGACAGGGTAGACGTGGACAGCGTGTTTCCCCTTGTGGGAGAACCTAGGACTAGAGGGCATAATCTCAGTGAGGATCACCCATTTATGATAGCGATGAAGAGAACTTTTTTCCTCCTCAGTGTCGTGAATCAGTGGAATTCTTCACCACAGAGAGCTATCGAGGTCGGTTCATCAAGTATACCGAAGCTTGAGGTAGACAGATTTGTAATCAGTAAAGGAATCAAAGTTATGGGGAAAAGACTGTAAAAGAGTTGTGGACTATTGGATCAGCTGTGATCTCAATGAATGGCAGAGCAGACTCAATGCGCCAAATGCCTACTTCTGCTTCTTTGTCTTATGATCTAAGTAAACTCATCAGAAACTGATCCGATTGAAGATCGGTAGTCCTGCTACATCCAGTCATGAGTGGTGCTGGACAGTTGAACTGGAGAAGGGTCCACAAATATCACTACGCTCAGCCAGAAATGCCGAGATCCATCTCTATCTCCTCCCAAGGTCATTTACATCACTGATGACAGACCAACCAATACAATTCACTCCATCTGATACAAGAAACAGCTGAAGGTATATTGGCTCTCATATTATTGCAGGAATGTTGTGAAAGGCCTTCTCCAGAACAGCTTTGCCCTAAGCCAAGCTGTTCCAGTACAGCTCTAAAAGGCAGTGACCCAGAAATGTTAAATATTATCCAGGTATGTTCTATCCACAAAAAGCAGGACAAATCTAACTCAGTTAACTACTGCCCTACCAGTCTATGCTGAACTCTGTGATGGGATGGAAAGACAGTCAACAACAGTGCTATCAAGCATCTTCAGCTACTGTGCCAATGAACTTCCCCTCAAAGTCAGAAGTCAGGGATGTTTGCTGATGCAGAGTGTTTAGTACCATTTGCAACATTTCAGATACAGAAGTCATCCACGTCCAGATACAGCAAGACCTAGGCTAGACAACGGTTTGGTCTAATAAATGGCAAGTAACATTTGCACCATAAAGCACCAGGCAGTAAGCATCTCCACTAAGAGAGGCTAATCATTCGTCCTTAACATTCAATAGCATTACCAGTGAATCCCATATAATAAACCTCCTGGGGATTACCATTAACAGAACTGGCCATATGAATTCTGAGGCCGTAAGAGCAAATCAAGGACTGGGAAAATATTTCAACTCCTAACTCCATAAAGCCTGTCCACTGACAAGGCAAGTCAGGGTTGGGAATGAACACGCTCCACTTTCCCCGAAGACAACACAGCCTCCTCGACTGGCACCTCATCCATTCACTTCCTCCACTCCAGATACCCAGGCAGCTGTATACACCATCAGCAAATCACAAGGTTCCTTCAACACAATCTTCCAGACCTGGTACCCCCAACATCAAGAAAGGCAAGGTCAGCAGATACGTGGAAACACTGCCACCGGGAAGGTGTCCTCCAAGCCATAAACCATTCTGATTTTAAACCATATCACCATAACTTAATGTCACCGGGTCAAATCCTAGATATCCCACCCTAACAGCACTGTGGGTGTCCCTACACTCCAAGGACTGTTGCGGTTCAACAAGGTGGCTCAATATCTTCACAGGGGTCATTACGCATAAGCAATAAATGCCAGCCTAACCAGCAACACAGATGTCCCGTGAATGAATTTTTTTTTAAAAAATCATCCAGTACAGTCAGTGCAAGAAAATGTTGCTAAAGGTCTTTTTAAAACAACTGTAGGCTATCATTTAAGTGCTTTGAGGACAAGGAAAAAGTAATGCCATCCAGCATATAGCTAGCTATCTGTCATTCCCATTTCAATAAAATTCAGAGAATTTTTTTGATCACATTGCTTTTTCCTCACCACTAACAACATTCATCAAGAAAACTTGGGTAGATAGGCCTCTTGGATATTGTACAGCTCAAGCACAAACAGGTCTGACACAGTGAAACAAAAATTGTGTTTTCTTTTTGCTATTTTGATAATCTCTAATTGCAGTATCAGCTTTAAAAATTGCACTGCAATATAAACAAGGAAACATTAGTCAGTTCATTGGTATCCCATGAATGGTCAATTCAAGAAGTGTGCCCCTCCTCTCCTCCTCCATCCCAGTCAGAAATGTTGAGAGTGAACTGCAAATGTTTCACTTGACAGCATGCTCTGCTGAGGAAGCCATTGCTTTCCACAGCCGCAGGGCAACTGAGCATTCAAATCTTTAGGTAGGCTGCCTACCAGGAACACAGAAACAAAACTCATGACCACAAATTTTGAAGTACATACTCATGATTCAATGATTGCTGTTTTGCCACTGCTGTTGGTGTTGAATTCAGACAGAGTAAATAATCGGACTGTATTTGAGCCCCAGCAAAGAAAATAACTCCTCTAGCCGAAGTATAGCCAAATACCAAAAATAAGCTAGGAGCATTTTTAAAACCGCTAATAAATACCTGCAACATTAAAGCAAACATATGTAAATTCTGAAAAGGTGACAGCACCCCTGCTATGTCAGACGTGAAATGTGCTTTGTGAAAACAATATAATCATCAGTACTCATATTCCAACTACAGGTGTGCACCACAAGCTGTGGAATTATTTTGACATTGAATAAGAATGTCATTATTCTTATCAGATCTACTTGGATCTTCCTGCAACAGGCATTGATCAATATCTTATGCAAAAATATATGCATTTAACAAGCCTAAATTAAGCTTTGGTTGTTACTTGCACATTATCCATTCCCTTTCTGTGATGAGCTCATTGAGAAAGAGAGATTGCAAAATGAATAAGATAAATTAAAGCACAAAAGGAAGACCAAATGGTCACAAACAACAAAAAACAGGAGGCACTGAGCAAACTGATTGAACTTCTAATAACAATGTATTTACCATTTGCATTCTTAGATTTTCTGAATCAAATTATTCCAATTTGAAATACTGTTGTATTATTAAAGTAATAAAATAATTATACTTGGGTGCTGCTGCTGTATTAGCTTTAAAATAGGAATAAGGCTGATTAATTAGAAATTGCTCAAGTGGCAATGTATCATTATATGCTGTGGCAGTGACAGGACATTCTGATCTTCAGAAAAAATGTAAGGAGATCAGTTCTGTCCAATAGACTGCAATGTGATTTTCATTTAATACCTCTTTCAAGGGTGCTGCAGGGTGTAGTTCCTCTAGGCCAGACGGTCTGAGTTCTTGTCCCACCTGCTATGAAACAGGTTGATTTGAAAAACCCTCCTCCAAAAACACCATTTTACTGTAACAAAGTACACACCATACAAACCTAAAGTCAGTCTAAATTATGCCCTCAAATCTGTGGCTTGAACCCACAACTTGGAATCGGAGAATGATACCACAGTACTAAACTGATCAAACCTAGCTTACTGATTTACACATGTGTGAACGGTTTCTTTTTCAACAGTAGTCACATTTAATTTGACTGACGTTAAGTATAGCACTTTAACTGTTGAAAAAAGTTTTATACTGCATGAATTTTAATTAAGCAGCGTTCATTTAGGGCGGGTAGAGCTCGCAACTGTAAAAAGGCACGAAAAACGAAAGTAATTTTTTCCTTCTTTTGACGGGCGCCAATCTGCCCTGGACAACCAAGAAATAAGCATTAAGCCAGGATTCGTCAAGGCGATTGCTGCTAAATCATCCAAAGACAAGGTTAAAGGAACAAACCATAGATCGGAAATTCCGGTTCTTTAACGTTCAATTCAAGGAAGAAAATTCCCGCTCACCTGTGCAATGTACGTCCGATTTCTAAGGCGGGTGCGGCTTGCTCTCCCATTCCGCATCTTCTTTGCGAAAGCTCAAGAGTAGCACAACACGCGAGTTTGTGGACAAGCAGTGTACAGAAACCCGGGGTGTCCCCCTTTTTGTGTGTGTGGAGGCGGGGAAGGAAGGCTCGTTTACATTCGGGCAGCTACCCACTCCATCCCCGACTTACCTTGGTTGTCATAGACGCTGACATAGGAAATGCCAACAGCCATACACCACACCACCAGGTTAGCGATGTCCGTGTAGCTGCTCTCATCCTCGGTCACTACCAGCCCCAAGTGCAGCGGCAACTTCTTCAGGCGGCGTCCGTCCGAGCGCCAGCGCGCGCGCCGGCTCTTGCCTTTGTTCTTGGCGTTCTGGAATCGGAACGCCAGGCTCGCCGGGTTCCAGCGCCTCCAGGCCCACATTCCATGGCGGAGCCAGGCCGACAGCGTCCGGTGCAGGCACAGCACTGTGTGCAGTACCCTCCAGACCAACTCAAACACTGCCATCACCTTACCATGCGATTACAGAGAGGGTTCGGGGTGGGGAGGAGAACTGCAGCGTGTGAAACCAAAACTAAATAACAAACCCTCCCGTTATAAAGATTCACATGGAGAAAAGCCAGCTTTGCTAAATCAGTCTCTCTGTCTCTTCCTTTGAATGAATACGAATCAGTGCCAACTCCCCAACACGCCCGCCGCCATCTTCACTCTTACCCCACCCCCTAAGTATTAACTTTCACCTTTGACTGAAACAACACATGGAGTGCTGGGATTGGTTCACAAGGTCCGACCCGACGTGCACGTCAGCCTCGGCTGAAACCCGGCAAGAGGAGTGCAGTTCTCTTACCCGACAGTCGCCTGGAGCTGTAGCGTCCCCTAAATCGGCAGAGCTCAATTCATCTCCAGCTTCAACATTTGTCAATACAATGCTGAAGAGGAACAGCAAATCATATCATAGATAAATCTGTGTAGCTGCTTGCAAAACAACTTTTGAAATGTTGCAACGTCGAAAGGGCGTTATCGAATCCTCCCACAAACAGAAATGTGGCAATGACTATTTCCCAATTGTAATGATGAGGAAAGGACACGGGACGCAAGCAAGGGGACAGGTTCGTGGAACATCTGCGCTCTGCACGCACTAACCGCCGGTTGCCATCCATTTTATATTGCCACCCCGGCAACATGTCCATCCTTGGCATCCTCCACTGTCAGAGTGAGGCCAAACGTCAACTGGAAGAACAACACTTGATATTTTCACCTTGGGAGCTTACAACCCAAGGGCTTGCATATTGACTTCACCAGCCTTTATCCCACGTCCAGCCCTCACCCTCCTCCTCCTCGCATCCCTGACCTGACCTGTCCATCTTCCTACTCGCTTATGGGTACCACCCTTCCCACTGACCAATCGCAATAACCCCTACCTGCATCCACCTATCACCATCCCACCTACCTTTCCCTAGCCCCAGCCCCCTCCCTCTATTTATTTCTGGGGTCCTCTTCTACTCCCCAGTTCCCATGAAGGGTTTTGGCTGAAATGTTGACTTTCATACTTCTCTGATGTTTTCCTATTCATGTACTTATCCAAATGTTTTTTAAATGTTGTAATTGTCCCCCCATCTTTGGTCTGTGGGAGGAAATCGGAAGCCCGGCTAAAATAACTCTTCAGAGGCTGGCATCCCAACACCAGTCACCCTCTATTTGCAAATACGTTGCCTTTAACAATAGCATTGCATCTCACTGAGTCAGGCATTCGGGGACCCAGTATTCCCTGACATTCATCCTTTTATGTCAGCTAGGTTTCCCTGATTAGACCAGATTAACAGCCCCAATGAGGGAACTCATATTCCTTGAGGTCTAGCTGGCTGACCTTGTTACATTTATTGAATCACTCTGAATCCACTGATGGAGGACGGTCTGATTTTTTTGAGAGCTTCCTGGGGTGTTTTAACACCAAGTCCTCTGATTCAGAATCCAAGACGGGAGGTATGTAACGAGCAGGAGCTCGCCTCTTGTGCTCAAAGGATCTCCATAGACATTCACTCATTTCTTTGGAGGCAGAAAGGGGAAGACAATGGCCTAGTGGTATTATTGCTGGACTGTTAATACAGAGACCCAGATAATGTTCTGAGGGCCCAGGTTCAAATCTCGTCACGGCAGATGGAGGAATTTAAATTTTTTTTAAAAATCTGGAATTAAGAGTCTAATAATGGCCATCCATTGCCAGCTGTTGGGAAAAACCCATCTGATTCACTATTGTCGTTTAGGGAAGGAAACTACCATCCTTATCTGATCTGGCCTACATGTGACTCCAGACCCACAGCAATGTTGACTGTTACCTGCCCTCTGGACAATTAGAGATGGGCAATAAATGCTGCCTAGCCAGCAATGCCCTCATCCCGTGAATGAATAAAGGAAGTGTCAAGGCAGCTACTTCCATCACGTACAACTCTGGTTCAGAGGACTCGACAATGTTTGATGGAGAGGGTGAATCAATGGATCCCTCAAGTATTCTGAAGGCTCTCGGGGCAGGACAAGTTTTGTCCCCACACAGTCTGTGAATTTGCAGCTTTTAAACATACTTATTCAGGACAGTCATACCTACCCCTTTAGCTGCATGTAGTGTGATCCTATAATCAATTAAGAACCATGACAGCTTGGTATGTAGTGAGGCTATAGGCTGTTTCTTCAGCCTTCAAAGTTTGGACCAATCTTTCTGTTCAGGTCATTAGATCATGGGTGGCATGGAACTGTCTTAATATGTTGAATCCCATTCAATTTAGGAAGTAACTAAAGTCCCTGATGGTAAACAATGGCCCATTATCCATGAGCAATACCTCTGGGACTCTGTATGTCACAAAAGACGTACACAATTTTTCTATCATCGCTCCAGTGATTGATGAATGGACACTATACACTTGCAACCACTTTGAGTGGCCATCTTCAATGGCTAAAAACATTGAAAGGACCAGCATAGTTGACATGCAACTGAATCCAATGTTTTCCTGGCCATTCCCACAGATGTGGGGAAGCCGCTGGCAGTAAGTTTTGCCCTTGTTGATACTCTGGACACTGTCCCACTAAAGCACTATGTCTGTGTCCATGCCTGGCCAGCGGCATAACTCCTCACCAATATCTTCATTTTATATAGCCCTGGATGGCCCTGGTAGAATTCAGCAAGTATTTGACAGCGACCTTTGCTGGCAACAATCACTCTCGCTCCGCAGAACAATATGACTTCCCCTATTGTGAGCTCTCCAGGTCCGAAAAGGTTTTAATTCTAGCTGAGACGGCAGTTTATTTTACCCCATTAATGCCAGTTGTTTCATTTTGGAAAGGACTGGATATTTCTATGTCAAAAGTCTGATATTGTTAGCTGCGACTGGTAGCGTGTCTGGAAAATTCAGTGTCATGACCAAGTGTTCTATTTGGGGTACCATTGGTAGTATATCTGCCAGTGGAAGACAGCTTAATGCATCCGCATCCACTGCTTGGCCTCCCACACAGTGTTCTAATTTATAATTATGAGCACTTAGTATCAGAGCCTACTGCGGAATGCAGCTGAAGTAATGGACAGCACAGTCTTATCCTCTTTAAGCAGACTAAGTAGGGGTTTGTGGTGCGTGATTATCACAAATTTTCTCCATAATGGCACAGGTGGAACTTTCTGACTCCATATAAAACCACCAATCCTTTTTCTATTTGCATTCTGCATTAGCCAAAGTTCTGGATACATAAGCCATTGGGTATTCTTTTCCAGTGGGACACTGTGCGGGTAAATGGAGTTGAAATGCCCATCAGCCGTGATTAAATGGCGGAGTGGACTCGATGGGCCGAATGGCCTTACTTCCACTCCTACGTCTTATGGACACCTACGAACTAATACCTCCCCAATGCCATATGGAGAGGCATTACAGATCTTTCTTGGGTTCATAGTGTGCCAGCACATTAGAGGATGATAGTTGATTCTTTACTACATCAAAAGCTAGGGCCCGTCTATGAGACTATTTGCAAAGGCCAACACATTTTTAGGAGTTGATGCAATGGTGGATGCGAGGTTGCGTATGAACTTTCCATAATAATTTGCTAGATTCAGAAATGACCTAAGTTCCTGGACAAACATGGGGGCCAGTGCACATTTGATTGCCCTCACTTTATCTTCAATGGGTGTAAGCTGATCTTGTCAACCCTGTAGCCCAAGTAGATCACTTGGGGGCCTGGAACACATTTTTCCCATTTTAGGCATACACCTGCCTCAGAAAAATCCCCTTAGGTCTATATCCAAGTTCTCTACGTGTTCCTTATTAGTCTTACCCGTTACCAGGACATCATCTAGCTAAATGGCGACCTGAGGTAGACCTTGCAAAATGTTCTTCATTGTCCGCTGAAAAATTGAACAGAATAATGATACGTCGATGGCAGTCTTGTATATTGGTACAAGCCTTTGTGGGTGTTAATTGTAGCATACATTTGAGATTCCGGGTCTAAATACAATTGCAAGTGAGTGTAGCTCATGTCAAACTTCGTAAAGGACAAACCTCCTGCCAGCTTTGCGTACAAATCCTCTATCCAAGGGATCGGGTATTCATCCAACTATGAAAACAGTTTACTATTTGTTTAAAATTCCCACAAAGGCAATCTGACCTACTGGGCTTCAAAATTGGTATGACCAATGCTGCCCATTCCAAGAATTGGATGATTCCTTCACTTTCTAGTCCTCTGAGTTCTGCTTCTACTTTTGCCTGTAAGGGAAATGGTACTGGACAGGCCTTGAAGAATCGCAGAATTGCTTTGTTGCTTTAGGTCCTCTGAAGGTCCCTGGACCTTCATGGAAAACTTCCAGGTATTCACTTAGGCAGCTGTTTTCTAATCAAAAAACGTTGAGCTGATCAAAGAGAATATTTTTCAACTAATTTCACCCCATCAACTTTAGGCCTGAGCCTTCTACTACAGTCACCGGTAACCAAAGCAACTGTCTTTCACGAGAAACCAGCACTGAAGTTGTAGCCTCAATCTGTAAAGATTTCCCAGTATAGGTTCTCAGCCTAGCTGAATTCTTGCACAAATTTAAGGGCTGGAGTCCAGAGCGAATTTTATTAAAAACTGTTTCTGCAATCACTGATACTGCTGCACTGGTAACAACCTTCATTTTAACCAGATGGGCATTTAAGCAGTTTATGCTTGATTGGTTCTGATTTGAATGTTGCTAAGCAATCTAACTGTTCCAAACCAGACACAGGTAGACTTTCCAAGATGTGAACTCTCCTCGACATCCTCATGGATACTGGCCTACAAGTTAACTTACTCAATTTAAGTCTAGTAGGGCTCTGTTGCCACCCGAATTCACATATCAACAGCAATTACAATATCTTACCAGACAGGATCCTGAAGAAAATTGTAACTGTTTGCCCAACATTTGGCTTTGTTTTGGTGTTTTGCTGTTGGCCAACCTCGAGTTGCTCCTATCAGGATATATCCTGAATGAAGCTATTCAGTTGCTTGCTCTCAAGTGGTGTTCCCCAAGCTGAAGTGGACTTGCAACGTTGTCCACTTCCATCAGAATATCTTATAACCCATGAGCTCCACTCGTCGCATTTTTCAGTGATAAAGCCAGTTGTAGCACCTGTTGAAGTCCAATTGAATTTCAGCCAGTAGGCCTTTTGCCTCGTCACATGATTTATCCCGCAAGCTAGACAGTCTCTAAACATCTCATTAAGAGTTAAACCAACCTCACATGCTTCTGCTAGTCATCTTGACCTAATCAAAAACTGTGATATGGATTCCCCTCGTTCTCTCACCGCTGAGTAAAAGTGATAATGCCTCAGAATTAAAGGAGCCTTGGGGTCGTAATATTCCTGAAATATATCAATCAATTCTTGAAAGGTTTTAATACCTCTTGCCTCAGGAAAAGTTAGACTCCACAGGCTGTCCGGAGAATTACTCGTTTTTTTGTCTGCCCCAATGTTGTTTGTCCAGGAAAAAAAATGCATTCTTTCCACATACTGGGCCGAGTCGTTGGTAGCAGGTTCGAATGAGTCAAGCTTCCCAAACCGAGGAATAATGTAAGTAAACGCTTACACCCCAACTTCAAGTTGACTGCTGTGAGCAAGTTTAATCAGGATTGTGCTTTACTCTTGCAACCACTGACATAACTCTTCAGAGGCCAGCATCCCAACACCAAGCACCCTATATTTGCAAATGCATAGCCTTTGATAATAGCATTGCCTCTCACTGAATCAGGCATTCAGGAGGCCCAATAACCCTGATACTCATCCTTTTATATTTGCCAAGTCTACATGATTGTGCCAGATTAACAGCCTCAAATAAGGACCTTCTGTTCTCTGAGATCCAGCTTGTTAACCTTGTTACAATCACTACTTCAGCAGAAACCCACCCATACATGGGGAGAACATTCAACCTCCACATTGGCAGTCATCCAAGCCTGGAATTGAACCTGGACCCCTAGTGCTGTGACGCAGCAGTGCTAATCACTGAGTCACCATCCCATTCATTATGAGTCTTAATTTTTGAATTATTTGAAGCCAAGCCCTTATGGGTCCAAGATTTGTGTGCTACCAATTAAATCACAACTGACACGAGACAGTAAGGACAGAAGGAAATCAGAGAGAGACTTTGAAAGTAAAATTATTTGTTGTAATGCAATAGTTCATACAAATTACCTTTGAATTAAGGTTTTTGATTAATATAAAGTGCTTGGAGTGCTCCATTTCTGCTTAGTGTTACTTTGAGTTGGTTACCCATATTATCTGTCTCCTACTACAGCAATGCCTCTATTTCAAAATTCTCATCCTTAGTTTCAAATTCCTCCAGTGTCTCACTCCATATATCTATAACCTCTACCAAGAGCTTTGGACTCCTCCAATTATGATCGTTTATTTTTCTCCAATTTTAATTGTTACGGTGTTGTTGGCTGTGACTTCAGTTGTCAAGGCCTTAATCTGGGAATTCCGTCCCAAATCTTCACTGCCTCTTTATTTCTCTCGCTGAAGAAGGTCTGTAAAACTTAAGCTCATTGCTTTTGGGTCTCTGTCCTCACATCTTCTTGTGTAAATTGTGTCAATGTCGTTTGAAAACTATTATGGAGCATCTCAGAACATTTTACGTTGTTAAAAGTGTTGTATAAATTCGCATTGTTGTAGCCACCCAACTTGCTGTGATGAGTTTATTTGTTCAGGTGTAATGTGATATTACAGATGGAAAACACTCCCATTCTGATGGAATTTAAGCTTATCGATTTCTAAATGCTTAGTCTCATTTCTTCGCCAGGAAACTCTAGAGACTTAATATTTCCCAGAAGTAATAAATTAATTGGTTTTGTTTGGTCAATGCTGATTATGAAAACCTCTTTTTTCTCTGTTGTAAGTTTTTAAATTTTAAATGTGCTGTCCTGGAAATGCCATAATTATTCTCTCAAGCACTACTGTTAGTCCCTTAGAGGATGAAGCTGGGAATTACTAATGAGAAACAGAAAATGGCAGAGACTTTGAGCATAATTTTGTATCTGTCTTCTTGTAGATGACATAAAATACATCCCAAGAATAAAATAAAATTAAGGGTTGAAGGAGAAGACAACAAAAACAAAGAAAAGCTCAGCAGGTCTGGCAGCATCTGTGAAGGGAAAAAACAGAATTAACGTTTCAGGTCTGGTGACCCTACCTCAGAACAGGAGGACAAGAATTGAAGAGGAAGAGCTTTACACAATCGTACCAGGAGAAAAAGGTGTCAGAAAATCTAATAGGACTAAAGATTGATGACTCCCCTTGAACTGATGGCCTCAATCCTGGAGTTTTGGAAGTGGCTGCAGAGATGGTGGATTTATTGGTTGTAATCTTCCAAAATTCCCCAGATTCATGGAAGATCCAGTGGATAGTAAAACAGCCAATGTCATATGTCTATTCAAGAAAGGAAGGAGAATGCAGAAAATAATAGGCCAAAAATCTTAACATTTTGTCATTGATAAAGTGCTGGAGTCTATTCTTTAAAAAATTGGTAATGGACATCAACATGGTTTCATAAAAGGAAAATTATGTTTGACAGATTTATTAAGAGTTTCTTTGGGGATGGAGCAAGCTGGTTGGATAAATATCCAGTGGGTGTAGTTGTCTGAGTTTCCAAAATGCATTCAATAAGGTGTCAGACAAAAGGTTACTTCAGAAGGAAAGAATTTAGGTTATGGGTGAATGGGGCTGGAGGGGGAATAACAAAATATAGCCAAATTATCTGACGATACAAAGATAGGAAACCAAGCTGTGAAGAGGACACAAAGAGTTTGCAAAAGATCGAGGTGGGTTAGATGGGTGGACACAGGTTTGGCAGTTGTAGTGTAATGTGGAACAAGTGTGATTGGTAAATCTGGGGAAAGAATAGAAAAAACAGAGTGGTCCAAATTTTCCGATTACTGTCAGAACAGATTTGATCAATAGTGATTTTCTTTAATGTTACACACTCACCTGAAAATTTCCGTGGCTGGCCTGACCCATATGCATCTATTACCTGGAATGAGGGAGAAATCCACTCAGCACAGGAACTGTGTCGCAGGCTGAGGCATGGCCTTTCCTTTACGCTACTTGTTGCTATATTTCGGGAGTTAAATTATTGAAAGGACAGGAAAGGTATGTGTGTCAGGTAAGTGAGTGGTAAGCAGAGGGTAATGTGCGAGGTGGGTATGAGGATAGGATGCTAGAGGAATGACAGGTAGGGTAGCAGTTAGGGGTTAGGGCAGTATGTGGTTAATGTGTCAGTGAAGGGTGAATGTGATAGGTGGATGAGAGGTATTTTGCCAATTAGGTGGGAGGGTAAGGAACTTGATGGGTGATGGGTAAGGTGTCAAATGTTGGTGGAATTGGGTAACAGATGGGTGAGGGATGAGGTTTGTTGGTGGATTTAGGGTTAAATGCCAATTAAATGGATGGATGCTTAGAATAGGTTGGGGGAATTTGTATCTTGGATCCAGCAGGTGGTTTCATGTCAGACTGGATTGGTGGGAGGATTGGGTGAAATCACTTTCAGGGAGATGTTGGGTCAGGAGAGTGTCATGTCAGGGGAGACGTCGGGTTGGGGCGTTGTCAGGGTTGGGGAACAACTTGGCTTGGGAGATGTTGGGTTAGGAAAGATATTGGGTCAAGAGGATATCGAATCATGGGAAAATTAAGTCAGGGCCCATTGATTCAAGGGAGTATTAAGTGTGTCAGCTCAGAGGACCTTGTGTGTTCACGGGGAACTATCTGCTTGAGTGTGTGCAGTTAGAGGTCCACCAGTTCTGGGGGTGGGTAGTAGTGTTGAGTCCAGCAGGGTCCGACTGAAGGCGATGTTTTGTGTCAGGAATCCAGGGGTGGCATGGAGTTGGGGGATAATGGTTGGGGGGGTGCTGCAGTGGTGTGTCAGGGCTTTATTTTAATCATTATTTAGAAGTTAGAACAGATTTTTAATTCACTATCTTTCCTGGATCACTATTAAACTCAAGTGAGTTGGAGCCCTCAGAAATCTCCAACTTTAAGGACTAATTTGGAGAGTTCCAGACTTGGCAGAATTTCCAATCAGAAATTTCAATTACCTGAGTCATTCTTGCAGAGATTTCTACATGGTCTTGATGCATAACTTCAGACTGCGCTGCAAAAACAGTTATCTGGCCATCAGAAATATAGGTTGGGATATTATGTTGTGGCTGTACAGGACATTAGTGAGGCCACTTTTCAGAACAGTGCATACAATTCTGCTCACCCTTCTATAGGAAGGATGTTGTTAAACCTGAGAGGGTCCAGAAAAAATTTACAAGAATGTTGCCAAGACTGGAGGGTTTGATTTATAGTAGGAGAGCCTGAATAGGTTGGGGCTTTAATCCTCGGAGCATCAGAGACTGAGGGATGACCTTACAGACGTTTATAAAATCATGAGAAGTATGGATATAGTGAATAGCCAAGCTCTTTTTCCTAGGGTGGGGAGTCCAACTTAGAGGGCATAGGTTTAAGGTGAGAGGGGAAAGATTTAAAAAGGACCTGAGGGGTAACTTTTTCATGTAGATGGTGGTGCGTGTATGGAACAATCTGCCAGAGGAAGTGGTGGATGCTGGTAAAAGTACAACATTTAAGAGGCATCTGGATAGGAATCTGAAGAGGAAAGGTATGGAGGGATATGGACCAAATGCTGGCAAAGGGATTAGGTCAGTGTGGGATGTCTGGTTGGCACAGATCAGTTGGACTGAAGGGTCAGTTTCTGTATCACTCTACAACTCTTAGTGGAGAAATTTAAGATTGTGATGAGGAGGAATTTCTTCTCTCAACCAGTTGTTAATCTGTGGAATTCATAGAATCGTAGAACCCCTACAGTGTGGAATCAGGCCCTTCAGCCCAACAAGTCCACACCGACTCTCAGAGCATCACACCCAGACCCCCTATAACCCACCATATTTACACATCCCTCAACAGTATGTGCAATTTTCCATGGCCAATTCACCTAGCCTGCACATTTTTGGACTGTGGCAGGAAACCAGAGCACTCAGAGGAAACCCACACAGACATGGGGAGAATGTGCAAACTCCACACAGACAGTCGCCTGAGGGTGGAATCGATCCCGGGTCCCTGGCACTGTGAGGCAGCAGTGCTAATACCGAGCCACCGTGCCGCCCCAAAAAAAGGAATTATCTGCCCCAGAGAGCATTAAAGGTTTGATGATGAACGTATTCAAGGCTGAGTGCTGGAGCAGACTTGAGGTGCCTCCTGCTTCTATTTATTGTGTTCTTATAAATCATAATTCATAATTTCCAATGGTGAGGTTGTCATTGTTCACTCATTATAGTGGAAGAAGTCTGGCCGAAGCTATACGTGGAAATGCAAAAGCTGCAGTCAGAGATGCCGGCTTCCTGTATTGTGTTTTTTGTCCCAGTCCTTGCCAATAACTTGAAATTAATATCAACCAAGTGAACTTGCAATTTTGACCCATTCATTCTGCACCATGAATAGTTAAAGAAGATAAGGCTGGCACATTCAAGAATAAATGAGATTTCAGCATAATTAGCAATAATTTCTACTGGACAGTCTTGCTGGCCTAAAACTTACTTTTATAAGTGTACAATCACATTCCCACAAAAGAAAATGTGTTAGAGATTTTAGATGTTTGTTTTAACTTTTGATGTTTAATTTAAAGGGTCAAGGAATTAAAAGCAACATGCTATTTGCCATCCGTGGAAATAGAAGGAGCTGAAGCTATACAAACTGTTTTAATAACTGTTTGATAACTTGCTGCCTTATGCTACAAAGACAAATATTTGCTCTGCAGAGGAATTTAATGAGTATTGCCAGGACAGACTGTGTTTCAAACGGACAACTAACACCGAATGTACCAAAGAACGGAGAAGCTACTCCTGATAAGAAAGCAAGCCAAGGACTTGGTGACTTCAGAAATGTCATAAATAATTTCACACCATGAGCTTAACAAGACAGAAAATCCCATTGGATTTCATCTTGAGGATTGTTCAGCAGCAGAACTCTAGACAATAGCACTGCACAAGGATTGAACCCTGAACATCCAGAGACCTATGCTATTTTTTGGAATCATAGCTAAATCCCATCAATAATGAGGTAATAGCTAAGTTGGTTTGTGAGACCTAACTTGCTTACTTGAAGAGTCTTATTTTGGTTGCTACATGCAATGAAGTTTAAATAATTGGTTCAGTATATGAATTTCTGTGGGATTTCTTAAGTAGCCGAATTAAAGGTAGATTGTGGTAATTTACATTCAACAGTGATGGATGGCTTCTCAAAATAAAATGTTTTAATAAGAAAATCTTTATTCCAAGGTCAATAGAAAGTAAATACAACATTGCTGATTTCCGTTTCCTTCTGGTCTTTGTAATTCTGTTCAATATTAGTAAGCCAGTGATAGGACAAAAACAGTAATGTTATTTTAATGTAATTTTAAAAAAAACAAACTAAAACAGTAATGTTTGTTAAACAGCGCCACTAGTTATAAATCAGTTCTGCATGAGGTAATAACATTGATTTAAATTCTCGTCTGGATTCAAGATACCTATTGATTGTCTTCATTGTTAGCAATTTTAAAATGCATTTTATTTGAAATTATGAAAGGAAACTATTTGCCTGGCATCAACTTTGAAAAAAATAAATAGGCAAAACATTATCCTATTATAAAAGATATATCAAACTAATAATTTTGATGCTTCATCATTTCCCGTTCAGCAGAATCGAATCAATGTTGACGCAGATCATACTAATTAATACAGTAACCAAAACAAATCACTCAGAAATATTTTTGAATTGCAGATTAACAAATAACAAATTCAGGGAAGACATTTCAAACTATATTTATCTATTCTAGAAGCATATATAAGACTTAAAAAGCAGTAAGAAGACCAAGAAACTACAAAGATATAATTCAGGTTCCAATGGAACATTGGTTACATCACAAAAACAGAATTTTTAAAGTCATGCTGGTTATTTTCAGTCTGCATCATAGTCATAATAATCTTCATTGTCAGCTGGACCATTAAGATTTGAGCTATCGTCTTCCTGTGCTTTCTTTGTGGCAATTTCGTGAAATGCCTTTCCTTTTGTACCATGCAGAGTATTATATCCGCAGCTGTTCAGAATCTTGGTGGAAGATAGCCAGGTCTCACCTTGATAATAGTCTGGAGTTATACAGTAGCCACTTTTGATCTCCAGTTGCCTTGCAGTCAATAAGACTCTGATTTTCATGAGGTCACATGTGCAGTTCCAGGGGTTACCATCCAGGTAAAGCTGTCTCAGTCGAGGTAAATATCCAAACACATCAGGGGTAAGAGATGATAACCTATTATTACGCAGATTCAAAACTCGTAGCCGCTTCAAATGTTCAACTGACTCTTTGAAAATTCCTGTAATGTTGTTTCCCTTCAGATCTAGCCTCACTAGAGTATCAGGAAGCCTGAGGAAAGACAAAGGATAACAATTACAGTCATCTCAGACTAGAATGAGATAAACATATGCAATTATTAGTTGTAAACACGCATTATTGCAGCACCAACACTAATGGAAGGATGTAATTTCAGCGGAACAAATTTATATGGGCAGTCTCCATTACAGTACTGATCCAAAAACAAGTTACTAACAATTAATTACGGGGAAGGGGAGGCTTCACAAGTAACTAAAGGGAGGATAATCGGTCTCATCTGTAACATTACCTGCAAGGTTTCAAAACTGCAGCAGAGACATTTGTAAATAGGCACAAGGATTTTGAGATAAATGTGCAATAGAATACAGACTCCAGGTAATTAAGCAAGATTTGGATTAATTGGTGAATGGATATTTGTGTGGGGCAGAATATGGACAGTATAATATTTTCAAAATTTTAGGAAGGCTATTGGGAGACCTTTAAGAAGGGGATTTCTTCGGGGATACTCCTGATGATCTGCTTTTGATAGAAATCCTGTTAATGCTGGGTATTCCTGGATTCTTGTTGGGTTTCTTATGAAGAAAGTTAAGAAAATTTTCTTTAAATATTTTATGCAATTATCTTTCTAAGACAGGTTGATGGACAGCCACAATTTACAACCTCTCTCAAAAGCTATTCCCTGGAATACTGAAAGAGCATTTGCATTGTCACCTTTGAAAACTATTTTGATCATTTTATATGCTCAATTTAGAGAATGTATTTTTATTCATAGATATTGCAGATTTCAAAAAGCAAACTGAAAAACCTTACATGCTCTGAAAAAGAAAGATGAAGACATGCTATTGCAACACTCAAAGTATTAATTTTGGTACATTCTAATTCTCCGGGTAAGCTAATGCGATAGGTGTTACTGTCTTCTAAAGAGAATGAGTTTGTGAACTTCTCCCAGACTCTTAATTGAGCAGTAAATTGTACAGCTGAATGAGTTGGGAAGGTGTCTCTTATTCCTTCGGATGACAAGTTCATCTTCCGAAATGTTTGACAATGAATGAGAGTTGAGATTTGAATCTGAGATTCATTTCCTAATTAAGATTACCAGACATTTTCACTTCATATTTATATTTCTGACTGTAACTCTGTAAGCTAATATAGATCAACTACATTCATTAAATTAAAAATGCATGAGTCAAGCTAATTTTAAAGCATTATTTCTGCAATATTTCTCCTTTCCTAACTTCATGTTTTTTTTTCTGGAGCATGCTTCTACAGATTGAGATTTCCCTGCAGAATTTCACCTATCATTATTCATGTGTGAGCCTTGACAATAATTGGAAGAAAATATCACTCCCAATCTTAATTATGTCCTTGTTTAACATCCACACTTTCTCTTTCTAAGAGTGGTCAGCATAAGATGTCCAGGATTCTGAATTATGGTTGAGATTGCCTCCTATAACTGAGGGACTAGAGGACAACTTCAGGAACTAGATCATCACCCTCACTAGGATAAATTAACACCCGCCTAAACAACTCTGTGGGTGTACTCAAACCAGATAGCCTGCAGCAATTCAGGAACATGAAGCAGCACCAGCTTCTCAGGCTCAATTAGGGTTGCCTGCAGCCCCTATATCCGTGGAAGAATAATAAAAAAATCTTTAAAAAACTGGAGTTAGAACTGGTAACTTATTGCATGGGGTTGCTAAATTATCAAGTAAAGGAAAGAGACACATCACATTTCATCAGCAAGTTTATACTCACCATTGTCAGAAAGGTAAGTAATCCAGTCAGATCTCAGTTGAAACAATTCAGATTTCACATAATTGAACTAGTCCATAAGAGAAGTTGACATAACACGTGATAAAGGGTAAAGGAAAGGTAACGTGATTAAGATGCTTAGATTTCTTTTCACTGTTCACAAAGAGCAAAAACATTTCAAGGAAGTTTATCAAGCTTATTTACAACAGTCTAATACTGAAATTTTTGAATATGTCATTAAATTGTATAAAATTATTAATATTCCAGTAGAAATATGTCTGGTGGCAGTGCTGTGGTGCCATATTTTGTGATAAGCAACTCCAGCATGGCAAAATCTCATATATGCTCATCAAAACATGTTTAAGATAATTTTGAAAATATATGGAAGTTCCATAGACAGTCTGCAGCAATATTAGTTTCATTCAAAATATTCCAGCTACTAGGAGATTTGTAAATGGATAGAATAAGAAGAAGAATGCGATTCATTTTTGGTAATTAACACATGTTTTTATTTCCGCGTTCAGTGGCTCTTTTGCCTCACACATTTTCCAGAATCACATTGTACTTATCTGCTGGTGAGTTACTGCAGACCTTCAGCAATAGATACCCGCTTCCTGGCCAGGAATCTGACCTGAGATAACAAGGTGTGGGGCTGGATGAACACAGCAGGCCAAGCAGCATCATAGGAGCAGGAAAGCTTGATGTTTCGGGCCTAGACCCTTCATCAGAA
>JAHRHZ010000073.1:8777162-8813660 GCA_024137785.1 Ginglymostoma cirratum | reverse complement strand
GATGCAGGGTCTAGGCCCGAAACGTCAAGCTTTCCTGCTCCTATGATGCTGCTTGGCCTGCTGTGTTCATCCAGCCCCACACCTTGTTATCTCGGATTCTCCAGCATCTGCAGTACCTTTTATCTCTGATACAATTTTAACCCCACTGCGAAGCCTCTTCTAAGGATGCCTACCCTGAAGAAGTTACCCTCCTCCCTCCGGACAAACCTCAGGGAATCTCTCTCCCACTGCAACTCTCATAACCTCTTTGGCCTATTTCTGATGAAGGGTCTAGGCCCGAAACGTCAAGCTTTCCTGCTCCTATGATGCTGCTTGGCCTGCTGTGTTCATCCAGCCCCACACCTTGTTATCTCGATTCTCCAGCATCTGCAGTACCTTTTATCCCAGGAATCTCACCCGTTCAGTTTTACAGATTTACCAGCCTACTCTTCCCACTCCTCCCCAGTGACAAAGGAAAACTCTCTGACCAATATTTTGTTGTCAATTTTTTGCAGGTCTAAAACAATCCTACTGTGTGAATTTTCCATCAGCACTGAGATGATATCTCACAATTCAGTTCCTTACAATGTATGTTCAGCAATGCTCCTTCAACATTGCTATAATTTTCCAAAAGAATGTGTTTTGTATGATGATAGCCACCTGTGATTACTCCATACTGTAATGATTTTCTGATTGTACATTTGTCTCCACAACTTATGAAATAAAATCAGTGACTACCTAACTGTCACAATCCCTTCCCCCTTCCCTTCCTGTATCCCAAAATTATGACTTGAACTAATTGTACTGAGAATTGCTTTGTATTTCAAAGAAAACCTGTTTCTTTTTGGTTCATTTTGAATGTGATACATTATTTAAGCCAAGAGGAGCTCACTGTCCTCTTGAGAACTATTTTGTCTGAGTCTTGCAATATGTGGAAGAAGCAAGATTGAAGAATTTCAGTTTGCTTATATTTCTGTTTTTCTTTCATTGTTCTCCATTCATCAATATCATGCCACATCAATCCTACACTTCCTCATTTTCCAATAGAATCGGAGTTTATGACGGCATGGACTTTTGCCCTTCAGCCCATTGTGTCTGCACCCATCATTTAACATCTATCTATTCTAATCTCATTTTCCAACACTTTATACATAACCTTGTATACCATAGCATATCAAGTGCTTATCTAAAAACTTAAATGTCTTGGGGCACTTTTAGGCAGTGAGATCCAGACACCCACAATCCTTTGGGTGAAAACCTTTTCCTCAAATCCCCTCTAAACCACTTGCTGCTTACCTTAGCCCGTTAGGTTATTGTCCCCTCTACTAAGGGGAATAAATTCTCCCTATCTACTCTGTCTATGCCCATCAGAATTTTGTACACCTCAGTCAAATACTCCTCAGCACAACCTCAGCCTATCTAGTTTTCGTCATAGTTAAATCATTCCAGCCCAGATAATATCCTGATGAATCTCTTCTGAACCCCATTTAGTACAATACCACTCTTCCTATACTGTTGCAACCAGAACTGCTCACAGTACTCCAACTGTGGCTTATCTATTATTATGTACAACTACAACATAACCTCTTTGCTCTTATATTCAATGCCTTCACCAATAAAGGCAAATATCCCATACACATTCTTAACCATCTTACCTATCTACCCTGTTGCTTTCAAAGACCCATGAACCTATACAGTAAGGTTCCTCTGATCCTCTGTAGTTCATAAGATTCTACCATTCAATGTGTATTACTCCCCGATGTTAAATCTCCCAAAATGCATCACCTCACACTTTTCGGGATGAAATTCCATTTGCCACTGTTCAGTCCATCTGATAAGCACATCTCTACCGTTCTGTGGCTCAAGGATTTCTTCCTCGCTATTTACCACACCACCAATTTTTGTGTCAAGTGCAAACTTGTTGATTATATCTCCCGCATTCATGTCTAGATAATTAATGTGCACTACAAATAGCAAAGGACCCTGCACTGAAACCTAAGGTATGCCACTGGACACTGGCTTCAGGTCACAAAAACACTCTTGAACTATCACTTGTCAACTTTGTTTCCAATTTGCCAAATTGCCCTGGTTACCATGGACTCTTAGTTTCTTAACCAGTCTGCCATGTGAGACCTTGTCAAAAGCTTTACTGAGGTCCATGTAGACTGTTTCAACTGACTTCCATTTATGCAATTAGCCACCTCCTTGAATTCTTCAATCAAATTTGTTAGACATGATTGCGTTCTTACAGGGGCAGAGACATCCACACCTTGAGACAATTTGTTGCATTTATAAACCCTTGTTTGAAATCATAATTGGTCTTAAAACTAATAAAAATGCTTAATTCAAAGGTGATTTTCTGCTTGACAATAAATTGGTAAAAAAACTTAATACTGAGAAACATTCCTCTTCACCCCTCCAGAACTTTAATATTGTCTTCCTCCTATCCTAATACTAAAAAACATACCCTTTTGGGAAGGATGACAATCGGTTTTGCTCCAGTGCAAGGTCTGAAAGTTGCAAACAGTGCTTCTGTGCATCTATGCCAATAACCGTAATGTTGTTGTACTCCAGAAACAAATGTTTCAGTTCACACAATCCGGAGAACTCTTGCAGTGAAATTTTTTGTATGAAGTTGTGACTGCAATCCAACATTTGCAGTTGTGCTGGCAGTTTAGAAGGAACTGCTTTTAGTTGGTTTTTAGACAGATCCACTATGGATAAGTTTGTCAAAGCCAGTGCATCATTTGCCGTTCTAAGTTGATTTTCAGAAAGGGAGAGTTCAAAGAGATAACTGAGATATTTTAAGTCTTGTATCTGTAATTCATTGATCAGATTTTTGTCCATCTTTAAGGACCACAATAAAGTTGGCATTTTTTGTGGGATTTTGCAAAACATATTTCCTGATAAACTGAGAAAGCGCAGGGATGGTAAAAAACTGAAAAAATTTGAAGGTAGAGAAGACAGCCTGTTATTTTGCATGCTTAAACGTTTCAGATAATGAAGTTTTAATGGTCCTGATAATAACTCAAGATTATTGCTGTCCAAAACAAGACTTTCCAGTTTAAGAGCGGATGATAAAACATGAGAATGTATTTTGGAGATCTTATTATTTTGCAGGTCAAGGATTTTCAGTTTTGCCAAACCTTCAAAGTCAGTCTCACATAATGCCTGAATCTGATTATTACCCAGTTTCAACACTTCCACATTGGAGGGAAGCTTACTAGGAACACTCCTCAACTTGTTCTTCCATAGTTCTAAGGTCCTCAGATTTGTCAGGGTTGAAAATGTGTGTGCTTCTGTTGCTTCCATTCCACATGAAGACAATGCAAGCTCCTCAATGCTATAAAGTCCACCAAAATCTGAAGCCTGCAAAACATGAATACAAGATAGACATTGACGCATAATTTCAGTGAGCAGTAATTACCTTGCACTAACTACTTTGCATCAAGATTTAACTTTGTTTTATTCTAACCACATGAACAAAGCATTTAGGATAAAGAAAAATACAAATGTTGACAAACTAAAATAAACCCAACATCCCCAGCCTTTTCTCCAGAAATTACAGCAGTTTAGTGGAAGCAGGGTTGAGTGAACAAAAGGTGGGTCTCATGGACAAAATGACTGAAAGGTGTGAAGGGAGAAAGGATAAAAACCGGAGAAAGTGAACAAACAAGAAAACTGGAATAGAAAATAATTTTCCGCTTAAATACACAATTCTTTTAAGTTTATTTGACCAAAATAATATATTATGCCTACACTAAGCATTTCATCATGTAAGTCTTATCCTGAATTCATTTCACCTTGTATTCATGGGACATATTCATTCTGCTGCTGTTGCTAATTACATCGACTCGAGGCAAATGTCAAAGTATTTATCAAATGTCAATGTGTCAAAAGATGACTCCTATCCATTAGGTACTGATTTTGCTTGAAATTTGGACAGATGACACTTGAAATTTTCTCTGGAAAGAGTAGACATGCATTATCTGAATGTACAGTTCTTGAGGAAGGACAATTTCTATTGGTTAACAAGAAAATACTCTAAAGAAGAGAATGAATGTGGTGACACTGGAATCATTAAAATTAATCTTGATGCTAGGGTTATTTCAGATTATATAAACTTCTTTTTGGCATACCCTTGACCTCATGAATGAATGTTTTGCTTGTCTGTAGCTATTTCACTATGTAATAAAAACATCACCAATCATTTGGCCATCAATCGCATTCTCATTGACTTCCAATTTGGCATGACCCTTCCCTCTCCCAACTGATCTTTTGAGGTGTAGAAATCAGCAGTTTTGTTTACAAATCTCAGCACATCCTTCTCCCATCCTAATTCTGATATCACAAGTCCATGCTTATGTGCAACCACTGAACTTCATTCTCACCATCAACTTCCATTTTTATAATTACTCTGACATAGAAAAACCTAGAATATTTTCAGCAGTAGCTTGCAAAAAAAAGTGAATATATACTTGAGGAGAAATTTGTCAAAAAGACCAAGCGAGTGAGTTTAATTTGATGACTCTTTCAAGGGAAGGCAGCAAAGGAACAATAGGTTGAAAGATATCCTTCTGTGCTGAAAATTCAAGGATGTTATCAGTCTATATGACTGTACACATGATGGAAAGGCAATAATTCAAGTGCATGGTATAGGAAAATGCAATCACATAGATAAGAAGTAAGTAGACAGATTATATGATGACCAAATGATTATAATAAATGGATCTTGATTGGTTTAAAGGGAGTTGTAAGTGATGGCTTCAGGAGATATTATGGCACCACTTTTCTTCTCTGACTATGTAGATGATTTAAATTTGGGCATAATGAACATGATGTTATAGGAAGGATATTATTAAACTGGAGGAGGTTCAGAAAAGATTTACTGGGATATTACTGAAAATGGAGGGCTTGAGAAATAAAAATAAACTGGAAAGGCTGTGACATTTTTCACTACAGCATAGAAGTTTGACGGATGATCTTATTGAGGTTTGTAATATCATGAGGGGCATAGATAAGGTGAATGACAAGGGTCTTTTCCTTGGGATGGGGGAGTTCAAAATCAGGGAGCATATTTTTGACGTAAGAGGAGAAAGATTTAATAAGGACATGAGGGGCAACTTTCTTACATAGAGAGTGGCTAGAGTATGAATGAACTGCCAGAGGATGCGGTAGATGAAGGTGCAGTTACAGCATTTAAAGGACAGTTGGATAAGTTTATGAATAGGAAAGGTTTTGAGGGACATGAGCCAAGCACCAACTTAGAATGTAGAACTGTACTGTACAGGAATGGGTCCTTTGGCCCATGATGTTGTGCCAAACATGACGCCAAATGAAACTAAATCCTTCTGCCTGCCCTCCGTCCATATCCCTCCATTCCTTGCATATTCAAGTGCCTATCTAAAAATCCCTTAAAGTATCTGCCTCCACCCCCACCACCTCTGTCAATGCATTCCAGACTCCTACCACTATCTGTATAAAAAACCTGCCCCTTATGTCTCCTTTGAACTTACCCCCTCTCACCTTAAATGCAGGCCCCCTAGTATTGACATTTCAACTATGGAGCAAAGATTCTGATCGTCAACTCTATCTATGCATCACATAATTTTATAAGCTTCTATCAAGTCTCCCGTCAGCCTATGCCGCTCAAGAGAAAACAACCTGAGTTTTCCTAGCCTCTCCTTTTTGCTCATACCCTCTAATCAAGACAGAATCCTGGCAAATCTCTTCTGCACCCTCTCCAAAGCCTTCACTTCCTTCCTGTAATATGGCGACCAGAATTGAACACAATACTCTAAAAGTGTGGCCTAACCAAAGTCTTATAAAGCTGCGGGTGGGACTAGTTTAGTTTGGGAACATGGTTGGCGTAGACTGGTTGAACTGAAGGGCCTGTCTCCATGCTGTATGACTCTATGACTATTTGCCGATGACTGAAAAGTGTTAAATATTGAGGAACAGTGTAAAATAACTGGCAGAGATGACAAAATTTGTGCAATGTAAGGAACTGGAGTCAAACAAGGAATGGAAGTAAGCACTCAATGGAAAAATGCTGAAGAATTTGGATGAACAGGAAAATTATGTAATTTAAATATACTGTATTTGGACCTTCCTTTTGCACATAGACAATGACATGAGTGTTCCAAGTCATTTTGACATAAATGGGAGGACAAACTGGAAGACTTGAGACGTGGTGACAAATTTGTTCAGGCAAATGTTTAGCCATATGTAGGGTATTAATTGCAATTTTAAAATCCTCAATATTGAAAGGACATTAAAGCCATAGAGCATGCGGCATGGATTTAGCAAATTGATGCTGGGGTAGTGAGCTATAGATATGAGGAGAGTTTTGAGGCAGTTTTCATGGGCATAGAATATTTTTCTGTTGTAAAGGTGGTGTAGCACATTCTTTGAATAGTTTAAGTCTCACTAACTTGATTTGAGTTTTTTGAAGGCCTGACAAAGACGTTTGGTGAAGGCAGAATGGTAGATGTTGTCTAGATGGACTTCAGCAAAGTATTCAACAAGATTCCACTTAGTAGACTGGTTAGTAAGGTTAGATTTCATGGCATCCAAGGGGAGCTAGCCATTTTGATACAAAATTGGCTTGAAGGTAGGACACAAAGGCTGTTGGTGGAGGGTTGTCAGACTGGAAGCATGTGATCTGTGGTCCATTGCACTTTGTCATTTCTATAAATGATCTGGATGTGAATAAAGGAAGTATGGTTAGTAAGTTTGCAGATGACACCAAAATAGGTGATGTAGTAGAGTGATGATTATCTCAGAGTACTATGGGACCTTGATCAGATGGGCCAATGGGCTGAGGAGTGTCAGATGGAGTTTAAATTTAGAAAAATGTAAGGTGTTGCATTTTGGTAAGACAAACAAGGGCAGGACTTACACAATTAATGGTAGGGCCCTGGGGACTGTTGCTGAACAAAGAGACCTATCGGTGCAGGTGAACAGTTCCTTGAAAGTGGAGTCACAGGTGGACAGGGTGGTGAAGAACGCATTTGGCACGCTTGCCTTCATTGGTCAGTGCATTGACTACAGGAGATGGATCATCAAGTTGAGGATGTACAGGATATTGGTGAGGTCACTTTTGGAATACTGTGTACAATGCGTGTATGGAATAAGCTGCCAGAGAAAGTGATGGACACAGGTAAAATTACAAGATTTAAAAGGAACATGGGTGCGTATATGAATAGGAAGGGTCTAATGGGATATGAGTCAAATGCTGGGCAATGGGATTAGGTCAGATTGGGACGTCTGGTCAGCACGGACAAGTTGGACTGAAGGATTTGTTTCTGTGCTGCATGGTTTTATAACTGTGTAAGGCAGAGGCAGATAGATTTTTCTTACCCAAGGAGGTAAGTAGTTAAACAGGGGTAAGGGGAATATGTATTTGAGGTTATAATTAGATCAGCCATGAACCTATTGAATGGTCAGGCCGACTGGAGGGGCTGAAGAGTGCTCCTAATTTGAGTGTGCTATATACGAAGGAAATTTTATTGATCTTTTCAAAAATGTTAATGGCTTTGTTAGATTTACTAGGAATAGCCTATTTTCTTTTGTTTGCAAGACAGCATTAAGTGGCCATCACTTTAAAATTGCAGTGAAGAGTGAGTAGGGAGGTTGTGAGAAATTTCTTTACACAATGGATTGTTGAAGTGTAAGGCATGTTGCTAAAGGGAATAGCTGACGCAAAACAGGTACTTTTTTCAGAGAATGTTGATCACTTTGTAAAGGACAGAAACTAAGTGAGAAGGAGAGAGACAGCAAATAGCATGACTATTACCAGATACTTCCAAAAGCCAGAATATATCAAGACCCTAATAGTCGCCTTCCTTGGATACATTCAAGTACAATTTTGGCTTCCCTATATTCAATAATCCTCAAAACTCATGCTATGATTGAATAAGAAAATTCGTATAAGCACTTTAATCTGTCGCTAATCAAATGCTTTTTGCACGATGACAATGAGAGAAATTGTCGAAATGTCTGTCCCAAACACCAGTGTTATAAAATGTTTGTATAAAGTGAGAACATAATCCTATCTCAAAAAATATCTGTATTCTGCATAAAAATCGAAAATCCAGGAGCAAAAAATCTAACTCAGTTGTGTGAAGTTTAAACTCCCACGCACCTGCTCTGCATTTATTATTCGAAGGAAAGCCATTTAATAAGTATTTACTTCTTACACATTTGCTTTAAAGCTTTATTTAATTTGCTGCCGAGTTTAGACTTCCCAAAATACTCACAAAACAACTACCAGGTTTTAATTCATTCTTCAAACTAAATTTAGCAAATACTAAGCATTACAGACATTTTATCTCAGAAATGGAATAAGTATTGTAATTTATTCCAACACACCGAAACACAAAACCACTCACAATTTAATTTTAAAAATACAATTGAACGTAGGAAAGGAAATAAATTAATGCAAATAAATGACACTAAATTCACATCGATATCATAATTATGAACAAAATAAAATCCCTGCTTTTCAAAACCAAGGTAAAATGATGCTGACAAGCTCAGTGAGCGCCTTTCTCTCACCCGCAGCTGTTTGATGTTGTTGTGTCCAAGGTGCAGTTTCCTGGTATCCGCTGGGATGGCTTTGGGCACTGTTGTAACCCTATAGCACTGCACCGATTTGGAGGAGTCGCAGACACATCTCGAGGGGCAGTCGCTCTGGCAAAACATCATAAAAGGCAAAATTGAAAGCAAATAAGCTAGCAACATTTTTTTTGCATTCGAGAGCTTCCAGTATTATTTACTAGAGACGCAGTGTACAAGCATAGGAACCGATATCAATGCGGAAGGCGTTCTACTTTCCGTGGAAAGAATCTCAATTCCAACTTGTAGAAAAAGTGTCTTTGTATCTCCGCCCTTTAAGTGTCTTTGTATCTCCCCTCGTACAATGAGCGTGTCTTTGTGACAGAAAACGTCGATCAAAAGAATACCAGAAAACTATGTTATCTGGCTTAAAAAGTAAGCAAATGTTTTGTTACAAACGGAAAAGTCAATACAAGAGAATAGTATATTGCCCTGATATTTGCAAAGAAGCAGTGCTAACAGAAACGTTGTGGCAATATTACTCAATTGTCTATTGTGTAGGGTCTCCATCGACAAACAGGAGCATTCCGTTTGTTTTTTTTCGACCCAGGCGTATTTCTGCTGTAACGTTGAGATAACATCACTTTGTATAGTTACAATCATATTACATTCCAGCACCTCGCTGTGCCTTCTAACTTGCAGAGGTAAACAAAAGCCCAATAACATTTGTTGCCACAGGTGGCTGGGGTCTCCAGGTGAGCTGCAAAGCTTTAAGATCAGAGGGAATGAATGTGTCTGAAACAATTGAAAGAGAAAAGTACTCCTCGTCATTAACCCTCGCTGCATTTAAAACTGTCAAAGAAGAATACGGAATACCAGCCATATAAACTGCAAGGCGCAATTTTAGCATCTCTAACTGGGAATGAGAGGAAACATTCTGGATATTGAATGCTTGTGATCGTTGCATTTTCCATTTGTTGGATATCACGGTCAATTACTGACTCATTACGTCTCCATGGATTGTACTTTCTATTACAATCTTACCTGTGAACCCAACAGATAATTCGGGATCTATACAATAATTACGACTACATCAGTATGGAGTATATTTTCATTCTGCATTTTTGAGCTAAATTCATATAATCTGATTTCACACTGATTCACATTATACGAATTTAGCTCAAAAATGTAGAATGAAAATATACAGTATTTGATGCTCAATCTTAAATGCCCTTGACGCGAATGGTGTTCTCATCCATTTCATGGCCATAGAATCTCAGAGGCCAGTTAAGAATCAAATGGGGCGACACCAGGTAAAGACTGCAAATTTCTTTCCTGGATGACGTTAGTGAACAAGGTAGGTTTTACAATAATTAATGATAGTTTTATGATCACTATTACTGCAACTAGCTTTCAATTTAAGATTTTATCAAATTGAATTTAAAATCCACTGGCTGCTTTGTTGAGATTTGAATCCATGTCCCAGAGCAGTAAGCTTTATCACTGAATGACTTGGCCAGTGACATTAGCACTACTAAGATTTATTGTACTTAAGCCAGTTGCATCAGAAAAATTTTTTAAAAGTTTCTGACTTTCACACACACACACACACACACACACATGCACACACACACTGAATGTCCACATTCACAAGCAAGCTACAGTTTGGGAAAATTAATTAAGCATTCTTAAAAGTTGAAGTTATCTGATTGGATGTTTTCAGGCTGATCTCAACTGCTCTCTGAATTTAACGCTTAAATGATTAAAATGTGCCAATGGACAATAGATAGTTTTTACGGATTACTTTTGAACATACTGTCTGTAGTGGGTGGATGGTCAATCAGCAGAGAGAGGCTAAACTGGCAGTTTCGATGGAGAGACAAAAAAAGAACAAATGGCCCACTTGGAGTTCAGCTTCTTCAGCATCTCTTCTGCTTCTGTTCTGTGGCCTGAAATAAAGCAGGTTCTTAAACACAAAAAAGAGTTTGACAGCTTATCATATAAACCTGTCTCTCCAACTGGCTGGTTAGCCAAATACTGGGCCATGGCTAGTGGATTCAAGGCTTATGGCTCACATGATTAGATTATGCTGGATGAATTACTTTCTCAGCTAAAGTACATTGTCTGAGGTAAAAACAGAAAATGATTGAGAAACTTGACAGATCTGGCAACACCTTTGGTGACAAAAATAGATTTACTTTTCTGTGAAGTAGAGTCGTATAGGACTCGAAACACTAACTCTGTTTCTCAGTTTTGACTCTATAAAATTCTGTTTTAAAACTCGAGTAGGTTTCAGTCAGTAAATACACAAAATCACTTTTGCTGTAAAGCACATTTTTGTGACATGATATGCACGAAACCTACTTCTGCATATAAATTCTGTCAACTATATTTAGAGACATCCCTTAAACCTACAGTCCCATATGGCTGTCTACCCCCAAATTCCAGGTCATGGACAAGACCTGTACATTCAATGTCTTGTTTCCCTCACCATCTTCATTTCCCTACTTCTTTCAAACATCACTTTCTTCAGTAGAAAAAAAATTCCCTCAAATTGCATATAACTGTTGTTTCAAACTGCAGACTTTCTGGCCTTTGCCTTTTTCATTCAGTACATTCATGGCCCAGATTTTGTCATGAGTTGCAAAGTGATGACATTCATTACTCACATCAAGCCAACTTTGTTTAAAGATGTAGCATTTTGCGGTATTTGACTTTTCCCAAGGTTAGTTTGAATCTGAAATCAAATCAAGAGGATCATGAGGTATCCAGCAGTAGTGAATTTATTAAGCTGGGTAAGGAGCCATGTTGAAGTAATTTCACAGACAGCAAATCAGGAAGTAAAATGCACTGATTTTCTTCAAGTTTTAAACTCACTTTACATAGCATCAAATAAATCGCTGTAATGGGAATACATATGTACATGGTTAGGTTAGAAACAAAACTTTCAAATAAATTATTTTAAATTTTCTTTTTATAAATTTGTTTTTCAGGACATGAGAAAATTTTATTTAGCATTAATTATGAATTTAGTACTTTGTTTCAAGCACAGTTACATCTTATTGAACAAACTGTCACTTTTCTCAAGGGTTTTAAAGCAAGACTTATAGTGTGAAGGAGCAGGTTTTATCAGGTCACTGTTTGCCAATTGATTGCAGTCTGTGGGAACTTAAACAGTCCACCACATGGAGAAGAGTAGCATCACTGACGGCTTTAACATATGTGGACTTTACTGGAGTTTCGGGTCAATAATGTCAATGAACACTGAGTTTCATTATTATTACCACTGCAATATCTGGGTTATAAGCTTTGCAATGATCGATCTACTGAACTGCTCCCTTTACCAAAGAAGCTTCTACCTCCATTATCATGAATGGGACTTTTAGTTTTATGCTGTAAGAAATTCTATTTTTTTAAAAATCGGGACAAGGAGACTTAAAAATAGGTTTCAATAGCTGTTTCAGAAGTTTTATGTTTTTTGTAGTGGGCAGACAGGTGCAGGAATTCTCATATTTTTTATTGCAAAAATATACTTTATTTATAAAAACGTATAAACAGATACAAAAGCAATTCTGTACAGTCTTTATATATCAAGAAAAACGAATATTGGACTTTGACATTCCTGCAGTTGCAAAAATCAAAGGCATTTCTTACTCATGCAGGACACTATTTACCTACATTGGGGCAATGAGAGGGTCTGATAACTCGACAGATGCTCATTATACATCAGCAAAAAGATCTTAGATGGGTGGTCGTTCCCTACCGTGCCCTGGTGGCAGCTGTCCCAAGCTTTAGTGCATCCCTCAGCAGGTAGTTCTGGACTTTGGAATTGTGCCAGTCTGCAACATTCAGTCAAGGTCAACCCTTTACACTAGAAGATCAACAGGTTTGGGTAGACAAAAGAGTGTCTTTCACTGAGTTACAGTCCTCCAAGTGCAGTCGATGTTTGTCTTGATGTGCCTTACAGGAAACAGACTGTGGAGCACACAGTCCTGCATCATGGAGCTGATTGGGATGAAGCTGGATGAAAACCATTGCATTTCTCTCCAGACCTTTTTTGCAAAGGCAAATTCCAGGAGAACACGTGTGATAGTCTCTTCCCCCTCCCTCTGCAGCAACTTCGAGGGCAGCGTGTGGTGAAGCAGTGAATCCCGGCAGGCATGAAGGATCTCATAAGTGCTCTTCTCACCACCAGCCAAGTGATGTCTTGGTGCTTGTTGGCAAGTTCTGGAGATGACGTATTATGCCAAATGACTTTGACAGCCTGCTCAGGGAAGAACCTGACAGGATCCACCGTTTTTTCCTTTTCTTGCAGGGTTTCAAGGACTTTATGTGCTGATGTCTTCCGGATGGACTTCCGGTCAAAGGTGTTTCTCTCCACAAAGGACAGGCAATATGGAATATTTCAACTACATGGAGCGCTGGGGCCAGTCCCAACACCGGGGACAGGTAGAACCATTTGGTGTTTGTGTACCAAGGATCTATGCACAGATTGATGCAGCCGTGCACAAAGGTGTCCCTCAGGATGAGGGTAATGTTGGGTAGGGCTTTCCCCACGTTTCTAGAGTTTTTTACATGGTGTCCCTGTGGACTGAGTCCATTTTTCAAGGTGAAGTGGAAGATGTCTTGGGTGACTGCGACAGCACAGACTCAGAGAATGGGCCAGATCTGTGCCACAAACAGTAACACCAACAATACCCACCTGACGATCAGGTTTCTACCTGTAATGGAGAGAGAGCAGTGCTCCCATAAGCCTAATTACAGCCTCACCTTGGCAATACACTCCTCCCATTTTTGCACTTGCCCTGGCCCCTCTGAAACATCTTCAGATAATCTGTACTGATGGTGAAGGAGACAATGGATCGGTTGGCCCAGTTCCCAAAGAAAATAGCCTCACTCTTGCCTTGATTTACCTTGGATCCCGAAGCTAGGTCAAACTTGTCACAGATGCAGACTCTGTGTACTGACAGCAGATCTCAGCAAAACAAAGCAATATCATCTATGTACAGGGAGACTTTGATCTACAGATCACCCCTCCCAGGCTCGTATCTTTCCTGATGGACTCAGCAAAAAGCTGCATACGGCTCCCTCCCCAAAACCCATGAAGACCACATCCCACACGTAGGTGTGTGATATCCTGTCAAAGGCCTTCTCCTCATCCAGGCTGATGAGGCAGGTGTCCACACCCCTGTCCTGCAGGTAGGTGACCGTATCCCCATGGAGCGCAAGGGTTTCAGAGATCTTCCTGCCTGGTAAGTTGGGGTGAATCACCAATCCCAGAGCAGACCTGATCCAGTTGGCAATGACCTTAGGCAGGATTTTGTAACCTGCACTCAATAGTGAGACTGCTCACTAATTTCTAATTTCCTCCTTCTTCTCCTTCCACTTGTAGATGAGGGTGATAGTATCTTTCCTCATGGATTCACACCTGCTAGCTGCCAGAAGCATACTGTTGCACACCTTCAGCATATCAAGTCCCACAGAGCTGAATACAACTTGGCGAGTAAGCAGTTACTTCTGGGAGTTTTATTCATTTCAAAGGACTCGATGGTGTTGGTAAGCTCATTCAACGATAATGGCTGGTCCAGTTTCTCCCATGCACTGTCACCATGATAGAGCACAGGGATGCTGGGAGGCTGCGCTGTCTGTGGACTTCATGTCATACAGTTTGACATAAAAGGGTTTGCTGATCCTCGGGATGTCAGACTGAGATGACATTACTGAGCCACCTTCTTCCTACAAGCGAGTGATAACAGAGTTCTGCCTGTGTGCCTTCTGGAGCACATCTCATCCTGCTTCAAGGAGCGGACCCTGAAATGGAAAATTATCTTGGAGACCTCTAAGGCAAGGAGTGAGGCTTGCTGGCTCTTCACCTCCTGGAATTCCTCCTCCTCCTGGATTTCCTCCTTGAGATTAACCCCCATCATCTGCAGTAGGAGTAGGTGCTGCATGCTTTTCTGGATTTTGGACAATTTTACTCGACTCTCTGTTGTCTTCTGAACATCTTTGAGGGTGAAGAACCTCATGATGTTCTCACTGACTGTTTCCCACCAGTCTGTTGGAGACTCAAAGAGGGGCTTTACAATTCTCCAACCTTTGTTATCCCTTTTGAGTTCCTCAACGTTTTCTGATGTCAAATGTCCCACACTCAGCTTCCACGTTCCCTTGCTGGCCCACTGGTCATCTGTAGGTGATAATCAGTCAGCAGGAGGCAGAGGTCAGGGAAGAACATTGGCTTGACATCAGTCTATCTGTCCTGAAACATTCAGGAGATAAAGCTAGGAAGCTCCAGTTTCATGTTATGCTCCAAATTGGGCAGAGCTGTTACTGTGCTTTGCTCCTGGTTCAAACTGTTGCTGCTCCCAGTTTCCCAGAGCTGTGTTGTGGTAGGTACCTCTTTGCTCCTGATGTCAGGAGGTGGGGTTTCACAGGGCCTCTTGTTGTGTCCAGCTTTCCAGGTTGGGGGTTGCTCATCGCTTCCACCCTCTTGGTGCATTGCCACTTCTTCTGTTAAGGGCCATCCTCCTGCACGTTCTTTCTTGGAGGAGGACTTGCTGTTGTGTCCTTCATAGAACTGTCTCTTTCCACTCTGCTGCTGGCCTGTGCTGGCCCTGTATGACTTAAGGAGTCAGAGTACTCAAGGCTGCCCCATGTATGTCTGGTAGCTTTGGCTCCCTCCAATTGCGAAACTGGATGGTGGGTGGAGGATGTTACTTTTGGTGCCCACCTTCAGGGCTACTTTGCTGGTCCAGAAGGGATCTCCTATATTGATGCTGCTTCCTTCAAGATATATGTACTTTCCTAAGAGGGTCAGGATATTTGCTGCTGAGAATTGAGGGTTACATATGGTTTGAAACAATTCAGCTCCTCTGTCCTGGTAGGACAAACAATCACGTCGCAGATACGACAAAGAGGTGACACCTCGTCTCTCTCAAATACCATTCACATTGCTTCATGCTTTGGAAGTTCACATTGAAATACACATCGCTGGGGAAATCCTGCAGAAGTAGATATCTGCTGCTTGGATCCTGCAGCAATCCACGAGGATCCTCTTCATGAAGAAGGTCCGATTGAAAGGCGTTGCTCCCTCCATCTTCTTCACAATTACCATGACTATGTTCTGAACACCTAGCCTGAGGCATAGGTGCTTGCAGAGGCCCTAGCTCTGATTGGGGGGACACTGAATTGGCATTAGACCAAAGTCAGCACAAAGATCCACCAATTGCAGCTCAGCTCAACCAACGATCCTCTAACATTGACTCATGATCTAGCAATGATCTCAAAATTCTCTGATGACTCACAACTTGGAGCTTACATTTGGTCTGAGCCAAAAGGCCAAGGGATTAGACAAGGGCACCTTAGACCTCCACTGCACACCTCTCTTATCACTGACCTGGTGATGGGACAGCAGTCCTGTGTGTGCCTGCCTGTGACTTCCTGCCCATAATCACTGTCTACTGGACATGCAAGCAGTGCATCTGGCTGAGTTCTGGCAGACAAGGCAATGGAGGGAATTACAAGTGTTGAATCTTGGTCATAAATTACAGACAACTGTAACAAGGAGGGAATATTAAATTTTGGCATTTATTGCTAAAGGAATAGCATACAAAGGAAGGGAAGTGTTTCTGCTACTGTACAAGGCATTGGTGAAACAGCACTTGGAGTATCGTGTACGGTTTCGGTTGCCTTACATGAGGAGGGATGTAGTTTCATTAGAGGCAGTTCAGAGGAGCTTCACTAGACTTATTCCAGAAATGAGGGATTTGTCTTGTGAAGAGAGATTGAGCAGTACAGGTCTACACTCTTTAACATTTGGACTGAAGTACAGCAAACTCTGTTTTAACTGCACCTTATCAACTGGCACTCTTGACAGACTGCCAAAAATTACGTACCTCAAATGCAGCCATCTACCATGATGGATAAGTATTTATCCTGTAAATAAACTATAACAGTGTTGTATATACCCCCTGCATTATGTTTCTATTACCCATTGTGTGTTTTACATTGATTTTAGAAGGTCTGTTGATGTTTTTACATAGATTTTTTTCAGGGATGTTGATGTCTCAAAGCTTCGTCTGGTCAGGGTTCACTGTGGTTACACGTACCTTTTGATTATCCTGAATATTTGATCAACTTGCACACTCCTGCTTCCCACGTGCTAGTTAATAAAAGGTTTGCTGTATATATATAGAGGGGAGTGATAAAGTAGACATAGAGAGGATATTTTCTTTTGTGGGGCAATCTAGAATGAGCGGTAACAAAGTGTGGAGCTGGAGGAATACAGCAGGCCATGCAGCATCAGAGGAACAGTAAAGCTGACATTTCGGGTCGGGGACCCCTCTTCAGAAATGGCACTTCGGAATGAGGGGTCATAGTTTTAGGACAAAAGGATTTAAGAGACAGATGGTTTCAGCTTTCCGGAATCCACAGTATTTTGTTTTTGTCTTAATCTTTTTGGTGCTCCCTTAGAAGGGCCCTTGATGATGGCACAAACTCGAGGGGCCGAATTGCCAACTCCTGCTCCTGGTTCTATGTTCTTATTTTATTAAGATCAGCCAAGGCTCTATCTCTCATTCTCCTCTATCTGGTGTGCACATACACCACTGATAGACAATGGAAAAATGTGCGTGCTCTCCCTTAAAATCTGCAGAATCACTTTAATTTAAGAATAATGATAATAAATATACGTGTAAAAAGCAGAAGGTATGATAAAACAAATGGTTTAGTCAGAGGATTCAACTGTGTTACAGTTCTAAGTGCAGAATCATAGGCCAAAACAAATCCTGACATTGTTTTGATAAGGGATGAGTACAATTTATTCCTCAAAAAACAACAGATGCAAAGGTCTGGATCCAAGGACTCATAATTTTTGATGTTAATCAAACGTAGATCATATTCAAGCCATAACTATTATTCCTACCAAAGGCCGAGGGAGATAAAATAAAATAAAGAACTGCTGGTGCCGAAGACGTGAGACAAAAAGAGAAATTGCTGGAGAAACTCAGCAGGTCTGTGGGAAGAAAGCAGAGTTAATGTTTCCAGTACGGTGATTCTTGATTAGAACCTGAGGTGGGCGTTGCCTTTTCTGAATTCTCCCCATACTCTGCCCAAAAAATCAATTTTTTTGGCGTGCATTCATTATACAAATTCACAGTGCTGTGTCAATATCTTGCATGCTTCATCTATAGCATAATGATCTCAGCATTTATTTAGATTTGCCATTTGGATCTCTGAGTGCCCTCACTGCTTCCTCATTGCCTGTAGATGTTTTCTGCATTAACCTGCTGAGAGATGTTGTCATGCACCTCTGGAGCAAGTGGGACTTGAATACAGTCCTCTTAGCTCAGAGATAAGGTCACTACTACTAGGCCACATGAGCACTTCCTCAATGCCTGCATCCTTACTGCTTCTCCAATGAACATACCCTTGTTCCTCCCTTGATGTCTGCCTCATCCTTGCTCCTCTCCTAACATCACCCTTAACCTTGATGCACCAAATGCCTCTTCTCACCTTTTCCTCCTTCTGTCTGTTGACCCTAGCATCTTATTTAGCCATCCTGCTGGATCTTACATTTGACCAATCTTTCACAGTATGGGCTTTGGCATCTTCCCTGTCCATACTGCTGCAATGTGCAGCAGGGGCCAAACATCATAAAAACAGAGAGGGGCCAGGTGCTGCACATACTGGGGAAGAGTGACAGCTAGGAGATGGTACAGAAATGCAGTCCAAAGCAACAGCATAGTGTGGGTGAGCTCCAATCCAGCAATGGTGTAGTCAGCAAGAACATTCCTGTTCACACTGCCTCGAGGCAGTGTTCATTGTCTTCTTCTTGTTCACTGCCTCAGCACCGAATGCTCAAATGGCATGTGAACCCTTTGGCTGTCATTGCCGCTTGACAGATGACTTCCAACAGTGACAGGATCTTAGGAGGCTCTGCACAGTGCTTTTGTGTCTGGGATTCCATGTGGCAATAGACGATTTAATGGCAGTGTCCACAGTTATGATCTATGAGTTGTGCGGCTCTTTTAGTGTGGCCAAATACTGAGAAGACGGCTTCAAGTGTGAGGGTACTGGAGATAGGTACAAGTGCATATATAAATGCTCTGAGAGATCAATCTGCATGAAGCAGGAGCACTGGCACAAGGCTGATATTCTCCTGACCTTTGGTAATCTGTGTGGGAAAACTACTATCAACAGCAACCTCAGCCCCAATCCTGTGTAAAATTGCTTCTTTGCAATTGTGATCCACAGTACTCAACCCAGCACCCTCACTAAGGTCTTCCATCACATCTGGTGATTCCATAACTGATTAAAAATCTGTCTATCTCAGCCTTGAATACACTTAAATGATGCAGACTCAACTGCCCCCTGTGGTAAAGAATTCATAGATTCACTGCTCTCTGAAACATTAAATTTCTCCTCATCTTAGTCGTAAAAGGACAACTTCTTATTTTGAGTGCTATTTAAGGAACTTCGGCGAATTCCCTGCAGGATGGGTGAGGTGCCGGAAGACTGAAGGTTGGCTAATGTGGTGTCATTATTTAACAAAGGCTGGAAGTAAAAGCCAGGGAACTACAGACCGGTGAGCTTTACATCAGTGGTTGGTAAGTTATTGGAGGGGATTCTGAGGGATGAGGTTTACATGCATTTGGAAAGGCAAAGACTGATTAGTGATAATCAACATGGCTTTGAGCATGGGAAATCGTGTCTCGTTAACTTGATTGAGTTTTTTGAAGAGGTGACAAAGATGATTAATAAAGGCAGCGTAGTGGCCGTTGTCCATATGGACTTCAGCACAGCATTTGATGAGGTTGCGTATGGTGGACTGGTTAGTAAAGTTAGATTACATGGGATCCAGGGGGAGCTAGCCAATTGGATACAAAATTAGCTTGAAGGTAGGTGACAGAGAGTCATGATAGAGGGTTGCTTTTTGGACTGGAAACCTGTGACCAGTGGTATGCCACAAGGATTGGTGCTGAGTCCATAGCCTTTCGTCATTTATACAAATGATTTGAATGTGAACATAGGAAGTATGGTTAGTAAGTTTGCAGATGACATCAAAATAAGTGGTGTAGTGGATATGGAGGAAGAATATCTCAGAGTGCAATGGTTAGATTAGATAGGCTGATGGGCCAAGGAGTGGCAAATGGAGGTTAATTTAGATGAACGTGAGGTTGCAATTTGATAAGGCAAATCAAGGCAGGACTTATACAATTAATGGTAGGATCGTGGGGAGTGTTGCCAAACAAAGAGAACTATGGGTGCAGGTGCGTAGTTCCTTGAAAGTGGAGTCGCAGGTAGACATGGTGGTGAAGAAGACATTTGCATTCATTGGTCAGACCACGAGTATAGGGGTTGGGGCGTCATGTTGCAGCTGAACAAGACATTGGTGAGGCCACTATTAGAACACTGTGTACAATTCTGGTTACCCTTCTATAGGAAGGACATTGTTAAACTTGAGAGGGTACAGAAAAGATTTACAAGGATGTTGCTGGGAATGGAGGGTTTAAGTTACAGGGAGAGGCTGAATAGGCTGGGGCTTTTTTGCCTGGACAGTTAGAGGCTGAGAGGTGACCTTATAGGTGTTTATAAAATCATGAGAGGCATGGATAGGGTGAATAGCCAAGATCTTTTTCCCAGGGTAGGGGAGTCCAAAACTAGACGGCATAGGTTCAGTTGAGAGGGAAAAGATTTAAAAAAGACTGGAGGGATAACCTTTTCATGGAGAGGGTGGTGCATGTATGGAACGAGCTGTCAGAGAAAATGGAGGAGGTGGGTACAATTACAGCATTTAAAAGGCAATTGGATATATATATGAGATAACAAGGTGCAGAGCTGGATGAACACAGCAGGCCAAGCAGCATCAGAGGAGCAGGAAAGCTGACGTTTCGGGTCTGGACCCTTCTTCAGAAATGATTTTTGCTTGGCCTGCTGTGTTCATCCAGCTCTACAGCTTGTTACCTCAGATTCTCCAGCCTCGGCAGTTCCTACTATCTCTGGATATATATATGAATAGGAAGGATTTAATGGGATATGGGCCAAATGCTGGCAAATGAGAGTAGGTCAGATTGGGATGTCTGGTCAGTGTGGACGAGTTGGACTGAAGGGTCTGTTTCCATGCAGTATGACTCTATGACAAAGCAGCCTGCTTGATCGGCACCCCATCAAGCAGCTTGAAACATTCACTCCCTTCATCACTGACTGGAGTGTGTAAGATTGAGTTACCACAGTTATAGACCACTCTTTCATTAGAGACAGACAACTGGTGGTCGTTTAACCTGAGGGCTACCACACTGCAGGTAAGGGGAGGGCTAAGGTTATGAGAAGGAGCGTCCTTCATAGTAACCTCAGCTACTGAAGGAATTGAATTAATCTTGGTGGTATGAGATATTGTGCTGTGACTCTCTTTACTAACTCATTCACAAATGCCCTATGTTTACAATATTGCATTTCCATTCATTCATTCATAAAACTGCAATTTTGTAGTACATTTTACTCCTACAAGATAAACTCAATCAAACATCCCTTCCTAGTCAGCCAACCCATTATTGTTTCTTTACACCTTTCAATTTTTATCGGCCTCATGCTGTAAGCAGTGTTTAGACCTATTTCTGTATCAAAGGCTACGCCTGAATAAGTGTTAATCCTGTAACCTGCTCAGAACAATACCATCCCAGCCGTCGTGTCTCCATAACTCACTCAAAACTATGGAAAGATTATAATATTAATTAGTCCTTAGTAACCGTCTCTCAGGCCCTGAATGGGCTGCTGGACATCATACAGTTTCCTCCACCAGCATGTACCTCGAGTCTGCTGCATTTGATCTCTTTGAAATTTCCTTACACACTACTTATTTCTATAACATTTTACTACCTATTTCTAATTTTTATTTAGGAACTACCATTTTGTACTAATGTACAGATTCATACTTTTTAAATGCATATTAAATAGGGCTACCCCTTTTAATAAACTTACGATCAAAACAGTGCTTCTGTGAAACTGCATGAATGAATTTGTTGGAACTGTCAAAGACTGGCAACAGTAAATGAAATCTCTCAACCCAGGTGTAGGAGATCAGTTTAATATCCTCTATACTTTTATTTAGTATGCTTATAATTTATTACTTATTTAGATCATATAGGCCTAGTATTTCTACTAACATTACTAACTTTAAAGACAAAAGGTCCAACACCTCTAATTATGCAAGCCCAGAACAGACAGACACTCTAATCCCATCAGGTGTAACAGCCAGCATTTAGCAAGTGCTTAAACTATCTCCTGTTTCCCCAAGGTAGATGTGATGCAAACTTGTGTACAACAGACACAATAATGTGACACCATAGTGCTAAAATGTTAACATATGTAAGAAATATGTATAAAAAAGGCTATTGTAAAACTGTACTTTGGATTCCATTGCCACCTTGAACTGTGCCATTGTGGGTGGTCAATGAAGAGGTTATTTTCACCACACACCGATCTCGGTCACTATTGAGCATGATCCCACAGTGGCAACACTGTGTATTGTAAGCCACTAACCAGCAGTGTATACCAACTCCTTGATTCACTGTGACAATTCACTAGGTTCCTCCTATAGCACCTTCCAAAAATGTGACCTCTACCATTTAGGACAAGGACAGCGGACTTATTGGAACACCTCCACCTGCAAGTTTCCCTTTAAACCATACAGCATCCTAACTTGGAACTATATCAGTGCTCCTTCATTGGTTTGGGGTTAAAATCCTGGAATCCCCTTTGTAACAACACTATGGGTGTTCCTGCACCCTAAGGACTGCAGTGGTTCAAGAAGGCAACTCACCACCACTCTCTCCAGGGTAATTAGGGATTGATAATAAGTACTGCGATGCCCACATTCCATGGGTGACTGAAAAAAAGACTTTTGCCAGCCATGGTTCCAAACAGACACAGATATCAATGCATATGAAAATGTGGAAATGGCAGACTAGTTGAATAATACTTATCAATGTTCAAAGTAGAGCATGGTAACATTGTACAAAGCTCTCTGCCGAAATGAATTATGAATCCAAGACTGGAAATAACTAGTTCAAGTAAGCAAAAAAAAAGTGTCCAAAAAAAAATACCAAAGACATTCCAGGACTTGATAGTTTGCACTCTAGAGAAATTGAGAAAATCGCATATGCTTTAGAAACAATCTTTCTTTTGAAATTGTTGATTGATTTCACTTTCACCCCCTTACTGGGTGTAAGTTTCAAGTCATTATCATTGTCTCTATGAAAAACATTTTCTCATACTGTTTAGCAATCTGACTTTACTCACCTAATTCCTCTTTTCTCCTTGTTTATGTTAGTGTCCATTGTCATACATCATGAATCTCCTGGCAGCGATATTGGTCCCAGGCCTGTTAAGGTGCAATCTGTCCCTTTCAAACATGTACCATTTGTTTCAGAACTGGTTCCAATGCTCCCAGAGCCTATAACCATCCAGAAGTCAAAGCCACACATTGATCTCCCCGAGTTTCCTATTTCTACTCTCACTAGCAAATAGAACTGTGTAAATACAGAGATTACTGCCTTCAAGATTCTACATTTTAAATTTGCCCTACTTTCTGAAAAACTGACAAACAGACCTCAATATCTACCCTCTGCATGATATTGGTACCAACATATACTGCAACTTTTGGCTCAACCGCTTTCTCCTGCAGAATATTCATATATTCTCCTGCACAATCTCCATGAAGTCATTTGCCCAGGGAGGGAACATAGCAGATGGGACTACGATGATGGTTATAGAAACACCTATTAGTCCATCCAAATATGGATGATCTTTTAAAAACTGCATTTCCACACTTGGCAGGAGAGTCCCTTGCCTATTGTCCATGGTCTGCACTGCAAACTCCTTCAAGATGGCATCATTTGCAGCAATCCGCAACATGCTGAGTGCATGTTTGAGATTGGAAAACTTGGTTCCCACCATGACGCCACTCACTCCCGGAATTAGGGTACAGATGATCAGGCTCATTGAATTGCAGGACAGACTTGAAGGACTTTTGCCTTTTCCTACATTGCTATAAGCCACCTGGAGTAAGAGTTCTTCCTTCAAGTAGGCCTCTTTTGGAGTACTGCATGTAATTTTGCCCCCCTCCCCCCCCCCCCTATTGGAAGGATGTTGTGAAACTTCAAAGGTTCAGAAAAGATTTACAAGGAAGTTGCCAGGATTGGAGGGTTTGAGCTACAGGGATAGGCTGAATAGGCTGGGGGTACTTTCCCTGGAGTGTCAGAGGCAGAGGGACGACCTTATTGAGGATTATAAAAACATGAGGGGCATGGATAGGGTAAACAGGCAAGGTCTTTTCCCCAGGGTGGGGGAGTCCAAAGTGAAAAGGGAAAGATGTAAAGGGGACCTAAGGGGCAACTTTTTCAGGCAGAGGGTGGTGCGTGTATGCAATGAGCAACCAGATGAAGTGGTGGAGGCTAGTACAATTACAACATTTAAAAGGCATCTGGACGGGTATATGAATAGAAAGAGTTTAGAGGGATATAGGCCAAATGCTGGAAAATGGGACTACATTTACGCAAGCTATCTGGTCAGCATGGATGAGTTGGACTGAAGGTCTGTTTCCGTGCTGTATATCTCTATGACTCTATAATTCTAAGTCAGATTGAGCCTTAACTCTGCATTAAGTTCATAGTCACACTGTAGTTACAGAATCAATTGAAAGAAAAATGCTTTGTATCAACGCTATAATTTTTGATCTTCATACATGTTAGAACCCTTCCACCCCCAGTGGACGTCTCTCTTGTTCCTTTGATTACTGAGCAGAGAGGATAGTCAGCTGGGGGACCTTCTTGTGGGTCTGCTCCTGGCCAATATTTCCATTCTCAGGTCCAGACAATGCCCAGTCCATGAGGTTCTTCAGTTTGACTGACTGCCTCTTTTCTGCCGTTATTTCAGTGTTTTGGTGGGCATGGAAGAGGAGTGAGGGCCTGAGTTCTTGATGTTTTTCCCGACCAGATGAACCGGAATGCGAAGTAGCACAAATAATCTTATAATTTCATGCTTCATTTTTAAAACATAGTTGTTTAAATTTTGTTGTCTGAGTCCCTTTAAAAGAGAGGCGCTTTTGCTCATTTGTTTTTGATGGACAATCAAGTAGAAGAGACACCAGCAGTTGGCATGTCAGTGCAAACAAATCACTTGAAACTACTAGCTAAGATTTTTGAGACTGTAGCTCCACTACAGTTCCGTAAGTGCAGCAGATCCATGCCATTGGCATTTTTTCGATTTAATTTTAGTTGGAAAAGGCTGAGAAAAATCTCAATTTAGTGTAGTTGCACTCTGCAGAAAACTGGTCTCCAACCACTAGCACGTAAAATGCAGAATGGCATTTTTATCAACACTACCGGAAAATTATTAGCATTTCTCAGCATCAGTAAGGGCACTTTTTTAACAATAGCCGAACTTCGATACAAAGTCAATATGTCACTTTTGGAACTTTTCAAGGAGATAGAAAACACCGGCTGGTGTAAGAACCTTATGGCACCAAGTCGCAGGTTGGCGTCGGTCCACTTGGGAAACTTCACTTTATTCAATAAGAGGCGCGTCTCCCAGCGGTGCAGAACCGACCGGTGCCTGTCCGTCAGCGAGTGAGGTGCGTTCGATCAGCTTCGGAACGTCCAAGCAGGCAGAACACAATGCTCCCCGCCCCTTCTCTACACAGTCATCAGGACTATTCCAAGCTAATGCTACGGAAAGGGGGTATAGCTCAGTGGCAGAGCATTTGACTGCAGATCAAGAGGTCCCCGGTTCAAATCCGGGTGCCCCCTTCCAAGTACGTTTTTTCTTTGTAAGAAGAAAAGCAAGCACAAACAATTAAACAATTTCTATTTTATATGCGTTCACAATACCGTTAAATTACCTCCTTTCGTGAACAAAACGAATAAAATATGACTAGCCAGGAAAAAAGACATCCACAGATTTTAATCTCATTTGTTCAGTCTTTGGCCCCTAGCCCTCGTTCATTAAAACTGAACGAGGTCCACTCCAGTTCATGTAATGCTAAAACGTTCCCTCAGGCAGCTGGCAAATGTCGATTAATCTTCGTACCGTGGGCAAATCAGAAATTAGAAATTTTCCACTAAACAGGAAGGAGGCGCTGCGATTAAAATTTAATTCCGAACCTGCTGAAAAGGGCAACTGGGGGTGTTGACACTTTTGCCTCTACCTGGTTCACTTTCTGCACTTTAGCTTTTAATTATTGCAGATAATCCCCGGGGAAAGAACGGGAGGGGAGCAAGAAATTAAAAAAAAGGCTTAGAAAGATATGTCGCTTGTTCCTTATTCACGGTATATGTCATTGTATCTATATCGCTACGATTAAAGATTAAAATGTTGCATGAACTCTGATCAATGTTATCAAAGGATATATATATATATCCAGGATATATAGGCAAAAGAAATATTGTTATGATTCATTTTGGTAGGAACAACATAGGGAGACAGTCTAAGATAAAGGTACAACTCTAAATGGGGTGCAGGAACAAAGGGACTTGTGTGCACATAGAGATATACAACATGGAAACAGACCCTTCAGTCCAACTTGTCCATGCCGACCAGATAGCCTATGGAAATCTAGTCCCATTTTTTAATACTTGGCCCATATTCCTCTAAACCCTTCCTATTCATAGACCCATCCAGATGCCTTTTAAATGTTGTAATTGTACCAGCCTCCACCACTTCCTCTGGCAGTTCATTCCATAAATACACCACCCTCTGCATGTAAAAGTTGCCCCTTAGGTCCCTTTCATATCTTTCTGTTCTCACCTTAAACCTATGCTTTCTAGCTTTGGAGAAACACGCTGGGGAACAGACCTTGGCTATTTACCCTATCCATGCCCCTCATGATTTTATAAATATTTATACATGTGCGGAAATAATTAAGAGAGACAGAACAGTTTGAAAGAGTAGATTATAAAGCATGCCAATATTAAGCTCAAACCAGTCTTAAGTAGCTAATATTTATTTACAAATGAAACAGAAATATGATGCACAGTGCTGCAGTTGATTGTAAAAGAATAAAATAGCCGTCGATTTTGACACTGATTTTAAGCCTTGTTTGAATTTATATGGCACTAGACCAAAAGATGCAGATTGGTATCATAATATGTCAATAATTCAAAACGAGAAGAATCATAAACAAATTGCAATCTACACACTATCTTTGAAAGTATATTTGTGAAAAGAATGAGATATGTAGATCTTCCATTCTCTGAACTGGACGTTTTGGCCCAATGCTGTACAAATTCAAACAGGGCTCAATTCCATCTGTTGGCAAAATCTGGGCCCAATGGATTATTTTTGATGGTCAATAAGGTATGTATCTAATTATGAGCTTTCTTGTACATATATGTTTTTACCGTTAATGATCATTATGTCAGGCTAGTTTGAGCTGAATGTCGTTTATTCTAAAGTAGGTTCCTGCTAATTTTGTGCAAAACAACATGTAATCCATCAACAGGACAATGAAAGTAGAATGATTGTTAGTAACACCATTGATTACCCTCACCGAGGCCAGCTTGCTGAAAAAAAATTTCCATACCAGAAGAAGCAACATCTAGATATGTGAAGCCTTTGAATTATTTCAGTTAAAAAAGCATTTACATTGCTATTAATTACTTGCCTCAAAAATAGTGTCTTACAATCACAGATATATTTCATTTTTTAAAACTAAATATTTTATTATATTTTATTCATTCATTCACAGGGTGAGGACATTGCTGCCTAGGCCAGCATTTATTGACCGTCCCTAATCCCCCAGAGGGCTGTTAAGAGTCATCCACATTGCCACATTGTGGGTCTGGAGTTACATAGGCCAGGCCAGGTAAGAATGTCAGTTCTCCTCCCTAAGTGAACCAGGTAGGTTTTTCCAACAATCGACGATGGATTCGTGGTTTAAGTGCAGTTAAAAGTTAAATCTCCAACAATTCTGCAGGAATACACATTGACTTATCTCCCTATCCTTTTGCACATGAGTTTGCACTGATACTCTCTGTAAATATGACAAATTTGAATTGGGATCATCAATTACACCCAATATATACTTGGACTTAACAAATCAAAACCATTCAGGAACAACTAATCTGAATTAAATCAATAACCTACAAAACAGGCATCAGCTCAGTGTGTGGGAAACTTCTTACAGAACATATCAACCAAAGTTCAAAGCCAATATTTGTTAACCACTCTAGATCTGGACCCTATATCAAGGAAAGGTTTTGTAGGATGATTAAAATTACATTACAGGAGGTCATTTGACCCCTGGTTCTTGTATCCTCTCCAGTAAGCCCAATCTTTCCAGACCGTGTTCTACACCCCCTTTTCAACACTGATACAATACTGTTTTCCATGACATTCGGAGCTCTCCATCAATAGCCACTTGGTGAAGCACCTCGTAGTTTAATGGCCTTCTGTTCAAAATCTTTCTTCCCTAGATATGAAATGTGACATTTAAATAAAGATCCATCGCTGACACAAGTCAGACAGTCAAACTTTCAGAGTTCCCTAGACACTGGAGTGTCTTGCTGGATTGGAAAATTGCACATGTCACTCTGCTGTTTAAGAATGGCAAAAGAGGAAACCAGGAATTGCACATCAGTTAGCCTAACATCTGTGGTAGCGAAATTGCTGGAGTCTATAATCACTGGTAAGGTGATTGAACACCTCAAACTTTTTAGTTAATCAAGGAGAGTCCACATGGATTCATGACAGGACATATCTGACGAACCTTATTGAAATTTTTAAGGTAGTGACAAAGGAGACTTGGGGGTTCAGGTGCATTGATCTTTAAAAAGCCACAGACAGATGGAGAAAATGGTCAGAAAGGTTAATAGAATGCTGGCCTTTAATATTTAGAGGACTAAGAGTATAAGGAAGCAGACATTCTGCTGCAGCTACATAAAACTCTGGTTAGACCCCAGTTGGAGTATTGTCGATATATCTGTGCGACCTACCTTAGAGAAAGGATTTATTATTAGCCTTGGAGGGAGTAAAACAAGCATTTTCAAGAATGATTACTAGACTTCAAGGGTTAAATTACTATGCAGATTAGGCCTGTTTTCTCTAGAATTTAGAAAGTTAATGGGTGATCTGATTATCATTTTCAAGATATTAACAGGAAAAGACAGTGTAGATAAAGATAATCTGTTTCCATTGGTTGGGGATTCTAGAACTGGGGGATATAGTCTAAAAGTTAGGGCCAGACCATTCAGAAAAATGTTAGGAAGCATACACAAGGGTGGTAGATGTTTGGAATGCTCTTTCAAACAACACAGTTGATGCTAGATCAATTGTTTCTTTTAAAGTTGAGGGTTTTTTTGTTAAGCAAAGCCATTAGGGGCTATATTACCAAAGGCAGGTCTATAGGATTAGGCCATAAATCAGTCATGATTTCATTGAATGGTGAGACAGGCTTGAGGGGCTGAATAGACTGCTCCTGTTCCTTTAAACTGCTCTTCTCTGAATGACTGGACATTATTAAGCCAGGTCTTGTGATCATTTTCTGCTGTTGTGAAATTAGCAGACTGCTTAACAAATACCCACCACTGGGTAAGCAGAAAGTTTCTCCAAATAATTATTGGAAAGATTGAAAGATTCAATCTATACTCCAATCTGATCCCTAGCTGCCAATGTCATCCCTCTCCCTGGTATCTGTATGAGACTAAACCAGACTGTTCCCAATCTTGGTGTTATATTTGACCCCAAGGGGAGCTTCCGGCCACATATTCACGGTATCATTAACACATCCAATGTCAACCTCTATAACATCATACAATTCTGACACTGTTTCATCTGTTGTGCTTTTGAAACTCATCCGAGTCATTGTTACCTCCAGATTTGACTATTCCAGAGGTCTCCTTGTTCTGCTCTCAACGAGTTCTCTACCCTTTGTGAACCTGAAGTTATCGAACGCTTCACTGCCCATGTACTCATTGACATCAAATCCCATTCATGTCCTCTTTTCACCCTATATTCTTCATCTCCTCCAGGCCCACAACCCTCTGATTTGATTTGATTGATTTATTGTCAAGTGTAGCTAAGTACAGTGAAAAGCATTGTTTATGAGCAGTACAGGCAGATCATAGTAAGCAAGGACGTACAGATTGTAGGGCGAAAAACAAAACTAGACAGAGTCATACAAGTTGCATCGCACAGGGTGTGTGCTAGGGTCAAAATCAACTTTAGCAAAATCAGCATTATTTGAAGTTAGAAAGTCCATTCATCAAGTTTTGGTTCAACTGGCCCAAAAGCTCTTGGACGGGGCCCTTCGTCATATTTTGCGCTGTACCTCCAGGAAGAGGTGGGTTGCGTCCAAGGCGCCATATAAATGCAAGTTGTTGCTGTTGCGGGGCGGCGGGGGTGAGTGAGAGTGGGCGGGCGGGCAGTAGGCGGGGTTTATACCGCGGGTTCTGGCCCTGCCCCCTTTCTCCATGGTGACGGCTCGAACGACCGTTCCTCGCTCCACTCGCTCGGCCTTCTACTGTTGTGGCAGGCGCGAGCAATCGAGAGTGGGCTCCTTGACAACCGGAACCGGAGGCGGCGCCGGGGTCCAAGAAGGAGGAGGGAGGAATCTCCGGGCACAGGGTACAGGGCTGTGGGTCGGAGTCATCAACCGCCACCTGCTCCCTTCTTTCCCGTCCTGTAGCGTCAACTATGGCCTCCTCGGCCGGGGCTCCGCCGGCAGGGGCAGCCGGCCCCTCCATGTTCCGCTGGCTGGAGGTGCTGGAGAAGGAGTTTGACAAGGCCTTCGTGGATGTGGACCTGCTCCTGGGGGAGATCGACCCCGACCAGTCCGAGATCACCTACGAGGGCCGCCAGAAGATGACGGCGCTCAGCTCCTGCTTCGCACAGCTTTGTCACAAGGCGCAGACCGTCTTCCAGATCAACCATAAACTGGAGGTGAGACCAGCGGTTTAATGTGACTGTGGGAATAGAGAACCCCTCCCACCCTGTCTCCCTTACTGAGAATCTGCAGATTAATGTGAATATCTCAATAGCCATCCCGCCCACCACACTGGATCAGCCCCATACTGAGGGTCAGTACATTAGTGTCAATGCTGTATCTCAATATAGTCTCGTCCGTTGGGTCAGCCACTGAGGGTCAATATAGTGATGTTAATAAGGCAATAGAGACCCCCTTGCATTGTCCATCTGCTTCCTTGGTGTCAATTTCTATAGCGATCTCTCACTGCGTCAGACTTTTGCTGCGGGCCCATATGTCACTGTTAATATCTCAATAGAAATCCCTCATTCGATTAACTTTTTACTGAATATTGCACCACAGAGAAAAAATAAACTTCTGAATTAAGGGTCTAATGATGACCACGAAACCATTGGCAGTCGTCGGAAAAATTCATCTGGTTCACTAATGTCTTTTAGGCTGTAAATGCTGGCTTAACCAGAGATGTCCACATCCTGCCAGTGAATTTTAAAAAAAGGCCCTCTCTCCAAATTGGATCACTCCACTCACTGAGGGTCCATATGTTAATGTTAATAGCTCACTAGAGATCACATGTTGAATTCTGCTCTTGCTGAAGATCAATGTAGTAATGTTAGTATCTCAGCAAAGAATTGGATTAGCCCGTATATGATATACATTTAATATACTGAGGATCAGTATATTACTGATCATATCTCAAGAGAGATCCACCCACATGGTATCAATCTTTTACTGATGTCAAAACAGTAACATTAATACCTCAATAGAAATACCTGTTTAGATCAACCCCTTTCTGAGGCTGACTGTATATTAATATGTAAAACTGAATAGCAAAATTTTCTTATAGATGTCTAAAAAGAAAAATCATGCTTAACCAATTTATTGGAAGTTTTCGAAAGAGTAGCATAAGAGTTGTTGTGGTAGTTTCCCTATCTCTGAGCCAGGAGGCCTGGGTTCATGTCCTGTCTGCTATGGGGGGGTGGTTTCATAACATTTCTGAACAGGTTGGTTTTAAAATCAAATGAAAGAGTAACATGCACTCTGGTTACGGAGCAGACCATTGATTGAAGATAATGTGGTGGCCAAGTGGTATAGTTACTGAACTAGGAATCCAGGTAATGTTCTGGGTAACAGGATTCAAATCTCACCATGGCAGCTAGTGAAACTTTAATGCAAAATAATCATCTAATAATCATAAGACCATTGTTGGGTGCAAAAACCTAACATGCTAACTAACATCTTTTAGGGAAGAATATTGCCATACTTCACCTGGTCTGGCAGACGTGATTGACTGTTAACTGCCGTCTGATGACCTAGCAAGCCGTTCTGTTGTACCAACTGCTAGAAACTCTCAATAAAGGAATGAAACTGGAAAGACCACCGGGCATGGACCCAGACTCTGGAAATGACAATGGGCAAATTTGGCGCTGGAAATGACAATGGGCAAATTCAGCTCTGTCAACCCTGCAAAGTCCTTTTTGCTAACTTCTGGGGATTAGTGGGAAAATTGGCAAAGTTGTCTCTTGAATTAGTCAAGCAACAGCCTCTCGACGGCATTGTGGATCTACTAATAGCACATGGGCTACAGCAGTTCAAGAAGGCAGCTCACACCCATCTTCTCAAGGGCAACTAGGAATAGGCAATTCAGGCAACAACATCCATGTCCCACATGGTAATATTTAGTTATTTTTAATTCACAAATTCCAGAGATTTAACTTGACCAGCCATATAAATACAGTGGCTCCTGGGTGCAGGTCAGAGGCCTGGAATTCTGTGGTAATTTCCTCATCACCTGACTCCCACACCCCGTCCCAACATTTGCTGTGCACAAACCGGGAGTATGTTGAAATGCAGTCCACTTTGCTGGATGAGTGCAGCACTAATAACACTCAAGCAACATCCAACACAGTGAAAACTGCTTGATCAGCACTCTGTCCACAACGTTAAATATTCACACCCTCCACCAGTCGTGCACAGTGATAGCAGTATGTACCAGCTACAAAATGAGCTAAAGCGACTTCTTCAGTACCTTACAAAACCTCAGCCTCTACCATCTAGAAAGTAGCAGTGCATGGAAACAACATCCTGACTTCGAATTATATGTGTTTGACTGTTGCTGGGTCAAATTCCATTCTCTAACACAGCTGGTAGGTACCTACATCAAATATACTACAACTGTTCAGGAAGGCAATTGTGAGCAGTTATGGGTGAGCAATAAATGATGGCCTTACCAGCATTACTTATTAACGATTCTTTTTGGTACAGCGATGTATTGTTTAAAAAGTTCAGTAATTTATCATCAGATGCGGTCTGAGCTGCAATTTGTGGAAAATACTGAGTTGTTCTAACCATTTTGTTATAGGTTCCAGTACAGAAAAGAAATAACTCAATCAATTTTAAAAGTGTAAAGGTGGTTCTCCAACACCTGAAAAACCTCATGCTTTTCTTCCCCTCAAAGTGAGACAAAAAGAAAAGAAATTATCTTTTCTAGTGGGGAGCTTTGATCAAACCTATTAAATAGGTTTGGAATCTCTTGTGGTGGGGAATGCTGCACTGCTGATTAAACATGTTTTTCTAGTGAGTAGTGTGATAGATAACTATGGAAGTTCCAGATTTGATCCTAGGTTTGGGTTGAATTTTTATTCTTAACTGCCCTCTGTTGAATATGGGAAAATTCCCTAGGCATGGTTTTTTTTAAACCTGCATGTGGTATTGGAATATGAATGTTAGATGAGGGTAGGATTAAATAACCTTCAGTAACAGAGAGGTTGGTGATCAGTCATAGCCACTTTGGATGTTGCATTATGACGTAAACATGCTACCAGAAACCTTGTGTTGTCATGAAGAGAAATGTAGTAAGAAAATAAATTTGTTTTGAAGCTGTGGGTACTGATCACTAAAATTACTGTCAGTTTACTAGAATGGATATAGGCTGGAAATGTGATAAATGTTACTTTAACTGCCAGTGAAACCTGTAAAGCAGGCCAATCAACTTCATAAAGAAAGTGGAGTACCATACTTTGATCTGTGCTGATATCCTGCCCAATTTTGTTTGTTTTATCCACATTCTTCTGACATTGTACTTGAGACCAATCATAATATATTTTTGTTTGACTTCCTGTTGTTATCACCCTGTTAGCTTTTATTGTTAGACTGAAATGATTAAATAATAATTTGGTAATGCCTGCAACAGGTAGATTATCCCAGAGCGACATAATTAGTTGAAGAAAAGATTAAATTTACCATTCTGTAGACCTGTACTTCACCAAGCAAACAATGGCACTATAGCTGGCCTGTGCATGTGTATGTGCAAACTATTATTGCCATCCAAACTGAGGTGATTCGCAATTGCTGCAATCATGTTAAGGGGACCACTACCGTTTAGAGAACAAATCAGAATACCCTGAAATTAGACAACAGAACTGTACAACAAGATTTCATGTTTTTAAACAATAGCATATTTTGATGCCTCAACAAGAAGTAAACAAAATAAGCACTATGAGCTTAACACTACAGCTTTTGAAGCTTATGTTATAAACCTATTGCTCATCAACCACCTCCCTGCTCCAACGTCCCAAAGAGTTCCCTTAACCTACAAAGTCTTTAACGTTTGTTCACTTTTCCTGGGATTATTCCAAACAATATCGCACAGCCCTGTATATCTTGCTTTAATTGTTCTTGGTGTTAAAGCTATTCTTCCATGATTCTATGGGGATCCTTCCCTTGGTTTTTGGCTATACGACCTCCCACCTTTTCACAACTTTGGATCCCTCTGCCATTTGTATAGGTGGCTGGTAGATATCTAATAGCCTTACCACAGCTTCCTAAGGTAAATCTGTTTTCTGCAACAAGGCACTGTGCAAACCACACAAAATTCATCTTCTAAAGGCAACCAAGGCAAATCTTCCAGGTGCCCTTCCCTCAAAATCCAAACTTAGAGAGAGCCTCAGCCATGTACTGTGCAGTAACTGATGAAGGTTGTATTTTATCTGCTTGAAATTTTGGCCTAACTGGTTATCACCTCTTTTTGGCTCACTTAATCTGCTGTGATGCAGTCTTCTTCAAAGCATAGCTACAACTGCCTCTGTTTGAAACATTACTTCAATCAGGCATGTTTGCCATTATCTTAAGTGTGGATTCACTTCTAAATGAGGAACCATGGAATGGTTACAGCAGAGACAAGGCAGTCAGCCCAGTATGCCTTTTAAAGAGCAATTCACCTAGCTCCATTACCCTGTCTTTCACTCATAGCCTGCATTTCTTTTCACTTGAGAAAACTAAATAATTCCCTTTGGAAAGTCTGAATTGAAACTGACTCCACCACACTCTTACCCGGAGCAAAGTTTTTTTTTAAATTCATACGTGGGATGTGGGCATTGCTAGCTGGCCAGCATTTCTTGTTCATCCCTAGTTGCCCTTGAGAAGGTGGTGGTGAGCTGTCTTCTTGCAGTCCACCAGCTGTAGGTTGACCCTCAAGGCCATTAGGGAGGGAATTCAAGGATTTTGACTCAGTGACAGTGAAGGGACAGTGATATATTCCCAAGTCGGATGGTGGGAACTTGGAGGTGGTGGTATTCCAATATGACTACTGCCCTTGTTCTTCTAGATGGAGGTAGTCATGGAGTCGTGAGTTTGGAAGGTGCTGTCTGAGGATCTTTGGTGAATTTCATTTGGTGAAGTAGCAAAACCTATGAGATTATGGTGTGAGGTGTCGTTATAATGACACTGTTTAAGTCACTAGTTTTTTTTTGTCTGTGTAACATATCTTTTACAATACAGGTAACTGTACACTACGTATATATGTCTACAAAACAAACCTCAACTGCTATTCAAAGATCAAGAAAGCTAAATACAAAGACGGAAGCAATAGTCATGTGCTGTTCCTCCAGTGTTTCAATTTTACCAACAAACAGGGAAAATGTAAAATTACATTTGTCTGTTGCCAATTAGTCACCTATGACAGTGACCATTACTCATGTTACATTTACTAATTAGAAACGAAATATCTGATTCTACATTCCGAAGTATTTTGTATATGCTGTATTCTATGTTGTGTGTGTGTGTGTGTGTGTGTGTGTGTGTCTGTCTGTCTGTCTGTCTCTCAATCTATTCCACATCCCCCCAGCCTGCACCTTGTGTGTATGTCTCTCTCTCTCTGGGTGTGTCACTCCCTTTCTCTCTCTTTCCCTTTTGCCCTCTCCCCTCGCTTTCTGCATTCCTCTGTGTGTGTCTCTCTTTCTCTTTCTTTTTCTGTGTGTGTGCCTCTCGTACACTTGGTCTCGCGCACTCTGTGTCTGTCTCTCTCTTGCGCTGTCTGTGTGCTTCTCTTTCTGTTTCTCGCGTGTGCTCTGTCTCTCGCGCACGCTTTGTGTCTCTGTCTCTCGCGCACGCTTTGTGTCTCTGTCTCTTGTGCGCACGAGCTTTGTGTCTCTCTCGCGCGCGCTTTGTCTCTCCTGCGCGCGCTTTGTGGGTCTCTTCCTGTGCGCTCCCTGTCTGTCCCTCTCTCTCGCGCGCGCTCCCTGTCTCTCCCTCTCTCTCTCGCGCGCGCGCTCCCTGTCTCTCCCTCTCTCTCGCGCGCGCTCCCTGTCTCTCCCTCTCTCGCGCTCCCTGTCTCTCCCTCTCGCCCGCGCGCGCGCTCCCTGTCTCTCGCCCGCGCGCTCCCTGTCTCTCGCCCTCGCCCGCGCTCCCTGTCGCTCGCCCTCGCCAGCGCTCCCTGTCGCTCGCCCTCGCTCGCCCTCGCCAGCGCTCCCTGTCTCTCGCCCGCACGCGCGCTCCCTGTCTCTCGCCTGCGCGCGCGCTCCCTGTCTCTCGGTCTCGCACTCGCGCGCTGTCTCTCTCGCCCTCGCGTGCGCGCGCGCGTGCGCTGTCTCTCACTCGCTCTCGCGCACTGTTGCTCGCTCTCGAGCGCTGTCTCTCGCTCGCCCTCGCGTGGGTGGGCTCCCTGTCTCTCGCCCTCGCGCGCGCCCTGTGTCTCTCGCCCTCGCCCTCGC
>JAHRHZ010000073.1:8730736-8767162 GCA_024137785.1 Ginglymostoma cirratum | reverse complement strand
CGCCCGCTCCCTGTCTCTCGCCCGCTCCCTGTCTCTCGCCCGCTCCCTGTCTCTCGCCCGCGCCCGCTCCCTGTCTCTCGCCCGCGCCCGCTCCCTGTCTCTCGCCCGCGCCCGCTCCCTGTCTCTTGCCCGCGCGGCGCTCGCTGTCGCTCTTCCTTGCCCTTGCGCGTGCTCGCTGTCTTTCTTTCCTGAGCGCGCGCTTTGTGCCTCGCTCGCGCGCGCTTTGTGTCACTCTCTCGTGCGCACGAGCTTTGTGTCTTTTTCTATCTTGAGTGTGTACGCTTTCTGTCTCGCACGCGCTTTGTGTGTGTCTCGCGTGCGCGCTCTGTGTGCTTCTCTCTGTATCTCCTTTGCTCTCTTTTTCTCTGTCTCTCTCTCGTGCACGCGCTTTGTGCCTCGCGCTCTCGCTTTGTGCCTCGCACTCTCTCTCACGTGCGCTCTTGCGCGCACACGTTGTCTTTCCCTCACGTGCGCGCGCTTTGTGACTCGTGCGCACGACCTTTGTGTCTTTTTCTATCTTGTGCGTGTGCGCTTTGTGTTTCTCGCACGCGGTTTTTGTGTGTCTCGCGTGCGCGCTCTCTGTGCTTCTCTCTTTCTGTCTCTCGTTCGCTCTGTGTTTTTCTCTCTCTCTCCTTCGCGCGCATGCACGCGCTTTGTGTCTCTCTCTTGCGCGCGCTCGCTGTCTCGCTCTCTCTCTCTGTCTCTCGCACACGGGCGCTCGCTGTCTCTCTCTTTCACTCGCGCGTGCGGCTGCTGTCTCTCTATCTCTCTCTCGCACGCGCTCACTGTCTCCCTTGCGCATGAGCTCTCTCTCTCTCTCGCGCCCGCCCACTCCCCGTGCCCCTCCCTCCCGCGTGCGCTCTCTGTGTCTGAAACTATTTGCATTGTCAAAATGCAATGAGGAAACTTATTGAGAAGGAGTGCATCGTTTTGGTGTCTCTTTTTTTTGTATTTAGGAATTTAAACTGGTTATTGACAGTTCTGGGAGGGATATTCTGTGTTTTGTTTTCTGGTGTGATTTCATGATCTTCATCACTGATATTGAGAGATAGCACTAACCACAGATTTGTGATGGATAATTATCCGTGGAAGCAGATACTCTTTTAGACCTACATGATTTCATCGTTTTTGTTTTCTTAATTTGTGGTTTAGATAATCTAATTTTGTTTTGTTTCTTAGGATGTAATTGGCTGCTCATAAATAGTTCATAGAAAGGGTGATGGTTTGTAGACTTTCAATACATAAGAAATCACATAAAATACTTTTAAAGAGATTATAAAATCTTGTTTCCTATTTCTGGGAAGCTAGCCAAATTTACTGGTCTTTGCAGATTTATGTGTTGCATATTGGAGCTGTTAAAAAGAGAGAATGGCTATAAAATTCTGGTATTCATAAGGTAAATATCCTTTCCTGTAAGGTCTTATGTCTTGAAGGTTTGATGAATGAATCCAGTATATAAAACTGGAGCAAATGCTTGCATGAATCAGACTCTAATTGGTAAGTCTATTAATGTGTTCACTGCAACTCAAATTCTATTCAAATTAGTACTTGTTAACTATCTAAAAAATCTCCTGACTATTTTTGTCATGTTGAGGTTTCCCTGCAAAATTCTTTGTCTAGTCAAACAGATAGGAAATCTAGTAAAATCAGTGTCTTTGCATTCTGATGGCTGTCCTTTCTTCATCTCCACCACGATATTTGGCACTTAATGCCACCCCATTGTGTCTCTCTAAAATTGTGCCTTTTAGAACATAAGAACATAAGAACTAGGAGCAGGAGTAGGCCATCCAAATTAGTTAAACATGACCTACCCTTCATGAACCCATGCTGGGTGTTCCCAGTGGGACAATTTATAACCAGATGTCTTACTATTTCTTCCTTAATGATAGATTCAAGCATTTCCCCCACTACCAAAGTTACGCTAACTGGCCTATAGTTACCTGCATTTTGTCTACTTCCTTTTATAAACAGTGGCATCACATTGGCTATTTTCCAATCTGCGGGAACCACCCCAGAATCCATGAATCCGTAAAGATGCAATGGTCTCTGCCTCAACCACTGCTTGTGGCAAAGTACTCAATGCTCGATCATCTTAGTGAACAAAGAGATTACTCAAATATTGCTCCTCAATTAATTAGATTTAAATCAACTACATCACTGGTGCAGTAACCAAATTTTACATGAATCATCACAATTAGACAAGAATTTTAGTGGGTTTTTTTTTAACATTTTTGCATGATACTTGTATATTGACCTCTCTGTATAAACTACTTCTGAGCAAGCATTTGGATGTTTATTTCTCCTGTTTCTGTTTTGTGGAGAGAAAAATGGAGTTAACACTTTGACTCTGGTGACTCTTTTTCAGTTCAGGATGCTATGCTAATTGAAAGATAGTCATCTAACAGCCAGGACATCATCCAAGGCGTTTCTCAGAACAATGTCCTAGCCCCAGACATCATCAGGAACTCCGTCAAAAACCTTCTGTCCATTTTGAGATCAGATGTCACACGACACCAGGTTGTAGTCCAACAGGTTTATTTGAAATAGCAAGCTTTTGGAGTGCAGCCCCTTCATCAGGTGAAGTGGGATTTACACATACATATTAATCAATTAAAACATTCAGGTTTGTTTAATACTCTTCCCCCATTTCTGACGAAGGGTCCCAACCCAAAACGTCAGCTTTCCTGCTCCTCTGATGCTGCCTGGCCTGCTGTGTTCCTCCAGCTCCACGCTGTGTTCCTCCAGCTCCACACTGTGTTATCCCATAAGTGGTGTGACCCTTTGATCTTTTACTTATAAATTCTATGTCTGATACCACCTCTCTCACTACCGTCTGAAGAAGGAGCAAGGCTCTGAAAGTTATGGTTTCAAATAAACCTGTTGGACTATAACCTGGTATCGTGTGACGTCTGACTTTGTCCACCCCAGCCCAACACTGACACCTCCACATTATCTTAAGATCGATAGTGGAGATGGTTGCTAACAATTGTGCAATTTTCAATTTAATTCACAATTCGTCAGACATTGAAGCAATCTGTACTTGCACGCAATAGGTTCGGAGCAACATGTAGGCTTAGGCTGATAAAGGGCAGGCTATATCTTGCATACACATATACAAATTAATGACCATCTCCAACAAAAGAGTGTGTAACTATGTCCTATTGACATTCTGTGTGATTGCCATTGCTGAATCCTTCATGGGTCCTGTAGCCACCATTAACTAGGAATCTAACTGACCCAGCCATGTATGTTTCAAATTTTTCGTTCATGGGATGTGGGCATTACTTTCTGGGCCAGCATTCATTGCTCATCTGAAGTTACACTTGAGAAGGTAGTGGTGAGCTGCCTTCTTGAAGTGCTGCCCTCTGTAGACCCAAAATACTGTTAGGGAGGTACTTCCAGGATTTTGACCCAAAGACACTGAACGATCAGTACTATGTTTCCAAGTCTGAGTAATGAGTGGCTTCGTGTGAAACTTGCTGCTGGTGGTGTTCCCATGTATCTGTTGTCCTTGTCTTTTGAAGTGGTAGTTGTTCTGTGGTAATGGTTGCTACCAGCTTACCTTTGTCTTTATTTTGTCTTGAGCCAATTTAGATTAGCGGTACAGTACATGGATACACTGAGCTTCTACACAACATACACTGTTCTGAGGTAACAAGAAGGTTAATTGATTGATAGTAACAAGTACATCCTATGTTTGAAGCATAACTATTAGCCTTGAGGGAAATACATCTGCTCCCACCTTTTCTTCAATAGCAGACTGTGTGACATTAGTAGAGTGGACTGAGGCAGTGTAACAGAACATTAACCCTTCAGAACTATTATCTTATGCAATACCATCTACATACTTAAGGCAGCACAAAGCAGATTGCTTGATTGGCAGCCACATCCTCCAGCTTAAACGTTCATTCCCTCCAGCACTGTGCATCCTGATTGCAGTGTGCACCATCTGCAAGATGCATTGTAGTAGATTACTAAGGCTCCTTAAATAGCACTGTCAAAACTGTGAACTCTATCACCTGCAAACTAAAAGGCAGCAAGCACATCACTATCACTATCTGCAAGGTCTCCTGCAAGTACCAAATTGCTCTGACTTAGAAATATATTGTTGTTCTTTCATTATTGTGGGATCAAAATTCTGGATCTCCTACTTAACAGTACTTGGCATACCTATACAATACTGACTGCCACGCACCATAAGGAAATATTTCTCCATCACCTCCTTCAGGTTAATTAGAGATGGAATATAAATACTGGTTCTGGCAGTGATGCTCACGTTTCAGTAATGGTTAAGAAAAATAAAATCAGACTTCAAGAAGGAAGCTTTGCCAACGTTATCCATGCCTGGAGAAGAAAATTTACAAGTAATCTGGTGGCCACTATGCCTTGGGGAAATACATAAGATGATCAGCTGTACTTTTGCTTATATGTAAGACATTGGCACATGTCAAAGAATATCTGTTTATTTTTAAGGGCTACATGTCAGGTAAAATGTTTCCTCTAGCTTTTCCATAAATTAATGTTTAAATAACTTGAGTCCAGTTTCTGTCTCTGCAGAGCACAGGAAGCACCCAAATCAAAGACAGAGCCCTGATGCTTGCAGTACATTACCCTTCCTTGCAGGTCTTGACACAATTGAGTAGGCCATTCTCCTCAAAATCCTCTTCTCCTTTGAACATCTTCATGGTACTACCTAGCTTAATTCCACTCCTGGCTATCTGATTGTAGCCAAAATGATTTCTCATCAAGCCGTATTGATAAATTTACAGGCCTATTTCCTTTGGTTACTGCGCCAGTGATGTGGTTGATTTAAATCTAATTAATTGAGGAGCAATATTTGAGTCATCTCTTTGTTCACTAAGTTGATCGAGCATTGAATACTTTGCCACAAGCAGTGGTTGAGGCAGAGACCATTGCATCTTTACGCGTTAATTGCTAAATATTTTGAGACAGAGAAAGATTCGGCGCTTCTTCCTTTTCAGTTAATGTTATTATTTAAGACATTTATTGAACACTTTTATTGATGTTTATTCAGTCTCTGTGTTAAGTGTTTAATCTCTTGATGGCAATATTGGGTTTTGTTGCAGCTTTTATATATTTAATACCAAGTTAATGCACGTAGTGCAGAAAATTATCAGGCTGAAAGTTGGTGAAAGACGAGTTTAAAAATTTAATGACTATGTCATGTTAAGAACCATGTTCCAATATACACATTGGCACAAGTGTTAAATAGCTAACACAATTTATGAGCATCTACAGGACATGGTAGTGCAATTGATTCTGAGAATCGGATACAGTGGTGACTTGTTTGGCAAGTTCCTAGAATGTCAAATATGGGCGTGTTACAGGTTCTGCTGTACATTATAGTATGGTCTGCACATTGTAGAAATTATTTCTTTTCAGGTTATTGTTTAAGCTATAAGAAAAGTATTTTGGTGGATATAATTTTTTACCCATGGTTGTTTTGCATGCTTAATGCTGCTGTGATATGATTGCTTAGAGTCTAGAAGTCATTTCCAAATTTTCAGTATCTAGGCACACTTCAATGAGACAACCATTCCACAGCACGCCCACTTTTTTTCACACCACATGTGCATTATGGGAAGTCTACATATGCAAGGCTCTGGAGGCTTGCGCATGTATTTTAGATAGTGGTGGCTGGTGTCAGCAAACACAGCCTCCAATAATCGGCACCAAGGCTCCGGAGCAGTTTGGAAACACGCACACTGCCTCGAACTTTAGTTAAAGCAACGCTGCTTCTAGAGAATTTCTTGGCATACTTCTCACCTTACGGTTGCTGCAGTGCTCCAATTGAAAACCACTGTCGTGGAACATTAATTTTCTTCTTGCTTTCAACTGTATTGATTCAATGATGAAGTAAGCCAGAAATGTACATTCAACTAAACTAAATCATAAAATGAACTTCATACATTGAGTATCATTTTTGTTACTGAAGTGTATCTTGGGCAAATTGAGTACAAGTGTATTTTTTTTCTGGAATGTTTGCTTTGTTTAAATTAGTTGAATTCCTAGTGTGCTACGGAAAATTTACTTCTGAAGGCAAGACTTGGATATATCTGGTTTTATATATTTGGTGGTAGAATGACATTGAACCTAATAGTGTATATTCATTATAAACAAATAAAGTTAAACCCTTGTGCAAAATGAAAATGTGATCATTACAAAACTCATAATGTTTTGAACTGTTAACCATTTGCTTTTCACTCTCCTCTGTAGGCTCAGCTGCTGGATTTGAAATCGGAGCTGATCGACACCCAAGCTGAGAAAGTTGTGTTAGAGAAAGAAGTACATGATCAACTTCTCCAGCTTCATGCTGTCCAACTGCAGCTGCATGCTAAGACTGGGCAGAATGTTGACTCAAGCTCAATCAAGGCTAAACTAGTATGTTCTAGCAACAAAGCTACTTACTTTAATCCTCAGACAATGAAAATTGTTTTGTTCAGTCTTATTTAGAATGAATTATTTCAAGGTTAATTTTTTTTTCCAAATCAATTTTCTTGAGCCTGTCAAGCCACAGTTCGAAATACAAAAGACTCTTAAAAAAGTCTGCTTCCCCTAGAAACATTTACTACTTCTGTAGACTAGTTTCTTGGAAGTTTATTCCATTTTTTTGATATTTTGCTCTCATCACATTTTTATTTTTAGCCATAGAAAATGATGACATCTTCAAACTCTCATGGAAACTGGAGCATGCATAAATTCAATGGGAGACCGATGAATAATAACCAGAAATGAAAATTTAGTTGCTGTTCCTCCTGCTGTAGCCTACATTCCCAGGTAGCTTAGGTACATTGAGATCAGTTACTGTCCTCTACTGCTGACTGCTGAGTGCTGAGATCAGCTAATTCAGTACAACTCGATCACTAAACCTGAGCAACTTTTCACTGGCATAGCACAGTCCTTTGTCATGTTGTGTATTATTCACTAAAACTTTGGAACTTCAGAAAGCTGTTTTATGCTGGATGAATAACTCCAAAGTATGCTGAAATTCTAACCTGCTGAATATTCTTCATAAAGCAGTTCTCAGCAAAGAGATACAAAGGGTGATTCTGAAATCAGATGTACCCACTTGAAACTTGCTGCGATCTTCCATCCGTTAAAATCAATATAATAAAATTGAAGTTCAATGCTATAGACTTTTAAGATGCAGTTATTTGGATATACTAGATATTTTATAGACTGTCTCTTGAAACACTCTGTCAGTGGCCCTGTTATTTATAGAGGAGGATTTTGTGATGGGAATAGACGGGTAGGTAGCAGCTTTCTTCTGGAATTCTAGGTTCTCCACATGCTGTAGGGTTTTAACTCCACATTGTGCATTTTTGATTTCAGCCAGGGTTCTTCCCTAGAAACTGGCCTGATTGGCAGGCTTGTTTCTCTGATGAGCAGAAAATGCTCTTGAAGAGACCACAACTCCGGGAATAGACCATGAGACTGCAGTTATATTCATCGAAGTGTGGGTAGGGATCTGGACTTAATGGATGGTCACTAATTGGCTGAGAAGGGTTCTGATCCCCAATCCTGGGAGGAGGTATTTGAATGGATGGGTGGTATTAGGCTTATTCTGATGGTGAGCTGGGATAGGTAAAGTTGGTAGACTGACAGGAAACACTCCTGCTTCTCCTAGCTATAACTGTATTGTAAATATATTTGTTTTTTTCTGGAAACAGTCCTAACCTCCATTCATCAGCTGAGTTTTCTGAGGCTTGAAAGACAGGTCAATAATATTTAAATTGTTGTATGGTGGCATGCTTCCTTGTGCAAATTGGAGGTGAACTGCAACTTTGTAGTCTTTCAGGTTTTCTCTAAGCAGCAGTCAATGCAAATAATTCTTCACTTTATGTTGCCATAAGCAGAGTTTATTTGGAGTTTCATTGTTTTATTCTAAGTGTTGCTTTATTCACTAATGTAATCATAAAGCCATTGATGACTTGGATATAGATACTTTTTATCAACCTTTTCAGTCATATTATCATAGATCATAGATCATAGAATCCCTACAGTGTGGAAACAGGAACCCGGGTCCCTGGCACTGTGAGGCAGCAGTGCTAACCACTGAGCCACCATGCCTCTGGAGCAGGTAGGACTTGAATCCAGGCCTTCTAGCCCAGAATTAAGGACATTGCCACTGCATCAGTTGCTAAACTTGATGACTCAAAGAAGAGTAAGTTGTGAAAAGGACATAAGGCAAAAATGGATGGTTAAGTGAATTGGCAGAAATTTGTGAGATGGCATATAATGTGAGAAATTGTGAACCTTTCCACTTCGGTACGCGGACTACGAAAGGTGTGTATTATTTAAATGGAGCAAGGGTTACTAAAATTCATTAATGAGAGGTAGGCATCACTTTATTGCCCGTCCTTAGTTGCCTTCAAGAAGCTGAGCTGCCTTCTTGAACCACTGCAGTCCATTGCAGAACTCTTATGTACATAGAGATTTGGCTGTTTTGGTACAGGAATCACAATAATGTATGGAGGTACAGCATGTGATTAGGAAGACAAATGGGATATTTTTATTTGTTGCAAGGGGGGTGGAATGTAAGGTATGGATGAGACCACATCTCGAGCACTGCGTACAGTTTGGATAATCTATTTTAAAATAGAATATAATTGCATTAGAAGCAGCGTAGAGAATGTTCCCTTAGTTGCCGGGGATGACATGATTGTCTTACAAGTTAAGTTTCGACAGGTTGTGCATGCATGTGTTGGATTTTCGAAGAATGAAAGGTGATCTTAAGAGCTGAGGGGTCTTGACAAGCTGGATGCTGAAAGGATGTTCTGTTGTGGGGGACAGTAGAACAAGGCTACACAGTTTAAAATAAGGGGTCATTCATTGAGGATAGAGGAGGAATGTCAGCCTGTGGAATTCTTCTTAGCCCAGAGAGTATTGGAATGATGGCAATTGCATACCTGTAACATTAGATAAATCCAAGTTAGATTCTTGACTGACAAGAGTAAAAATTTATTGGGGAAAGCAGAGGCCATGGTCTTATCAAATGGTGGCGCAGGCTCAAGGTACCAAATGACCTACTCCTATGCTTCGTTTGTAAGTTTGTGTGTTAATATTGAAATATAACCTCTGCTTTGCTTTTGGACAAAATCCACCGATTACTCCTTTGTTTTCCTGTGAGTGTTTTAACTTTTGTAATGTACTAAAATGTCCCTTGTCTTCCTAATACCATTTTCTTTCCTGCCCCAAGTCTGTCCTTTCAGTGGATGAGCTGGTAAGTGAGTGCACTGGTGTGATTATTTTTCTCTCGATTCACTGACAACCGTCACTGCCTTCCACCAATCTTATTCTTTCACTATAAGTCATGCAGCGTAATATATTTTTGAACTGGAGTGCTGGATTAACTGTTGGCACAGAGTACAATACTTAATGTGCCCTTTCATAAATGTCAAACTATGATAATTTTTACTTCTGTGAGCAACAATGATACATTAAAGCAGCTTTTAAGAATGATTTGCTAAAGCTATGTAACTTGCCCATTTCTGCTAACTTCAGTTAATTGAAGATTTTTAATTTTGGGTATTTTAATAAAAGCATAGATTTATACATTTTTCAGAACTTTTTACCTAGGTATAATAGATGTTCTAGAAATGATTTATTAGTTTATGCCATTTATAAGAGTTAAGGGAGCCTTTTTAAATTATTCTAAGTGCAGTGAATATTCTTCATTTTATGAGCAGCTTGTGATTGCCATAACAGCTACTAGACTTGTGATGCTTAAGATAATTATGTGTATTGGTAACCAATGTGTCTATTTTTCTGAAAAGGAAAAAGAATTAGAATCCAATAAAAAAGAAAAAGTGAAGGAAGCAAAGCTAGAAGCTGATGTGAAACTGCTGCGAAAAGAGAATGAAGCATTGCGTCGCCATATAGCAGTTCTACAAGCTGAGGTATATGGTGCAAGGCTGGCTGCTAAGTACCTTGATAAAGAGCTGGCAGGCAGGTGAGGAGTTACTCTTGATGTATATTCCTGTATCTCTAACAGAAAGCAAGCTAGGACTTTTCAGACATAAATAATTTGTCTTTAATATCTCGGTTGTGATAACTTATGAAACCAATAAATAAAATCACATTACTTTACCATTTGCAATACTAATGCACATATAAGGTAGCATTTTAAGGTATTAAAAGGAAATTAAATTGTCACAGCCTGAGTTGAAGGGAATTGGAATTCGTACACTTTACATAGATGCATTTGATGAGCATAATCTTTATTTTATATAGAGTTTCAGGTTATCTTAGTTAGCACATTCTATACACCTTAATCCGTGTGGTGAATTTAATGTAGAGTCCAGCGTGAAGTCTGGGTGTGAGAAATATAACACCATAAGACAAAGGAAAAGAAGCAGGCCATGCAGAGCAGACTAGATGGGCTGCTATTCAGTAGGATCATGGATGATCTGATAACCATCAGCTCCATTTTCCTGCGTTTTCCCCATTATGCTTGATTCCCTCACTGATTAAAAATCTGTCACAGTCTTGAGTATGCTTAATGATCCAGGCTGTACAGCTCTCTCTGGTAAAGAATTCCAAAAATTCAGTATCCACTGATACAAAAACTTTATTCTGAGATTATGCCCTTGAGCCCTAGGCTCTCCTACGAGGAGAAACGACCTAAGGCCAGCATTCATTTCATATCCCTAATTTTCCTTGAAAATATGGAAATGATTCACCTTCTGTAATCACAAAAGTCTATGAAACTTAGATAAATTCATGGTGCTGAAAATGTTGATCAAGACAATATTCACTTTCTAAAGGTGAAATGGTTGCACCCGAGTCACTTGCCTGTTTCTTTTCCTTAGATGTCCACTATACATTTTCTGCATTTTCTATTTTTATTTCACAGCAAATTTGATTTTCCCATTGTGGTGAAAAGGAACTTCACTTGGGTCATGCATTGGTTTAGCAAGCAAGCAGCCTCTGCTTTTTGTTGACGCATGTAAGGGCAAAAACATCCATCTTTCTAATGTTTAATACTTTGTGCAGAGTGCAACAAATCCAGCTGTTGGGTCGAGACATGAAAGGACCTGCTCACGACAAACTCTGGAACCAGTTGGAAGCAGAAATACATCTTCACAGACATAAAACTGTTATTAGGGCATGTCGAGGGCGCAATGACCCAAAACGACCTCTGCCCATGCCGCCTGGGCACGTACGTAAAATTCAAATTTTTACTGTTTGAATGAAAGATATTATTTACTTGTGTGTAAGTTTAAAAACTTTCCAAACGATGAAAATCCCCTGGAATTGTGCAGTTTGAGATTTTATATATGAACCCAGAGGACGTGATGCTAAATAACTATTTTGCAACTATTTTTTAAAAACAAAGAAAAAAAATGCTGCTAAATTCTTAGTCATAGAAGAGGTAGTTCAGCCATTGGATAGGCTCAGATTTGATCAAAAAGTATTAGGTTGTCTGGATATTCTTAAAGTTGATATGGCATCGGCACTTGATCAGCTGCATCTGTGGATACAGAAGGAATTAAGTGTGAGAATAGAGAATGCACTGCCCATTACCTTCTAATCCTTCTTAGGTACAAAATGGATATGATACACTGGAGAATTCTAAATGTTACATTGTTTTTGAATAGGTGTGTGAGGATAAGCCTAACAACTGCACACCAGTTAGCTTAACCCATTGGTGGGAAAGCTTGTAGAAACAATAAACTGGGGAGAAAATTGACAAAATTAAGGAAAATAAGTTGCATACATTTAAATAATGTGTTTTTTCAATGAAGTAACAAAAGAATTCTTAAGGATGATATAGTTAATGTGACATAAATATATTTCCAGTAGACATTTGATAAAATGCAGTAAAGCTGGCTGTCAGCAAAATTGTAGCCCTTTGAAGAAAAATGACAGTACCTATATGTAAATGAAGATGGTTCACTGACAGAAAACAGTATCAGTGATTAGTCAGTTTTTGTAAGTTGGCCATGGTCTCCTGCAAATTCTATTTCGTCTCTGAGGAATCCCATCTACTCAAATAATTATTGACATGCATATTTGAAAACAATCCATTCAAAAGCACCTTTGTATTCGATTCTGAGCATCACATTTTAAGAACGATGTTAAGGCCTTCAAGAGAATGTAGAAGGGATTTTATAGAATTGTACTAGGTATTATCATAATATTTTTCATCTCTGTACACAGTTCTCCCAATGCTGAAATTTTTGAATAATAAAAATCGTGAAAATATAATGTTGTTACACATTTTGCCTCTTAGATTTAACGTCATATTCTCAATAATTGCCAAATCAGAATATTTGATTGGAGTTGCTAATTTATTCTTGTGTGCCCAAGGTCAGGTTTCACTAGAGTCTTGTGTTGTCAATGCTTCAGCTGTTATTTAATTATCTCATTAAATCATTTCATTTCATGTTCTCCAATTTATACTTTTTTTTTGGCAAACACAGTTTTCTGCTGCTCATTAAGAGTTTGTCATCATTTTCATTTGTCAAAATCATTTACCACTTTTCCTTCCTCAAATAGGATCCAAATATCATAAGGAAGTCCCAGGGTGTTGGACCAATTCGGAAAGTCCTGTTAGTCAAAGACGATCATGAAGGACTTGGCATATCAATTACAGTAAGTCTGCTTTAGAATCTACTTACTGAGATTCACATAGCTATCTAGAACAGGAATACACCAGTTTGGACAGAACCAAGGGAGGCTGTTTTTGTTGCTGAAGACCAGATTCAGGAGCTTCAGATTTGTCTTAATTTAGGAAGTTTAAATGGTAGGTCCTGTAATGGACAAATTTTTCATTGATTTCCATGATACAAAAATGATATGCAGCATATCTTTGATCATAGGTCAAAGAATCCCCACAGTGGGAACAGGCCCATCTGCCCAATAAATCCACACTGACCCTCAGAGCATCCCATCCAGACCCATCCCCCTATAATCCACCTAATCTACACATCCCTGAACACTATGGGCAATTTAGCATGGCCAATTCACCTAGCCTGCACATCTTTGGATTGTGGGAGGAAACTGGAGTACCTGGAGGAAACCCCCGCAGACACAGGGAGAACATGCAAACTCCACACACAGTTGCCCGAGAGTGGAATTGAACCCGGGTCCCTGGCGCTGTGAGGCAACAGTGCTAATCACTGAGCCACCGTTCTGCCTCAATCTTGCAATATACGGTAGCTCTATGAGCAGTAACGTCTAGTGTCTCAAGATTTACTGGGTTTTTTTTGTCCCAAGTGTTTTAGATCCATGGGCCTGTGTAGATTGTGGCAAGTAATGTAGGAAATGTCACTTAACCACCTCTACACACAAGCTCCCACCACGATGGGACAAATGAGTCAAGAACTCTAGATTCTGTGTCATGGAAAGTAGGCTACTTGGTTTCCTGTAGACTCCCTGATTTATCTTTTTTAAATCTCTCCTCGGCAGAAAGTTTGTAATTGACTATTTTGGACTTGTTGCTTTCTTGATTGATAAATATCGTGTATCTGTTATCTATTGATTAAGATATAAGCAAATTAATGAGAATATTATTCTCATAAAATTATTTTTTTGAGGTTTATAATGTTCCACGATGTACACAAAGTTAAACAGATTAGATGCACCTGTATTGGTGTATATTGAAACAAATGAATTACGGTTGAATTTGTGAATATTATCTGACCTTTCATTTCATTCAAGCTAACAACTGATATTGTCTAGTTAAGAAGTAAAGTTGCATTGAAAAACTAATGTTGTGATTTGCCAGTTGATGTTTAATTTAGTATCGGATTGTCACCTGGATATAACAAGAATATACATCCATTAAACATACAAATAGAGAACAAAATATCAGCAATTTATAGAATGTACACTAAATAAAAAGCAACATCAGAGTGTATGGTTGGGAAGCAAAGGCAAATTTGAAGAAAAAGATTGAAATTAAGTGTTTGGAAGTAGCATTGGGATGAATTGTAGGAGTTTTGATATGGAACCAGAATTTCATTGCAGCTAAATAAACAGATAACAATTAATTTCTCATTTTAATTGTACTCAATGTTTGAAGAATGGGTGGTGCATGCAGATACGCAGCTGGTAATACTGGTGAGATATGGTAGGTGAACGCATGAAAGGATTTAAACAAGGCTGAATAAATCCGCTTGGGTATGAGAAGTTGGTGAAGTTTGCAGAAGATTAAATTGTTGGACAGTGAAGCAGAAAACAGGCAAGTTGTACTTTGCAATCTAGATAAGTAGTTTGAAAGGAAAAGGAGGTCAGCTCAAAGTATTCAAGAAATTGTCTTGGAGTGACAAAATATGGACTTGGGGTTAACAGTAGCAGAAATTTGGGAACAAAAACAAGGAAAATTCTGAGGTTGAAAAAAATATTGGCAATCATAAATAAATCTGTTGGGTTTAAGTAGGATGCATCTCTTGGACTAGTTTGCACCTCTTGGTAGCAGTTTGGGAGATTGAATAAGCCTTGGGCACGGGCAACACGGTGTGACTGGGAGCCAAAGACAATACTGACAAAATTACAAATAGTTGTCCGGAGGAAGTTGCACCTCGGTAAAGGAACTTTAATGCTGCCCTGAGAATATTAATGTGCAATCTATAATCCCATCTTCAATCAAAAGTGTAAGATGTCGCTTTATTGTGAGAGTGAGGTAAATTTTTACAAGTTTAGTATTCCCTCTGATCTATATTGTATTTCCTAATAGTATGCATGCATTGAGATTTTTATATGCATGTTAAGAAAATTCCCATAACATTGAGTCACCATGTCAGTTTTTTTTTACTCTTTAATAAGCGAGGAGTTACATTTTTTATTGGTTAAAACTTTACAGTAGACTTTACTTATTTAAACACTACTGCTCTATCAGGAGGTGTTGTAACAACTTGTAGCATATCATATAATGGGATAATTTATGGGATTAAAAATAAAAAGTGCATTGTCCAGATGTTACTGTTCCTGCTTTTAAAATATGTTACTGCTTTTAAAATACAAAACAGGGTGGCAAGGAGCATGGAGTCCCAATTCTAATATCAGAAATCCACCCAGGTCAACCTGCTGAGCGATGTGATGGCCTGCATGTTGGAGATGCCATACTAGCAGTTAATGGAATTGATCTGAGAGATGCCAAACACAAAGAAGCTGTTACTATTCTCTCCCAGCAGGTAATTAAACTGACCTACTATCGAGGAACATGTGTAATTTTAGTGTTTACTTGCTGAACATTTGTCACTGGACCTACCATGTATTTCCTGCATTTTAACTTGCACATATCTTGACAAAAAGTTATTTACGTGTTTACATGAGGAACTTTATAAATTTATAGTCCATTTATACCATCTTGCAAATTTAAGAATGCTCTGCTTTTTCATATAATTCAATAATTCTGCTTTATCAACATAGAAAGTTACAATAATCTTTTTTCAACGTTTAACTGTAGAACATTTAAGTGTATTCTGAAAGCATAAATAGAACATTTCAAAGTAGTAACAGCACAAAGACATGCCATTCAATCCAATAGATCGATGTTGATATTTCTGCTCCATACAGACCTCCTTGTGTAAGATCAGCATATCTTCTTATTCCTTCATCCCTTGTCTGGGTATCAAGGTTCTCCTTGAATGCATTTTAGTGCTATTCACCTCAACTGTTCTTTTTCCCTTGGTTAGAATATGGAACTGCCAAAGTGTGAAGAGATTTTCCTCAATTTCACAACTGATTTAGTAGTATCCACTTTATGAACCCCACCACTGATTTCAACTGCAATGGAAATGCTTTGTCTATATGTCAATACTGTCAAAGCCTTTCATAATATTAAAAACCTGTATTAGGTCACACCATAATCTTGGTTTTACAAAAAGTGGTCTTGGCTTGTAGAACATTTCCTTATAAATCCAATACCCTGGTGAATTGTTTTACATCTCCCTTCCATGCCCATATGTGCTTTTTATAAAATGAAGAGTAGAACTGCTCGCAGTCCCCTTTTTGGTCCAATCAATGTTCTATACAGAATTGTCATTCAGCAAAAAAAAAATGCTGGCCTTGCCAGCAACACCTGCATCCTGTGAATAGATAAAAAAGGGTATAATTGTAGTTCAACATAACTTATCTGCCCTTCAGTACCATTGGAAATAAACCTGTGATTCTTTTCTCTAAATGAATTGTGTTGCTCCTTTCAATGATTTATGTATTTGTACCACAAGATCTTGATGTTAATCTACCTCGTTTTAACATATTTTCAAAGGAGTAGGTCACCTTATTCTTCAGCCAACTGCACTACTTCACAGTTTTATATATGTTGACGTTTATTTGCCTTATGAAGAAATTAACTTTATGCCTAGGCATTTTCTGAAGTGTAATATGGGGGTTCTGACAATCAGTCAAAGACCGGAAAATGTAATTGCTACTTTCCTGACTATTGATTCTGTTTGACTGGCTGAGTGTTTCCAATGTTTTGTGTTTTTATTTGAGATTTCCAGCAATGCCAGTAATTTTATTTTTGTACATTGTAGAACCACTTATTTCAGGACTAAAACTAAAGCTACTTTTTGTTTTAAAGAGAGGAGAGATTGAGTTTGAAGTGGTGTATGTTGCTCCAGAGATAGACTCTGATGATGAAAATGTGGATTATGAAGATGAGACTGGGCATCGATATCGCTTGTATCTTGATGAATTGGAAGAAAGCAGAAATGCAGCTGTTGGCAGAAATGATGGCAGTGGTGATGCCAAGCCCCTAGCAGGTAGATATTTCAAAATGTTTACTAAGAGTGACTAAACATCTTAAGGCACTTAAGTACCATTTAAATACTATGCACAGAATTTTTCCAATCTCGAGACATTTCAAATACTTTACAACACTTAGACAGCGTCGGTTGTAATACAGAGAAATTTGACACCAATTTGTGCTCAGCAAGGACTCATAAACAATTTTGTGATAATAACTAGATGATCTGTTTGAGTCATGTTGGTCAAGGAATATATTTTGGCCAAGAGACTGAGAGAATGCCTTGCTTTTGCTTCAAATAGTGCCTCCTCTGCCTGAATGCTGGCTGAATTCTTGGTGTGCCATCTCAGGTTTTTATTTGAGTTATATGTTCCAATCTCCAAATTAGAACTTGAACCCAAATCTTTGACTTTCTGGGTTCAGAGATAAGAGTTCTATCACTGAGCCAATGCTGATGACCAAAGTTTTAGATTGAATAGAGATTATGTTGTGTTTCTTCTGGAACTTGCTCCGTTCCAGTATTTTGCCCAAATGTATAATCTCCAAGTGAAGCAAGATTTGAGTATCAACAGAGTTGCCGTATCTGTCAACAATTAAGCTATATCTTACCTTTTCTATATCTATATACATATTTATATGTCATTTATAGATACGTGTTTAAACACACAAAAAAAAGTCTCGTTGATTTTTCTCCTTTGTGTCCTGGTGCACTGGGGCCATCATGGGCACTTTATTGTGCAGCTGATATGTACTTCAGCAAAGACCTAAGATTTTTTTGATCTGTGCACTGAATTAGGTGTTGCCCTTAGCAGCCTAATTGTTGGGTGAATATTATTTCTTTTCTTTCACTAGAGGTTCTATTTTAGAAATTAGTTTCTGTTTCTCCCTGCTGAATATCTGCATATTTCCCATGTGATAGGGCAGGTCTGTATTTTTATGATTGTTGCCAGCTGCTAGCAAGTGTTTATTGTGCCAACGTAACCACTTGAGTATTCCTGAAAATTTGCTTCATAGTATTAAATAATACTTTTACATTTTTTTTGTGGAGTGAAAAAATGTCACTAATATAAATCCTAAAATGTCTATACCAGTTGCATGCATTTTCACATAAGATATTAACACTGACTTTTTTCGCAATAGTGACAGAGCAGAAACCAGTTCTAGATGCCATCTTAAATGGGGATGCAGGAACAAGCAGTGAAACCGCTTCAGAAGATGCAGCACCCAAACAAAAAGATTGTGCAGAATGCTCATCTTAAGTTGTCCCTATGTTACTTGAACAATAAAGTGATATTTCTGCACTTGACTGCCAGTACCGAAGGAACATCGTGTGAATGTGATCAACTGTGTATACCTATATTGAAAATAATGTCTATAAGGGATCACCATGATTATCTTCTGTGCCTAAGGAGTTCCAAATATTGTATACCATAGAGTTGCATTATTAACGGTTCTGCATGTATGAAAATATTTAGATGTTGTATTAATTAACTATCACAAGTAAATTGTTGGGTCTGTATGTTCTGCTGTTACAGCTACCTTAAGTTTTGAAATTAGTGGGAGATTTAGCATGTACTAGGTGCTAGTTTACTAGTTGGTGTCTTTTGGAGTATTTTCAAACTACCAGTTGCCTTTCCCATGGGGGTTCTTTTTGTGCTCAATATCTGCATAAAAAGCACTTTCATGTGTTATAGTTACGTTCTGTCAATCTATTCAGTGATGCTGCTCCTAAATTAAACCATAGTCCTTTGGGGAAAATTTGACATTGCATTTGCTTCTTGTTTTTCATATGTGATTAATCGGAACATCTAATTTGTCTTGAAATATATGCAGAACTGTTAATTGGATTTCCTAATGGTACAATAGAACTGTCCGCGCCCTTGGCCTTCTCCATAGAGCATAGATGCATTGTATTGAATGTTGCTGTTAATGTAGATAGAAATTCGCAGTTAACAATTAGTTAATATCTACAAATAGTAAAAGTGTGATGTCTTATGTTTAAACTTTATGATACAGAAATAATGAGTCAATGAGATATAGATTGTTAGGTTATATAACTGAATCTCATTGGAAGACTAATCTCTTGGAGTACATTTCTTAATCCAGCAGGAAGGATTATTTAATGATACCTTGACAGTTACTTTGTTGTAAGTACTCACTTCCTATGTATCTTCAATCCAAAATTGAAATGCACTATTTGTAATTATCAGGTTATCCTGTTAAGGGGATAAAATAGAACATTTGGTAAAGTTAAGGTGACCTTGATATATTTGATATAGTGTCACTTCTTCAGGTGCATTGCATCCCTGGAAGAGAAGCCTGTTGTATGAAGTGGCCTCCATGCCCTGTGAATCCTGGTTTTCAAGTAGAGCAGGTGCAGAATGAAGTTCATATCACATTAAAATTCAATACAATTTCCAATGTGTGCAGACATGCTTAAGGATGCTTAATAACAAGAATCTGGGGCTGGGAAAGCTCACAGTACCATAACAAATGGTTATTTAGGTGGAAAAATGTTTTAAAAAGCACAATACAGTAGCTGTTGGAAACTAAAATAAAACCAGAAAATACATTAATTATTTAGGTCGGGTAGTATTTGAGGGGCAAGAGAGGGAGAAAACAGGCTTGGCATTTCAGTCAATTACTTCTTGTTAGATGAAAATAACTTACTTTCTGAACAAAAATCTTCCAAAAATGGTATCATCGCTTTTCCTGTTTTTATCTATATTTACACACGAGAGTTCACACTCTTTCTATTTATATATTATAATGGAACAAACACTTTTATAGTGCAAGTGTGTTCTCAGCCGCACTAGCGATTTCCTCACTATTTGTGTATAAGCAACTCTATTGTACATACATCTTTATTGGATTTTTAACTATTTATAAAGTTACAGTTTATGCTTATTTTTATGTCCCCTCCCCATCCCTTTTCATCGCTTTAAAATTGTACCATAAGTGACTGTTGACTGCTATTACACACTGACATCTGGGTTTATTCACTTGCTGAAGTGGCTTGAAATTTCTTCCATATTATATCATCCACTTATTTTCCTTGACAATTTCTCTTTTAAATATCATTCATTCTCCACTGCTTCTGAAGCCTCAGCAGAAGTAGCAATACCATATTCTAAATTTTTCGTCTATCACTGAAAGATGTAAATGAGTCACCCAGTAGATAGGTGCACAGAATTTGAGGTGCAACAAATTTGTTGTGCATCTATGGGAATGTAGATTTTATTTCTTGCAATTTCATGTCTTGTCACAAGGTGTTCAAATGGAATGCGTAGGAATCTTTGATGTGCCAAGATCCTGTACTTCTGATTTCACAATATTCATGATGATGCTTATGGTAGAGACATCCTCTCTTATCTGGAAAACTTCTCATCTCAATGTCCCATTACATAATGTGATGGAATATTCTTTTACATAACTATTCATTTTAATATCCTTTAACACTGGGAATACTGGCCGTGAAATTCATTTAGTGATCTATGCCTCTTGCCTCACGGCACAAAATTTTGACTTTGTGAACGAAACAGTGGAGAAAATGGAAAAGCTGTTTTAATTTATTTCCTATTCACTTGTTAGAGTATTGTTTACATTTGGTTAACACTTCAATATATTTATGGCTTATATTCATTTCTTTATGCATTGGGAAGTCTTAACCCGGATGAGAATATAATCATTATAGTTTTGCAGCCAAGCATAATTACAGAAAACCAAAAATAGACTAAAATAACTCGGGACAAAAAAAGTGATTTTCTTAAAACTTTAAAAAGAAATTGAATCTTTCATACCTATGCAGAGAAGCAAGGGATTTGGGAGGATTAGAGTCTGAAAGTTATCTGCAAATGTGAATTTATACAGGATGCATCCAATTACACAAGTGCAAAACGGATGGCATATGGGAACGTTTTCATCTGCAATGTTACTATTCTTAAACACTTTTAAAAGATTTGAATCCCTGGTTCACTTACTTAATCAACGAGAAACCATATCGCTTTTTAAAGAAATTTCTTTGTGGTGTTCATTCAATGTTTTGAAGAAGAAAACAAAACCACTGAACTTGGGGCAAATTTAAATGTAACACTAGTCGTGCTAAGTATTCCATTCTTCCATTTCTGGAGATTTTTGATCAGTAATGTGCCCATGAATATTATGTTGTTTTAGGAGTTTTGTTGTATTTCAAGTTCAGTACCTGTACACAGTAGTGCAGAGCTAGTGAACTAGAATTGCATCAACATTCTTTGTTTACCCGGTGATCAGCATTAGCAACACTCTGGAGAGCTGTGTTGAAAGGCAAGTTAAATTTTAATGTTGACACAAAGCTGACAAAATTGCTACTTGCTCTAGTTATATTTAAAAAAAATCTCCCAGGTTTAACTTGCACTGGTTGAAGTGAGGCTACTTACTGGAAGGGCTACATTCAATTAAGCACCTTCATGTTGGAGTTGCTCCACAGATTTTCTGTGGAACCAATGAAACTGGTTTATATCAGTATGAAGGTGCAACGTAACTAACCTATAAAAGGAGCTGATGTAAAATGTGTTCTCCTTGTCATATTCCCAGCAGTTGGTGTCTGATGTTTTGCTTATGATTCAAAGCAAAGTCTACATTTGTTACAGTCATGGCGCAGATAAACTAGTGCACACCATGCGAACTATTGCAAAAGTATCGGAAATGTGGTTTCTAATGATATTACAGAAGCACTTAAGACTTGTCTACAAAATATTTTGTACATTTGTGTTCCAGTTCAAATGTCACTGAAGAATGAAGGACAGATGACTGTACATTATTCTACTTTAAATGGCTTTGATTTCAAGTGTCATGTTAATGAAAATATTCCTTAGTTAATAGTGTTTCATCTGAAAGTTCGAAATGAATCTTCTCTCATTTATTATTGAATACATAAAATTACAACACAAAAGGGTCAGACTAATTGAAGTGTTGGCCAAAAGCTATGATCAATTCTCAATGACTACATTTGACCTTTAGTGGCGGAATGAATTTCAGGGACATCTTGTAATATTGCTTTCTCCCTCCAATATTCCTTTTTTGTTTACTAGTCTTTTTTCCCTAGGGGGATGGTTAAATTATTGATGTTTATGAATATAATGCATAATATATACATCTGTATAATGAGATGAAATATTGTTTATGAATATTGGTACATAAAAGTCAAAACATTTACTTATACTCAAAAACAGCAGCTAGTAAAATTAGTATGTAATGGCAAATGTATTTTTTTAAAAAAAAATGCCTTTGTATGAAAGTTTTTTTTTCTTTAAATGTGAAGCAGGTTTTGTCCATAAAGGTTCATTGGAAGACAAAAGCAGGATCATTGAAATTATTTGTGCTAACAATTTAATTTTGCTCATATAGATGAGGGAAGTTCATGCTTGTTACTTAATTGATTATGGACTTGTTTTCCAGTTTGTGTATCAACCATTTGATTCGAAACTAGAGGCATTTTGTGTATTTCTCTCCCGTTAATTACATCTAAAACTCATCAGAGGTATTAAGGTTACAAATCGTTGACTTTGCAAGGTATTTTAAAAACAATCAACATGTAATAAGATGTCTGCTGTTAGCACTGCATTGTTTTTAGGATTTGCCTTCCATTTTAATTTTCAGTGTATCCTGCTTTCTTGAATTATTGTGATAGGAGAGATAGGAGTGTCAGTTCAGAGCTATTTTAAACAACTAATTTCCCTTTTTTGATGCCATTTAGAGTTTTGAGCAGGGGGTCCCTGTTATGATGCAGTGATAGTGCCCCTACCCCTGAACCGAGAGACCCGGGTTCAAGATGTGTAATAACATCTCTGAGCAGGTTGATTTAGGAAAAATAGGTTGAATTTAAAAAAAATTAAAAGTCGTGAATATAGATTTTCTTAGTTTGGCTGAATGGGCCAGGACTTCTATCTGCTACTGCTGAACTTGGCCTAGGGCATTCAGCCGAAATACGGTTTGAGGGTTTTTATTTGTACTAGGCTCTGGTTTGGATGTTAGAAAGTTGAACTGCCAGTAAAATACACCAAAATTGAGTTTTCTTAGGGGCTTATGCAACACAATATTCAAGACATTTTCACAGTTATGGCTAACTTTTTGTTCCCTTCATTCATACTTCAATTCTGAAAATATTACATTTAACTGTTGGCCTGTGTATCTGACGTCCACATACCTCAAAGACCTAAAAGAATGTAATTCTGTGTACCTGCTCATGTAGACGTGGATGCAGTCAGTGGCAAAAGAATGGACTCATGGCAATTCTAGATGGAGAAATGGGTAAACAGTAGTTCAGAAGTGTGTATTCCTTCATTGTTACTGACAAACTTCAAATCTTCTGATTTAGATTGTCAAACCCTTAATGCATTTAGCAATCAAACCTGATTCAAACAGCTTATTTGGACTTACTAACTCCAGTGATTAAATTCATTTTCATTTGTTCAGCTATTAGAACAGGTGACCAGGAGAATGGCCATTGAAAAATAGGAACAGGAGTAGGTTATCTGACCCTCCAAGACTGCATTGCCATTCAGTATGATCAGTACTCAGTATTCTGTACCTGCTTTATTCTCATACCCTTTGTGCTCCCAAAAATCAGTCTGGTAAGTCTCGATTGCACTCCCTCAACAGTCCGAACATTCTTCCTCAGATAAGGAGACCAAAAACTGTGCACAATACTTCAGGTGTGAGCTCATCAAGGTTCTATACATTTGCAGCAAGACCACATCTGTCCTTGTATTTGAATGCTGCAGCAGCTGTGGAAGACAGCTTTATATTTGGCTAAGTGGAAACATAACCATTTAGAGCTTTAAAAAAAAGTGGGAATTATTAGATACAAGATAACGCAAATGAATATAAAATAGTTCTCATTTTAGATAGCCTCAGGCTTCTCGATCACAAACACAAAAACAAAGTTGCTGGAAAAGCTCAGCAGGTCTGGCAGCAGCTGTGGGGGAGAAAACAGAGTTAACGTTTTGGGTCCGGTGACCCTTCCTCAGAACTGATGGTGGCTGGGAAAATGTCAGTTTATATGCAGAAAATAGGGAGGTGGATGGGGTAGGGAGTAAACGATAAGATAGAACCCAAAGAGAGAGAAAGACAGTTGGACAGACAAAGGAGTTGCTAACGAAACTCAGGCTTCTCAATTATGTGTAATTACTGTTGGGTAGACAACTATGAAAGAATGAAAAGAGCTCTAGCAGAAGGGCTCTTGTGATACTTGCGTAGTATCCCCATCTCCACACCAAAGAACAGAGGTTCAAGTCTCACCTGTTTCAGAGGTGGCTGACAGGTTGATTGAAAAATATCTAAAAACTGGCAGAGCTGCCAGCTCTTTACCAGATGGTATCTGACTTAGTGGTAGTAGTTTTGATTGAGAAAATTATGTTCAAATCTCACTCAAGGGGTTTCAGCACAGCTTCACTGCAGTACTGAGGTACCATCTAACATGTCAAGTGTAGAACCGAGGCCATCTATGTCTCTAGTGGAGAAAAGCGAATCCTGTGGCATTGTCTGAACAGCAGCAGACTTCTCTTGATGGCTAAAACAGCATTCAAATAACTGACACTGCAAAGAAAAATAAACGTTATTATGATATTTAATTACATGGCAAAAGTACTACAAATTGTTTGGGAGATCCTGAGGATGTGATAGATGGCTTGTAGGTATATGATATGGAAGCATATGGAGGTCTTGTCATTGAGTAGCTTGATGTCTCAACTACTGTCAGCTAGAAAAGCAACTGTAGAACTTAAATTAGGAGATGCAATGGCCCAGTGGTATTATCACTGGACTATTAATCCAGAAACTCAGCTGAGTTCTGGGTACACAATTTTGAATCTCGCCATGACAGATGGGGGAATTTGAATTCAATTTTTAAAAAAAATACCTGGAGTTAAGAATCTACTAATGAACATGAAACCTTTGCCAAATTGTTGGGAAAAAAAACCCCACCTGGCTCACTAATGTTCTTCAGTGAACGAAATCTATCATCCTCACCTAGCGAAGCCTACTTGTGACTTCAGACCCACAGCAAATGATGTTGATGCCAAACTGCCCTGTGAAATGGCCACGCAAGCCATTCAGATTGTATCAATCACTATGAAGTCTCAACAAGGAAATAAAACTGGATAGTCCACCTGGCATTGACCCAGGCACTGGAAACAACAATGGCAGAAACCGGCCTGTCAACTCTGCAAAGTGGGGGGCTAGTGCCAAAGGTGGGAGAGCTGCCTCGCAGCCAAATTAAGTTAATGCCTTTAAGTCATACTGAGTCATCTTTGACAATGTCCCAGAAACCATCATCATCATCCCTGTCCCACTGGCAGGACAGACCCAGCACAGATGGTGGCACAGTAGTTTATAGGAATGGCCCTTAGACTTCTCAACATTGACTCTGGATCCAATTAAGTCTCCACTGCCTCGGATTAAACATGGGCAAGAAAACCTCCTGCTGATTACCATCTGCTGTCCTCCTCAGTTGATGAATCAGAGTTCCTCTATGCTGAATAACATTTGGAGGAAACACTGAGGGTGGCAAGGGTGCAATATTTAAATATTTAAATGTCTACCACCAAGAGTGATTCAGCAGCAACAGTACTGATTGAGCTGGTCAGTGTGATTGGGTCCACAGCAGGTGGTGAGGGTACTTACAAGAGGGAAATACATGTTTGACGTCATCCTTACCAGTTTGCTCCCTGCAGATGCATCTGTCCATGACAATATTGGTAAGAGTGACCCCTGCTGAGTCCTCATGGAGATGAAGTTCTGCCTTCATAATGAGAAGACTCTCCATCATGTTGTGTGGCACTATTACCTTAATAAATGGGACAGATTTCAAACAGATCTAGCAACTCAGGTTTAGGCATCCATTAGGCACTATGGATGATCATCAGCAGAATCGTACTCAAGCACAATCTGTAGCCTCTTGACTGCCATATCCCCCATTCAACCATTACCACAAAGCCCGGGGATCAACCATAGTTCAAGGAGAGTACAGGAAAGCATGCCAGGAGCAGTACTGGGCATATGTAAAAATGAGATGTTAACCTGATTCAACCAAGCTCCCAAATAGGTCTATTGCATGTCAAGCAGCATAAGCAATAGATGCTAGGCAAAGCTAAGTGATTCCACAATCAAAAAATCAAATTAAGATCTGCATCCTGCCACATCCAGTCATGAATAATGAGGGACAATTAAACTACTCACTGAAGAAGGCTCCACAAATATCCCTAACCTCCATGATTGAAGAGACCAACATACCAATACAAAAGATAAGGCTGAAACATTCGCAGCAATCTTCAGCCGGAAGTGTCAAGTGGATGAGCCATCTTGGCCTCATCCAGCAGTCCTCAGCATTACAGATACCAGTCTTCAGCCATTCCTATTCACTTCACATGATTTTAAGAAATGGTTGGAGGCAAGCGATACTGCGAAGGCTATGGGCCCTGACAACATTCTGGCAATAGTACTGCTCCAGAACTTGCTACTCCCCTGACTAAGCTCTTCCAGCACTGTTACAAGAGTGGAATGTACCTGCCAATGTGGAAAATTACCCAGCTATGGCCTGTAAACAAAAAGCAGGAGTAATCCAACTTAGCCACTTACTGTCCCATCAGTCTACTCTTGACCATCAGTAAGGAGGTGGAATGTGTCATCAACCATGGGGCAACATGGTGGCTCAGTGGTTAGCAGTGCTGCTGCACAGCACCAGGGACCCGGGTTCGATTCCACCTTTGGGCAACTGTGTGGAGTCTGCACATCTGTCCCATGTCTGCCTGGGTTTCTTCAGCCCAAAGATGTGCAGTTTAGACAGATTGGCCATGGGGAATACAGGGTTATAGGGTAGGGGTTGTCCTTCAGAGGGTTAATGTAGATTCAATGGGCTGAATGGCCTGCTTTCACACTGTCCAGCTTCTATGATATGGTGTTTTCAATCAGCACCCTCTTAGCAATAAGCTGCTCCATGACATCCAGTTTGGATTCTTCCAGGGCTAATCAACTCCTGACCTCATTACGGGTCCAAACATGGACAAGAGAGCTGAATTCCAGAGGTGAGGAGAAAGTGACAGCCTTTGACATCAAGGCCACATTTGATCGAGGAAGGTGTCAAGGAGCCTGTGCAAAACTGGAATCAATCAGTATCAGGGACCAAACTTTCCTCTGGAAAGAGACATACCTAGCATATAGTTGTAGTTGTTGGTCAGTCATCTCAGCTCCGGGACATCTCTGCAGGAGTACCTCATGGTGGTGTCCTAGGCCCCACCATCTTCAGATGCTTCATCAATGACTTTCCCTCCATCATAAGATCAGAAGTGAGGACATTCTCCAATGATTGTGCAATGATTCAGCACCATTTCTGAATCCTCAGATACTCAAGCAGTCCTTGTTCAAATGCAACAAGAGCTGGACAATATTCAGTCTTGGGCTGACAAGTGACAAGAAACATTGCCTATCATCTGCAATAAGAGACAATCTAACCACTGCCTCTTGACATTCAATGGTTTTACCATCACTGAATCCTCCACTATAAACATCCTTGGAACTAGCATTGATCAGAAACTCAGTTGGACTCATTACAGAAACACAGTGGCTAAAGGAACAGGAGCAGGTCAGAGGCTAGGAAGATTGCAGTGAGTAACTCTCCCTCCTGACTCCCCAAAGCCATTTACGATGCATAAATCAGAAATGTGATGGAATACTTCACACTTGCCTGGATGGGTACAGCTCCAACAACACTTGAGAAGCTTGCCATCAGCCAGGACAAAAGAAACTGCTTGATTTCCATCACATCCATAAGCATCCACTCCCTCCACCACTGACGCTCAGTAGCAGCAGTGTATAGTATCTACAAGATGCACAGCAAAAGTTCCACCATGACACACAGACAGCACCTTCTAAACACATAATCACATCCATTTAGAAGTACATGGGCAGCATAAACATGGGAACAGCATCACCTCCAAACCACTCACCATCCTAGCTTGGAAATATTTTCCCATTCCTTTCCTGTCACTTGGTCAAAATCCTGGAATTTCTTCCCTAATGGCATTGTAGGTCAACTTGCAGTGGATTGCAGCTGTTAAAGAAAGCAGTTCATCTTCTAAAGGGCAACTAGAGACAGGGCAGTTAATGCAAGCCAGCATTTAAACAATGCCACAAATGAATTTTAAAGAGGTCCTGGTAGCCAGCAAGAATTATTTCTGGTACTGTTGACCACCTTGTAAAGTCCTGTTAGGAGGTCCGCATATGCAAATTGCACAACTTCAATGCAGTTTCCCTTATCTCTCCACACACATGAAGCACATGAATAGCCTGATAATTTTTCATCTACATTCATAAATTCTGGGCATGGTACTGGATGCCCTTTACCACCATACATCACAGAATCATTATGGTACAAACTGATACCATTTAACCCATCGTGTGTGCACTCCAAGTATGCATTATGACTCAGTGCCTTTCTTCTGCCTTTTCCAGTAACTGTGCACATTATTACTATTCAAATAATCATCTAACACCTCTTGAATGCCTCAACTGAACCTTTGTTTATGACACTCCCAGGCAGTGCATTCCAGATACAGAGTTCTGAGGAAGGGTCACCTGAAACATTAACTCTGATTTCTCTTCACAGATGCAGCCAGACCTGCTGAGCTTTTCCGGCAACTTCTGTTTTCATTCCAGATACTTAATTACTTGTGTGAAAGTTTTCTTTCTCTCATATTATTTGCTTCTTTTGCAAATCACTTCAAATAGAGTCATACAGCACTGAAACAGACCCTATAGTCCAACAGTCCATGCTGACACTGTTCCTGGACCAACCTAGTCCCATCTGCCTATGTTTGGCCCATAGCCCTCAAAACATTTCGTATTCATGAACCTATCCAAATGTCTCTTAAGCAGTGTAATTATATCTGCATCTAACACTTCGCTGTAAGTTCATTCCACACACTAACCACTCTATGTAAAAAAGTTGCCCCTCATGTCCTTTTTAACTCTTCTCCTAGAACCTTAAATATATGCTTCCTAGTTTTGAACTTGCCCACCTTAGGGAGAATACCTTTGCTAGTCATCTTATGGATGCTCCTCAAGATTTTATAAACCTCTATAAAGGTCACCCCTCTATCATCGACACTCCAGTGGAAAAAGTCCCAGCCTTTTTTTATAATTCAAACCCTCTATTCTCAGCAACATCCTGGTATATATTTTCAGAACCCTCTCCAGTTTAATAATATCCTTCCTTTAACAGAGCAACCAGAACTGCACACACTATTCCAGAAGAGACCTCACCAAAGTCCCGTACAATCTCAATATGTCATCCCAATGCCTATTCTCAAAGGTCTAAGCAATGAAGACAAGCATGCTAAACACCTTCTAACTACCCTGTCTACCTGTGATAAGCAAAGTAATTTTTAACCTGCTTAAGCAGGGAATTTAGCACCTGGTCACCTCTACTAACAATTCTCCTGTTTATCCAGTTACAAATTTGTGCCTTCTCATTCTTGACCCTTCTACAACAAGGAACAATTTCTCCTTATCCACGTATTGCAGATCCCTCATAATTTTGAAACCTTCGACCAAATCTCTTCTGAGTCTTCACATTCCCAAACTCTCCAGTCCTTCCTCTTGCAGTAATCGAAATTTCCTTTCCCTGAAACCATTCTCAAACTTCTTCTGCACTCTCCAATGCATTCACATAATTTCTGAAGTGTGGCACCCAGAAATGTGCATAATACTCCATCTGAGGTCTAAGTAATGTTTTACACAAGTTCACCTTCAGTTCCTTTCTCTTATATTCTGTATCCCTCTTAATAAAGCCTGTGATGCTCTCTCCACCTGTCTATCTACCTTTACTAACTAACATATACATGTAGGTCACTCTGCTCCTGCACATCCTTTAGAATAGCACCCTTATACTGTCCATATTCTTTCTACCAAAAAGATATCACCTCTCTCTTATGCACATCGACAAGTTGATGAAGTGGGCAGTTGGCAGCAGATAAAGTTCAATGTTCAATCTGCAAACTTTAAAATTGTCCTCTGTAATATGCATCAGGCAAAGCAAAGATCCCAATATTGAAAACCTAGGTAACCTCACTACAAATCTTCCTCCAGCCTGAAAACTATTATTTAACCATTACTCTGTTTCCTATCACTCAGCTAATTTTATACCCATGTCTACTGTTCCTTTTATTCCATGAGCTCTAACTTTTTTTACAATTTTGTTATGCAACATGCTATGATATATATTAACAATACTACCCTCATCAATCTCCTTGTTATCTCAAAAAATCTTGAAGGTGGTTAAACATGACTTTTCCTTAAGAATTCTTTGCAGGCTGTCATTAATTAACCAGCATTTGTCCACAAATTAAATTCTAAATTGTTGTTTCCAGAAGTTTTTACACCTCCGAATTTAAACTCACTAGTCTATAATTGCTGGGCTTATCTTTTGAACAGAGGTGTGATGTTTGGAGTTCTCTAGTCCTCTAAGGCCACCTCCAAGTCTAAGAAAGACTGAAAAATTATGGCCATTGCCTCTGCAATTTTCACTCTCATTTCCTTCAGTGTCCTTGGATGCATCGCATCTGGTCCTGTTGTCTCATCAACTTTAAGTTCTAACAGCTTATCCAATATTTCTAGTGCCTAAATGTCCTTCTGTGTTGCCATGGCTTGGGTCACATTGGTTTGCTTGGTAAAGATATTTAATGCCTCAATGGCCCATCTCCTCCTCTTACTATTTATGTGTCTATAGAAGATTGAGATTCCCTTTCATGTTAGATGCTAGTCTTTATTCATTATTCAACTTTGCTTCTCTTCTTTGAAGATAGCCCATTGTTTAGTTACAGGTTTTCCCACCAATCTTTGACTCTATCTGTGTAGCTCAATCGGTTCATGGCCGACTGAAGTCACCTTTTTCCCAGTTCCTTATTCTTAATCTTTATTATAGCCACAGCATCATAATTCCTGATGGCAATCTGTGCCTGTAATACATTAACCTTATTGTCTATATTCTGTGTATTCACATACATGCACAAGAACCATGACTCAAAACATTTTAATCCTTATTCCAACTCTACCTATTAACTTACTATTCTCTATTGTAATGCTATCTGTCTCCCCCAGTATTTCATGCACCCTGGTATTTCATTCTGATATTCTTTTTCCTCACTTCCATACCCCTGTGTTAGTTTAATCCCTCCACAACAGCATGAGAAAATGCTGCACAAGGAACTCAATCCCAATTCTGTTCCCCAGAGTCTGTCCCAGTGTCTTTGGAATCTAAAGCCCTCCTCCTCCATCAGCTTTCCAGCTACACATTCATTTGTCTTATCATTTATGTACTCATTTGTACATGGCACTGGGAGTAATCTGGATATTATTACTTTTGAGATCCTGATGGCTAATTTTCTACCTTGGTCCCTAAATTCTGGCTGCAGGACCACATTTCCTTTCTACTCACATTGGTGTCAATATGGACCACAACCTTGGTTGATCACCCTCCCCCAGCTGACTGCCACTGTTATGTGACATTCTTGAGCCTGGCACCAGGAGACAACACAGCGTTCTGGAGTCATGCCTGGAGCCATAGAAACACATGCCTATTCCCCGAACTAACAATCCCTGTTCTCTACTTTTCTCTCCTATATAGCTAAGCCAAATGTGATGGTACAAGGCTACTACATTCCTCCGGGGAACTACCGGCTTCACCATTTTGCAAAATGGAAAATTTACTGTGAGCAGATTCATCTTGAGGCAGTTCTGCACTACTTCCCTAATTCTCTGCTCACCTATGTGCTATCCACGCAATCCTTTGCTTTACAAATGCACCACAGTGACTCCAACCTGGAGCTCATGTATCAGCATCTGCAGAAACTTGCTGTATGTGCTAATCTGAGTTACATCAAGTGTCCGTGAAACCCCCACCTACATTCCACACACTTGAGCTACGCTGCTTTAAGGTTTACTTTTAGACTATTAATACAACCTGTACATTAAAGAGTAGAAAGCAGAATTACTCACCGATCAACTCGTCTGGACTTATATATTGGATACTTAAGGGTAAGGGTGAGAACCAATTCCTATGGGGCTAAAATGGTTTTTAAAAACAAAGAAGCATCTCCTTCCAATCCTCTTCTAAGTCACCCATCTCCTGGCACTCTGTTCATGTCACAATCCATGCTAAATCACACTGGGATACCATATGTTTGAACTGAAGACTTTTCTGAGCCCCAGTTACAGACAAAAACAAAACATTTTAATCTAGCTTCCTTAATTAATTGCTGCTGTACAACAGTTTGTAATGGAACTTTTTCTGAGCATGACCCATCATTCAAAATTAAACAGAGTAACTCTTTTTCTCATTCAATTAAACTAGAATTTAAGGCCATTGTAAAATTAGTTGTTTTTTATGCCAGTTATTATAATGATATCTATATAATACTCACATTTGCTGGGCCCCTCAGAGGGCAGAGTCTAATAAAGACTCCGGAAGGAGCTCTTCAGCCACAGGAGAGGATGCTCATGTTAACTTTCCCTGTGGCTGATGACAGGGAAACTCCTTAGCAATCACTACTGATGGACCTGTCATTTTTCTTGAAGAAAGTCACAACTGCAGCATCTCCGAGATCTGCTAGCATGCTCTCCTTCTCTCTGATAAATGAAATAGGGTCATGCAATAATATTAATAGTGTTTCTTCGCCATATTTTAGCACTTTGCTGGGAATTCTACCTGCTCCTGATGCCTTGCTGTTCTTTTTTTATCTCCAGGTTGCAGTTGTGCTGACTTGGTGTGGAATGGAGTAAAGATATTTGTGTTAAAGACAGAGTGTCTCTCAACGAAATTTTCAAAATGCTCCTTCCAGCAGGTGCTGACTGCCTCCCTTGTCCATTCCTCCTATTCTTGGCCAGTTGTGGAGGTGGGCATTGGGTGTGTGTGTCATATAGTCTTCCCTGTGCTAAGGAAATTAGGAACATCATAGCTACCAGCTAACTGCTGCCTCTCCTGTACTTCCTGTGCCCACCACCTGTACTTTAGGTCAGAGCTTTTTTGCTGCACATCAGCCTTCAGCCATCTCTAGAGCTACTTTGAAGTTTTCAAGATGGGTTGCTGTTTCAGCCTCAAAAATGCTTGTATTTGTGATCCAGCAGATCCTGGAACTTCCCACTGAACCGACTTTTGGTGTTTTCTGACTGAGTCAACAAGTGTCTCTTCACAGATACTTATTATGGAGGCCTTGGCACAGTCAAGGTTCAGTGTAAATGTAAAATTTAAATGTTAAATTTAAAATTTAAATTAAAACGTAAAATTTTCACTCTGCGTCACCAGGAGTCATCTGGATGGTAGTGAGGCATGGGCAGAATATGGTTCTATTAGCAGGGTGGTCCAACTGCCTGTGTTATAGTTTCTGTCAATGCTTTGGGCAACATTAATGTGGATGACACAGTGAACTATGTTCTGGTCCATCGAGCAGTTGTTGGCTCATGCAATAGTGTGGATGATACGCATGTCCTTTCTTTCCTTTTCTCGGATGATCATCATCCATATTCCTGACATGAAGCTCCCAAAATAAGTGCTCTACTCAAGAGCTTTGACATGATAAGCAAAGTCCTCAGCGAGGCAGAGGAAATGTCTCAAGGACACTCTCAAAATTCTCCTTAAAGAAGTGGAACATCCTTATCAACATCTGGGAAGGATCTGCACACCAGAGAGCATGGCAACCCAGGCAGCTCACCCCCCCCCTGTTCCCCCAACCACTGTCTGCCCTTCCCTTGATAGAAACTGTAGGTTATGCATCGAGTTCTTCAGTCACTTGAGGGCTCGTTTTTAGTGTGGACATAAGTTATCCTCAAACACAAGGAACTGCCTAAAAAGTCATCGATCACTTCAAACTTGTTTAATTTTGAATTTCTTAAAAGCATCGGTTTCATTAACAGGGATGCCACTGAATACTTTCTACTTGACAGAGACATTTTACATGCTATGCCGTGAGCTTTACGATTATACAATACAAAAGCAGCTTTGAATAAAAAAAAGTATACCACCCTGAACTAGAAATATAAATTAATTTTATATTTATGTATACCGTGGTAATTTGGAGAATCTGTTGGGATTTCATCAGTCTCAGCACCCTTGGGAGGCAAAAGAAAAATAAACCAGCAGCATTATTCTAATTAGTAACCTATTGGAAAGCACAAGCACGGACTGTCAATTGGATCAGGTCCGTTTGAGATCCTCCAAACTCAAAGCTTTTTATCACTATCCAAGCATGAAAATGAAAATGGACACCTAAGCAAAGTATTTCTTAGCTTTTGGCCATTATGGAACATGACATTTGTAGGAGGTGGCAGACTGGGAGAATGGGAAGATGTTTTTACAACCTAAAAATAAAGACTAATGAATACAAAATACTGCTATGTAGTGTCTTGCAAATCAATGAAATACCACCATTTAATACCTTAATTATAATCAGTGCCTTTGGCACTGTTACAGAATGACATCACAATAGTGAATAACCATTTAAAGTCAGAGTCCAACAATGTTAGGGTAAACTAGGTTGAACTTGAAACAAAACTAATTTTCACATTTGCTAGATTTATTTTTTGAAACAAAAAACCTTGAGAAAATTAAAATAAAACCCGTGAAGTTTAAACAATGCAATATGGTAAAAATACTATATACAGTGGTTGGTATTTAACTGTTGGCTTTTAAATAAAGAATAACAGCCAATTTCCATAGGTCATCGAATGAGCCAGCAAACAATTGTTACGATGAACTATATTAGCATACACAATGAGAAAATAGCAAACATCAAAAACTCTTTCCAGTTACCAAGAGTAAACTGAAACAAAAGCTTGCATACAACAGTGAAAGGTTTTTCATAGTAATAATTCATCCTTTAACAGCAAAAAACTGAGTTAAAAATTTTGTCTACCTTTATTGCTTAAAAGTTAAAATCCTTATATTACATTGATGAAAATTGGAAAAAAATGCACATTTAAAAATTTACTATGAATAAGCAAAAGCATGTAACCAATGTCCACATTAAGAGCATCTCATAAAGCAAATTGCACATTGTTTTTTTAAGCAGCATATTTATACCAATTAAGGCATGGGACATTATAAATGTGTGCAGTTTTATACATTTTCTCTTTTGAAACAACATCTTGTTTACCAAAGTATACTAAATTTACATAATGACAGAAAATAAAATTTCATTATTACAATGGTAGTTCTGAGAGACTCACACCAGGTGTGGCATGGAGCTACAAAAGCTTACTCAAATGTTCCACTTTGTTGACATTCTTGCAGTTTATTCCTAGTCTATGATGACCACTAAAGTCTTGAATTATCAGTTCACATCTTTAGGGATTTCTTTAGGGATGCCAGATTTTTTTTCCACCGACCGTAGAAAAAATTTCAATTACCACAAAATCTCCCAACACTCTGAATGCTGTGACTTGCTGGCTGATCATATTCTGCTTTGCCATTCTTTGAATTATTAGTAACACCTTGTGGTATTTGATAATACACACTACTAGGGTGTAATCCATTACCATTAGGAATCCTGGGTTCAATGTGAGAATCAGTCACTTGAGAAGACAAAGGCATTTTCGTTAAAGATGTTACTGGTACATTATAGGAAGCTTCTTTTGAGCATGGATTCTTTCTTGTAGAAGAACTGAGGTGTTGCACTTTGTCAACAATTGGGGTAGCATATACTGGTTCCTGATTAGTTAAGGGTTCTGCATATTCATGTTGGTTTTCAACAAGAGGGTTCATTGAATCTGTTCCACCAATTCCACCATCCTCATCTGTGTCTATTGGTTTAAAGGTGGAGCCCTTTCTCGCCACTCTTACTGTTCCAACCATTACAGATAGCTGGTAATCTTCAAAACAAAGGACAATTCAAACACATTAGCGCATAATTTTAATCCTCCATACCATCCCACACTGTAAGACATCTTTCAGCATTAATACACAAATAGATTTTAGAACTGTTTTTAATGGTTATTGTTTCATGGGATTTCCCAAGAAAAGAATTCTGTGCATTGTGCAGGTAATTGCGATCGCAAATCTAATATAGAAGGATAAGTATTTGGGTTTCAGCGGCCAGCCATTAAAAAATAATGCACAAAATTTTGCTTTGGATTTTATTAATTCAAGGATGTAGGCTCTACTAGCTGTACCAGCATTGTTTGCCCATCCATACTGGTCATGCGATTAGCTTCCTTTCCATGGTTTTTAAGAATAAAAAATGACCAACCTTAAAGATATTGTGACCGCATCTAAAATATCATACATGTGGCAGACATGCAAAACGACTTTTAATTTTATAAACAGCATTTTTATAATAGATTGATCGTGATATCTCAATAATAATACTTATGCCACAGCTCATGCAGCTTCTTTCAAACATGTTACAAGTAGACCCTTTCAAGTAAAAGGATTAAAGATGCTGGAAATTTGAAATAAAATCATGACGCTGGAAAAACCCAGCAGGTCTGGCAGTGTCTGTGAACAGAGATAGTGGTTAAGAAAGGCATATTAATTACTTACCTTTATTATCCTACTGAAAGGAGGGAGTTCCAAAGAATAGTCATAATGAATTTGATATAACAAGCATGGGGCTGGATGAACACAGCAGGTCAAGCAGCATCATAGGAGCAGGAAAACTTGATGTTTCGGGCCTCAACCC
>JAHRHZ010000073.1:8712433-8730336 GCA_024137785.1 Ginglymostoma cirratum | reverse complement strand
TCCTGCTCCTATGATGCTGCTTGACCTGCTGTGTTCATCCAGCCCCATGCTTGTTATCTCGGATTCTCCAGCATCTGCAGTACCTTTTATCTCTGACATAATGAATTTGATATCTGTTTCTCTCTCCACAGATGCTGATTTTCTCGAACACTCTGGTTTTGTTTCAGATTTCCAGCATCCCTATGCATTGTATCATTTACATATAAAATGCTGGTAAGGCCACAACTAGAGTAGTGTGTATGGTTCTGGTCATCACATTATATCAATTATGTGGGTTAACTCGAGACCGTGCAGATTTACCAGGATGATGCCTGGGCTGGAGGTTCTATGCTATGAGGATAGGCTGGGTAGCTGTCCACCGTCAAACAGCAAAAGGTTGCGAGAGCACCTTATCAATGTGTCACAATTAGGAGGATTATAGATGGATAGGAAGGTACTTTTTCCAGTAGAGGTATCAATAACAGGGAGCACAAATTTAAGCTAAGTAGAAGGAGGCTTAGAGGAGAATTAAGGAGAAATGTCTTCACTCGGACAGTCCTGGGAGTCTAAAAGAGATGTTGAGTAGGAACCACTCATAATAGTTAAGCAGAATTTAGATTCTCACTTGCATTGTCATAGCCTCCTGGGCTATGGGTCAAATGCTGGAAAACAGGGTTAGTGCATTCAGATCTTTGTTGGCTGGTTTGGTCATAATGGAGTGAATAGCCTCCTTCTGTGCTATAAATGTCTATGAGAATAGAGGTGTTTTTCAAAACTTTAAAACTGGCTGTCCAAAAACAGGACAACTTTAAGATGTGTCATGCATTTTTATATAACGCAACTAAAATTAATTTAGAGATAGTAGGAACTGCTGATGTTGGAGAATCTGAGATAACAAGGTGTAGAGCTGGATGAACACAGCAGGCCAAGCAGCATCAGAGGAGCAGGAAAGCTCGGGAAACGTCAGCTTTCCTGCTCCTCTAATGCTGCTTGGCCTGCTGTGTTCATCCTGCTCTGCACCTTATTATCTAAAATTAATTTAATTGGACAATTCTGCTAGGCATTGCATGGCACTGGATTTATCCAATTTGTTGCTTGTGCGTCAATATATTCCCAAATTCCAAGCACTCTTGAGACCACCCGTTCCAGATGGACCTAAACTGCTCATTGTGTAAAGTATCCGAACCCAAAATTCACCTTAATCCAGTCTTGAGGCTGCTTTTGAGAAAGTGTACCTGTACAAACTTTCGTGCATAAATAGGTTTTTCAGGGTGTCTAAGTTCTCAATAGTCTCCTTTACCTGATGAGTCACTCCTGACAACGTCAAGTTTCTGCAAGGTCTCCTTTTCATGGCTGTAGTTAATAGTAAACTCAGTTGACTGGGGCCTTTTGAAGGACTGTTTGAATTGTTTCCAGCAACCTATGTTACATAATATGAATACTGTTTCAATTCATTATCATAAATGAATGAATATTTGACAATATTGATTGGTAGAGAAGCAAATCATCAACTTGTGACATCAAATCAAAGATTACACGATTGAGTACTGTACCTGCCAACATAGCAGCATCAAAGGAAGAGGTGCAGGTTGTGAGTAACTCATAAAAACATGGTGGGGGAGGGGACAGTGGAAAAGAGAAAGGGAGGCGATGGCCTGCTGGTATCATCGCTAGACTATTAATCCTGGGACCCCTGTAATGTACAGTCTCACCAATGCCCCGTATACTGAAGCATACCATCATTAATTCAAGATCAATTTCTCTCAAAATGAAAAATAGCTTCTAATTAGCTTTCTTGATTAGATGCTGTACAATAAAATTTTATGATTCACGTAGAACACCTAAATCCCTCTACAGCATGGAATTCTGCAATTGTGCTCTGTTTCTGTAATTCTCGCCTTATGTATTCTTCCTGCCAAAGTGAACCACTTCGCATTTTCCCACATTATACTCCATTTGCCAGAGTTTTGCTCACTCACTCAAACTATCTATATCTTTCTGCAAATTCCTTAGATCTGATTCATGATATACTATCCTACCTATCTTGTTATTGTCTCCAAATTTTAGCTATCGTGACTTGGCCCCACTCAGCTAAGTCATCGCTGTAAATTCTAAGAAGTTAAGGACCAGCACAGACCCCTGAGAGATTCCTCTGGTCACATCCTTCCAATCATTCCCACTGCCCTACTATATACTGTTAACTCCCCATTGTCTCTCTCCGGAAGCCCAACACTCACTTGACTCACTCTTTTCCAATTTAAATGTTCATAGAAATTCCTGCCCTCTGTTTTTACATTCCGGGATAGCTTCCTTGCACACTCTTACTTGATCCTTTTAACCTTTTAATCATTCTCTGCCTTTTTAAAATATTTTGACCAATCATCTGACTTGCCACTCAGCTTTGGGCAGTTTTGTTTTTGTTTTTCTGAATTTTATGCTTTCATTAACTTCCTTAGTAAAGCACAGTTGGTGGGTCCTCTCTGTAGAATAATTCTTTATAGAATAAGAAATATACTTATTCTGAGTTGTTTGAAACGTCTCCTTAAATATCTGCCTGTGTGTCTCTATTCATTCATTCCTTAGGCTAATATCCCTGTTCACTTCAGCCAAATGAACTTTCATCCCCACATAGTTGCTCTTATTTAGGTTTCTTAACTGCAGTTTTCTCCCTTTCAAATTGCATATGACAATTAATTCCATTTCAAGTTATTTCTAGAAGCTACCCCATTGCTGAAGGTAAACTGGTTTATCTGTAAATGCTGGCCAGACCTTATACATTTACAACAGCTTAACAGCAATTCTTCAGTTGAATAACTACACTTCAAAATTACATCGTTGGCTGTAAAGTGTTTTGGGATATCTTGAGAAAATGCGAGGTACAATATAAATGCATTTATTTCTTTCTAACCTGTTCTTTGACTAGAGATACCAATATCTTGTGTCTTCTTTCTGCAAGGGAAAAGCAATTCTTAAAATTAGAACAAAATAGAGCAACAACTGATTTTTACATAACAAGAAACAGTTTCCAGGACTACTTTATAGGGTGTGTAACTGAAGAAATAATATCAGCTAAGTATTTGTGTCTTTCTTGTCCAGCAAAAGAAAAAAGTCTAAGCCAAAGATCTGCCCAGACTTATTAAAAAAGACACCATGCTCATCCGCTGTTCCCGATGTGGCCTCCTCTACATCGGTGAGAACAAGCGGAAGATCGGAGACTGCTTTGTAGAACACCTGCACTCTGTTCGCAAAAAACGACAACACCTCCCAGTCGCGAACAACTTCAGCTCCCCCTCCCACACCCTGGACAACATGTCCATCCTGGGCCTCCTCCAGTGTCACAATGACGCCACCCGCAAACTGGAGGAGCAGCACCTCATATTCCGCCTTGGAAGCCTACAACACAATGGTCTCAATATGGACTTTACCCGTTTCAAAATCTCCCCACTCCCGGCCTCATCCCATGACCAACCCTCCCTCTCATCCCCGCCTCCTTGACCTGACACAACCTGTCTGTCTTCTCTCCCACCTCACTGATCAATCCTCACCACTGCCTACCTGCACTCACCTATCACCATTCCACCTACCTTCCCCAGTCCCACCCCGCTTCTCTCTATTTATTTCAGAGCTCCCTTCCCCCTCCACCATTTCTGATGAAGAGTCCTGACCCGAAACGTCAGCTTTCCTGCTCCTCTGATGCTGCCCGGCCTGCTGTGTTCCTCCAGCTCCACACTGTTATCTCTGACTCCAGCATCGGCAGTTCTTACTATCTCTGAGCATGCTCTCCTCATGAGCTTTACTAAAAGATGTTCCTAGATAGTCAAAATAATAAACCACGGAAGAAAACATTAAATTGTTTCATTGGGGACTGAGGTAAGGAGTACAAAAAGTGAATGGCAGTGGGAAAATTCAGCCCTGAAATTCTTATTTTAGATGCGTATAATAATTTTTTTAAAAAAATAAATTATTTGCTCATATTACACTATCCTCCTTCAGTCAATTTACAAAGTTATAGAAAAATACTGGTTAAACTTCGCTCTCAGTAACTTTCTTCACCTCTTGATAATGAAAATTCCTAATATTATTAACTTACTTTCTTAAACTCTTGAAAATGTAAATTCCCAATATCGTAAGTACTACACAAAGTACAATTGGAACCACAATAGCTACGAGCCATATTCCTGAATGGGGAGAGAAGAAAAATAGGTAAATTATACATTTTCTTTCTGGATCTAATGGCTGGAGCATTTTTCTCATGAGTTATGGTTTCACTCAAAACAATTATCTTATCAAAGTCAAAAGCATCAGAAAATGTCCGCTAATCAGAAACCAAATCTCCATAGCAGAAAATCTCTGACTGAATCGATTGCTCATTTGTTAATAAACTTAAAATCTCTGGAATTTTCCATTTTTAGCTGATCTTACAATAACATGAGTCCTGGTCGTGGAAAGTTTGTTAACATTCTACCAGTCTATCCATTATAACTCTGTTGGAATGCCCTCAAGACAGGAAGGGAATTATGATAAACATCCGCTTATGCAGCTTCCCTTAGAGTTCTGTGGTCACCTGCTGGAGTTTCTTCAGTAGACAGGTAGACCTCTGACAGAGTTTCAGAACTTCAGTCTCTAATTTTAACAAAAAAAAAATGACTTATGCAAGATACATGTAGTTCTGTTACAAACTCACAAATTCAGGTACAAATTCCAGACAAACAGTTGTTATAACTTGACTAAAATAAGCAAAGTTGGAGATTATGCCAACATCCTTACCACAATTTATATCTCTTGTAATTACTGGATCTGTATTGTTCACATGTTCTTTGTCTTGTATATCAGGAGGACGAGTAGGTTTTTGTTTATTACCTGTAATTGCTAGAAAAATACAAACAATTTCTCTTATTAAAATAACACAACTTTAATTACATTATCTCTCAGTTAGCAAGTGCAGATCATGTTTCCCCACAAGGATTACACCACACACGTGGTGTTCAGGGTGGAAAAACCCACAAATCCATTACACTGAAATAACAGGTAAACATGTAAGTAAAAGTAATATTTTTACTTTAGGTAGATCTTTCCTCTGCTCTTTAATACTAAGAGCACATTTTTTCAACCAGTGAATTCACCATCTTCTCTACATTTTTCATTTTGTTTAGCTTCTTTTTGATTACACCATTCATTCATCTCTCCAGTCTCCTCATTTTTCAGCTCCATCTAAGATTCAAAAGTCTCATTTTCAAAGAAGGTTTGGAATCCCAAATTATCAGAATTCCAGCAGTATTATCTTCTTGTGTAATATTGACATTGGAACACTTACTGGACACCATGTTCTGATATCTGCTAATTTAAATAAATAAACTAACCCTTTATTAATGCGATGGATGCATGGATTTAGGATGACTAAATACTTTTAATCAAATAGCGAACAGAAATATTGGCATGGTTGATATCCAACTAATTGTCATCAACAGAACACTTTTGAACAAACACTACTAGCTGATGCTCAGTATTGCTGCGTGTGGACGTCAAAGCTAACATTGGTATTTGGTTGAAGCAGGGACAAAGGGCAGGGAATAGTTGCATCCTGGTGGTACAGAAGAAAGAATGAAGGTGGAGAATGACACTAAGAATGGAAGGTGCACAGGGTGCATTGGAGAAACATGGCTTGAAGGGGAGAGGAAGGGTATGACAGTACAAGGGAATGAAGAGGAAAAACATGATGGGGTTGTGAGAGAATGGAAGGAAGATGTGGAAGCAATGGCATACTGGCATTAGCACTAGACATAGAACAGTGCAGCACAGGAACAAGCCCTTCGACCCACGATGTTGTGCTGAACATGATGCCAAATTAAACTCATGCCTTCCACCTGCCCTTCATCAATCTCCTTCCATTCCTTGCATATTTATGTGCTTATCCACAAGTCCCTTAAATGCCCCTATTGTATCTGCCTCCATCACCACTCCTGGGCAGCATGTTCCAGACTCCTACCACTCTGTGTAAAAAAACTTGCCCCTCATATTTCCTTTGAACTCTCCCCCTGTCACCTTAAAGGCAGGCCCTTTAGCATTAGACATTTCAACTCTGGGAGAAAGATTCTGACCATCAACCCTATCCATGCATCTCACAATTTTATTGACTTCTACCGAGTCTGTCCTCAGTCTGCACTGCTCCAGGGAAAACAACCTGAGTTTTTCCAGCCTCTCCTTCTAACTCATACCCTCAAATCCAGCCAGCATCCCGGTAAACCTCTTTTGCACCCTCTCCAAAGCCTCCACATCCTTCCGGTAATGTGGTGACCAGAATTGAACACAATAGTCTTAAGTGTAGCCTAACCATAGTCTTATAATGCTGTAACATGACATCCTGACTCTTGTACTCAATTCCTTGACCAATAAAGTCAAGCACCCTATCTACTTACGTGGTAACTTTCAAGGAGCTATGGAATTGAACCCCAAGATCCCTCTATACCTTAATGATGTTCATAGTCCTGCCATTAACTGTATACTTTTCCTCAACATTTGATCACCCAAAATGCAGCAACTCACACTTAGCCGGATTAAACTCCATCTGCCATTGCTCCATCCATATCTGCAACTGATCTATATTCCACTGTATCCTTTGACAACTTTCTACACTCTCCACAACTCCATCGATCTTTGTATCATCTGCAAACTTACTAACCGGCTCATCGACATTTTCATTAGTTATTTTATATATTATATCACAACAGCAGTGGTCCCAGTACGGATCCCTGCAGAACATCACTAGTCACGGGGACCTCCAGCCAGAAAAACACCCTTCCACCACTACCCTCCACCTTCCATGGGCAAGCCAATCCTGAATCCACGTGACTAAGATACCATGGATCCGATGCATCTTAAGCTTCATGATGAGCCTAATAAGAGGGACGTTGTCGAAAGCCTTACAAAAATCCATGTAGACAACATTCATCACACTACCCTCATCTGAGGACCTGGGTTCAAATTCTGTCATGGCAGATGGTGAAATTTGAATAAAATTTGACAAATTCTGGAATTTGGAATCTTATGATGTTCAGATGATCAAATGATGTCTATTGATGGGCAGAACGGTGGCTTAGTGGTTAGCACACTGCTGCCTCACAGCACCAGGGACCCATGTTCGAAGTCACCCGAGGGTGTCACCTGTTTCCTCCCTCAGTCCAAAGATGTGCAGGTTAGATGGATTGGCTGTGCTAAATTTCCCACAGTATCCAGGGATGTACAGGCCAGGTGGATTAGCAATGGTAAATGAAGAGTTATAGGGATAGGGTGAGGGTGGGTCTCATTTGGATGCTCTTTGGAAGGTTGGTACGGATTTGATGGGCTGAGTGGCCTGCCTTCACACTGTAGGCATTCTACGAAGTGGAAGGTAACCTCTCCTTCTGGGGACCTGAATTCCCCTCTCAGGACCCCACCCCAAGGATCTATCCACCTCTGTCTTAAAATTATATAAAAACATTCAAGGGCTCTGCATCCACCAGCTTTGCAGGAAGAGGGTTGCAACACTCAGAAAAATATTCACCCAGTTTCTGCTTTAAGGCTGCGATATTTGTGAAGATTAGTTCCATGAGGAAACTCCTCTTCATTGGATCATTCTCGATTCAATCAAAGTCACCTTTCACTCTTCTAAACCACAGCGGAAACAAGCTTAGCCTGTCCAAATGCAGCAAGACCTAGATAATATCCAAGTTCAGGCTGACAAATGGCCATACAAATATCAGGTAATGACAGTCTCTGAAAGGATCTAACTATAGGCCTTGACATTCAGTGGCAATAAATTCACTGAGTTCCTCACTAAAAACATCACGGTGGGGGGAGGGGTTTACCATTTACCAGAAGGTGAAGTTGGCTATTCATATATATATATATATATATATATATATAAAACTGGTTATAAAACCAGGTCAGAGACTGCAAGTCGTGCTGCGAGTAATTCATTCTTGATTCCCTGAAACCTGTCCATCATCAATAAAGGAGTGTAATGGGATGCTTCCCTCTTGCCTGGATGAGTGCAGTTCCAACAGCATGCCATGAAAATTGAAACCATCTAGGATTAAGCAACCTGCTGGATTGGTGTCGCATCCATATACATTCACACCTTCCACCAGATATGCTCAGTAGCAGTGGTCTGTACCACCTACAAGATGTACTACAAAAATTCACCATGGCTCCTCAGACAGCATCCTCCAAACTCATAACCGCTACCATCCAGAAAGACAAAGGAAGCAGACACATGGGAACATCGCCACCTGCAAGCTTCCCCCTTAAGCCACTTGCCTTCCTGACTTGGAAATAAATTGCTGTTCCTTCAGGGATGCTGGGTCAAAATCCTGTAACACTCTAATAGCATCATGGGTCTATCTATAGCAAATGGGCTACAATAGTTCAAGATGGCAGCTCACCATCACTGTCTCAATGCTAACTAGGGATTGACAATAAATGCTAGCTTAGCCAGTGACACCCACATCACATGAATTAATAAAAGAAACCTTTTCTCGTAAGAATAACTTATTAATTCGAGCAATTAGTCTAATAAATTTTGTCTGAAATGCTTCAAATGTATTTAAATCCTTTTTTAAGGTGACCAGCACTGTGCACTGTATTCCAGATGTAATCCCACCAGTTCATTGTAGAAGTGAAGCATAACCTCCCTACTTTTGTATTCAATATCTTTCATAATGTGATAAAATTCCATTTGTTTTCCCAATTATTTGCTGTACCTACATACTAACCTTTTGTGATTCATTTATGAGGACTCCTAAATCCCTCTGCATTTCGAGACTCTGCAATCTCTCACCAATTAGATTACATAGAACATAGAACATAGAACAATACAGCGCAGAACAGGCCCTTTGGCCCTCGATGTTGCGCCGACCTGTGAACTAATCTAAGCCCATCCCCCTACACTATCCCATCATCATCCATATGCTTATCCAAGGACTGTTCAAATGCCCCTAATGTGGCTGAGTTAACTACATTGGCAAGCAGTGCATTCCACGCCCTTACCACTCTCTGAGTAAAGAACCTGCCTCTGACATCTGTCTTAAATCTATCACCCCTCAATTTGCAGCTATGCCCCCTCGTACTAGCCGACATCACCATCCTAGGAAAAAGACTCTCACTGTCCACCCTATCCAATCCTCTGATCATTTTGTATGTCTCTATTAAATCCCCTCTTAGCCTTCTTCTCTCCAGTTTCAGTTTTATTCTTCCTGCAAAAATGAACAACTTCACATTTTCCTACATCATACCAATTAGATTTTTCCAATCTATATGAAGATTAAAATTACCCATGATTAATGTACTTCACTTTTTTATAAGCCTTCATTTTCTTCTGATTTATTCTTTGTCCTGTAGGACTATTACTATTAAGAGGCCAATAGACTTCACCTATCAGTGTCTTCTTTGTTATTTCTTACCTCCATTCATATGGATTCTACATCATTAAATCCATTATCATTCCTAGCTAAAGTAATAATTCCATCATGTACTAACAAGGCGACCACATCACCCTTCCCATTTTGCTTGTCCTTTTGAAAGGTCACAGACCCTGTTCTCAACTGTGATCTCAAGACTAGTGTGCTTTTTACCTTTATTATTTCAAAATCTCATTCTTAATAATGTAGAAGCAACTTATAATTTCCCTAACAAAAAACTCTTCAAAATGTTGTTAGAATTAACGTCAAAAACTGAACAGCCATTATTTTAATTCAAACTGCTTAGAGTTATCAAAGATTGTGAATGACACTGTATGAATGTAAATTCTTCCTTTCTAATGGTCTATGAACATCAGATTAAGTCAAAAGAATATTCATACAGAAGGATTAATGATTATTAAACAAAAATTGCGGGCATAGTGATAAAAGATTGATTATGTGCAAATATACTCTAAAACTATAAATCAAAATACATAGATCGTATTTGGTTGAAAAGGTCTAGTCAATTTCATGCCAACACACCTTTCACATTTGGTTTCAATCTAAACGTACTCACATCGTATTTGCTGGCATCCCATTAACTCCACCTTAATGGCTATTCTCTGATTCCAGCTTTGAGGGATGACACGAATGTAACGTGCCAAGATGGCAGGGATGAAATTATTGCGAGTCAGTTGACTGTAATCAGTATTGCCCTCAAATATCTGCAATTAACAAAAACATTTATTTATTCTCATTTGAGAAGAGCACTAAATATGTCCTAAATATAACTCAATTTTCACTAAGCATGTAATATTGACTGGTGTAGCTTTAGAACTTAATTGATTGCTTATAGCAGTTTAATATTTTAAATGTTAATAATAACAAATAATAATAAGTGGCCTTTCAGAGCAAATAAAGATTTACAAAAATGTTTCTTAAAGATGACGCTCAAACAAAATGCAGTTAAAAAATGAACTGCTATGATCAGCTGAGGTTTCCAAACTGCTGCAAAACACACATTTTCCCAAGCATACTTGCCTGTTCAACATTATTGTTGCTGTCTTTGTAGATTTTCCATTTTTGACCATCTTTACTGAAGGAAACCTTATAAGTTTCTACATAAAAGAGAAAGCGTGGAAGTGTGGAACCTGTGGTTATGATTCCTGAAGAGATTACAAAATAATATGAATATACCACTTGCATGAATTTTTATTTTTGTATATATATTCATTATGAATCTACAGAGTTCACAATGTCATTTAGAAGATAGAAAAATACAAAATAATTTTTAATATTGGTTTATTTTGAAGACTTCCAATGGAGTCATGTTGCATAAAAGATTATCCTCAGATTCCAATCAAACTACAATAATCCAGAAACCATTACATCCCTGCTCTTCCCAATTCAACGACTTAATTCTGACCTTGATGCATAATTAGTATACAGCAAACCAGCACAAGCTAGCCACACTTTCTTTACACTGTTCTCATTCTATTCTACATTTAATTGAAATTCAACTAAATCCTTGCACTTGTATTTTAATACCATAGATTTGTTTTTTGCAGAGTTCACATTCACATCATTTAAAAGGGGAGGTTGGGATAGTACGGTTGACACTTTGTTTTTGGACAAGGCTTAAGCAACTAAGAACATGTCCACACTTAAAATTTTCCTGAATAACCTTTCAGGAATTTAAAAAAAAGTCACTGGAAGGATTCACTAAGTAAGGCAACATTTGGAAAGAAAGTGAAGATGCTGATGTTTCAGGCACAGCCCTTCATCCAAATAGATTTGCCTGGTTTTGTTTTAGGAAATGTTTCATAGTTGTTCAATTTTTTTTTGTCAGAGGTCAGGGGCAATGATAACTTACTTTAACAACGGTATATTTAATGGTTGACATTATGGAACAGTTAGCTTTGCACAGCACATAGAATTAAACAGAAATTACAACATAGAAAGAAATGACTTAAGCCAATGTGTTGGTGTTTATCTTCCTCGTAAGGTGAAATATCAATTGCATGTGATTTCTCTGAACATTTATCTATCTATTCACTATTCTTTCAATTTTTTTTTATTAGATGTTGCTACGGTGTCCGAAAACTCTTTAATAGTGTATTCAACAACCTCACATCCCTGGGTGTAAAAATATTTCTCCTGCTGTCTGCCCCAGTTCTCTCCAGAATTAATCACTGCAGCCTCCTCAATCATTTTTTTATTGTCTACCTTTCCCTACCCTTTCATAGAGTCAGTATCCAATTCTTATGCTGCATTTCATGTTGCCGTAAGATTTCTACGTTTGCTACAGAACACATACATACCTGACGCATTAGGCTTAATACACTGAAACAAAAACAAAAGCTGCTGCAGAAACTCAGCAAGTCTGGCAGCATTTGTGGAGAGAAAACAGAGTCAATGTTTCATGTCCAGTGCTCCCTCCTCAGAACAGCATCTTTATAGAAGTCCTAAGGGTCACTGGATTGAAACGTTAATTCTGCTTTTTCTCCACAGATGCTGCCAGACCTGCTGAATTTCCCTAGCAATTTCTGTTAGTGTTTCAGATACTCAGCATCTGCAGCTATTGGTTTTATTTCAATACAATGCCCATGTTGGATTTTGATTCAACTACCATAAGATGCTTGATGCAGGAGCAGGACATGACTCCTAAAGGCAGCATGTTTACAGCATAACCATTTACAGTTGGTTCTGTTATAACGCGTGTTTCATCAACATTAATTGGCTTCAACGCAATTGAAGAATTTAGACCACTATTTGTATTATGCAAACTTTCCTTACCTATAACGTAATTCCACTCCATTAGTTTAAATGGCATAGCTATTGCACAATTTTCTTATAAAGAACTATCTCGTTATATCAGATCCCCTTGTATTTGAAGGGCAATATTAACCTATGTTATTTTCTACAGATGAAATTTTTTAAAAAACCTTGTCCATCACAAATTGTATAAGAAACAAACAAAAACAGAAATTGCTGGAGAAACTCAGTAGGTCTGACAGAATCTGTGGAGAGAAAGCAGAGTTCTGTGATCCTCAGAACTTGGTTAATATTAATAGGATTTGGAAATTGTTGTGTGTTTTGGGTTTTTCTATTGTTGCCATACAAGTTCACCAAAGCAACGTATTACAGGACCATATAAACTGAAGATTATTAGACAGGCCTTATAGGGGTTTATAAAATCATGAGGGGCATGGATAGGGTGAATAGTCAAGGTCTTTTTCCCAGGGGGTGATGCGTGTCTGACTGAATTGCCAGAGGAAGTGGTGGAGACTGGTACAATTACAACATTCAAAAGGTATCCGGATGGGTATATGAATAGGAAGGGCTTAGAGGGACATGGACCAAATGCTGGCAAATGGGGCTAGATTAATTTAGAATATCTGGTCAGCACGGACGTTTTGGACCAAAGAGTTGGTTTCTGTGTTGTACATTTCTATGACTCTAAGCCAAATGCTACTAAAAAGTGTAAATTTTGCAGTTATTTATAAATGTATTTATGTAAAATTTTGAAAAACAATATGCTCAGAAGTAGTAACAGAAATTCTTACCCCATCATATATACTACAAAAAGCCAATACAATTGATTTTTGCTTATGATGCAAATCATTTAGTTATTATTTTCAACTCTTAAAGAACAGTATTTTTTTTCCTGCTGTTTGCATGGTGGAAGGAAAATTTTCTTCCTGATCTACAACTTGAAGTAATTTATGGATTACTTCCAGTTGCACAAACTAGTGAGTACAGAAATAGGATGAATGCGTGACTCAGAACTTGGTGCAAGAGGGAGGGTTTTACACTTCTTGATCTCTGGGACTATTTCTGTGGAAAGTGGGACCTGTATTAGTGAAATGGTCTGTACCTGAACCAGAATGGGACCAAAATCCTTGCGGATAGGTTACTAGTGCTGTTTGGAGGGCAGAGAGGGCATTAATAAATAGGGACACAGCTAACACAGTAAAGGAATCAGGATAGAGAGAGTTCAGCCATGTTGTGACTCTATAGAGTAAGGTAAGCCTTGATGATCTCTGTTATAATGCTGGGAGTATGATAGGTAAGACAATTGAGTTAAGGGTGTGGATTAACACATGGAAGTGAGATATTGTATGGCTCAGTATGGCTTTGAGAGAGGCATGAGGGAGAAACAGGACTGGCAACTCAACATTCCAAGGTATGGTATCTTCAAGCGAGGCAGAGGAAGTGTTGTATTATTAATTAAAGAGTCAGTTACTGTAGTACGGATGCATGATATTCTTTAAAAGATCTTCAAAAGAAGCTTTGTGGGTAAAATTGTGGAATAAAAAGGGTCAACCACATTACTGTATTATAGGTCCTCAAACAATAAGTGGAAAATAGAGGAACAATATGTAGTCAGTTCACTGAGGTGTGTAATGCTGATCGTAGGGTAATTACATTAGGGGAATTCAAGTTTCCAAACATTATTTGGGATAGTGACAGTGTAAAGGGTTTAGAGCAGGTAGAGTTCTTGAAATTGTTCAGGAGAGCTTTTTTATGTCAACACATAGAAGGTCCAACAAAAGTCAGTGCAGAGCTGGACCTAATTCTGGGCAATGAAGGCTGGTTGAGATGGCAGTGAGGGAGCATTTATCAACTACAACACTGTAATTGAAAAGGAAGGAGATAGTCTGCAAAAGAGAATTTTAGATTGGAGAGAGCAGATTTTCTTTTTAAAAGAGACAGGAACTAGCCACAGTAGACTAGTCTACTAGAAGTCTAGTCCACTAGTAGACAGCTAGTTGTGGGAAATACTTTAGCAGAAGTGTACAATGCACAAAATAAAGGAAATGGGGAGAGAACAGGTCTTTGAGGATGAAATATAGGAGTAACAGGCCCAGAGAAGCCTGGTTGTCTAGCAATATTCAGGACAAGATAAGAAGGGAAAAAGAGGATTTCAGCAGGGGCAAAGGGAGAGCAACTCAAACAGAGGCCTCAGTGGAGTATAACAAGTGCAGGAGGGAACTTCAGAAAGCAATTAGGACACAAAGGCAGGGCATGAAAGACCATCAGTGGGTAAAACTAGGGATAATCCCAATAATAGTAAGTAAGTATATTAAGGAGAGAAGGTTAAGCAGGGAAAGAGTGGAGCAGAGTAGCACGCATTTGGGACCAAGTGGGAAATCTCTGCGTGGAGCCAGAGGACTTTGATAGGGTGTTAAATGATTACTTCACCTCTGTCAGGCAGAGGAGGATGTAGGTACAGAGTTCCAGCAGAGCAAATATGAGGTTCCTGAGCAGATTGACAGAGGGTATAAGGAGGTATTGAAGGTTTTGGCAGGCTTAAAAGTGGACAAATTTCCAGGTCTGGATGAGGTGCATCTCAGGCTGCTCTGGGAGGTGATGGTGGAAATTACCGGAAAGCCAACCCTAATTTTTAATTCCTCTCTGACCACAGGGAAGGTACCAGAGGATTGGAGGACAGCTAATTTGTTTCCACTTTCCAAGAAGGGTGGTAGAGATAAACCAGGGAATTACAGACCTGAGAGTCTCACAGTGATAGGAAAACTGTTGGAAATAATTCTAAAGAAGAGGTTAATCTCCACTTGGACAGGCTTTGTCAGAGGAAGGTCATGTCTAAGAAATTTGATAGAATTTTTCAAGGAGGTGATAAGGTGTTTATATGAGAGTTGTATAGTTGATACATCATATAGATTTCAGCAAGGCCTTTGGCAAGCTCCCACAGGGGAGATTGAGAAAGTAGGTAAAGCACAGGGTAACAAGACAAAATGGCTCCAAAACAGTCTTAAATATTGCAAACAGGGGATAGTGTCCTTTAAGATATTTTATATGAGAATGAGGATTTGCTGGTGTTTGATAATGAGGAAGAAGGTTACAGGAGGATATAGACAGATTGGCTAGATGGAAAGATCAGTGGCAGATGGAACTTAACCTTGAAACGTGGGAGGTGATGCACTTTAGTTAAGTTACAAGACAAGCGAGTACATGATGAGTGGCAGAAGCTCAGAAGAACAGAGGGATCTTGGAGTGCTCATCCATAGAAGGTGGCAATAGGATGGTTATGAAGGCATGGGGACACTTGCCTTTTTCAGTTGAAGGAAAGATTACACGAGCAGGGAGGTTTGGTTGGAACTGTACAAAACTTTGGTAAGGCCGCAGCCGCAGTACAGTGTGCAGTTCTGGTCACCTCACAAAAGGAAGCATGTGATTGCACTGGAGGGGGTTACAGAGGAGATTCACCTGGATGTTGCCTGGGATGGAGCATTTTAACTAGGAAGAAAGGCTGGATATGTTGTTTGTTTTCTTTAAAGCAGAGAAGGCTGGGGATGGGGGATAAGATTGAGGTATATAAGATTATGAGGGGCAAAGGTAGAGTGAATAGAAAGCAGCTGTTCCTCTTAGTTAATAGCAAGGGGACATTATTATAAAAGTGAAGGGCAAGAGGTTCAGAGGGGATTTGAGGAAACAATTTTTCATCCCCACAGTGGTGGGAGTCGGGAATGCACTGTCTGGGAGGGTAGTAGAGGCTTTAAAAAGTACCGGGACGAGCACTTGAAATGCCATAACATTCATAGTTATGGGCCATGTATTGGAACATGGGATTAATGTAGCTAGGACAGTACAGGCATGATGGGCCAAAGGGCCTCTTCTGTGCTACTTTTGTCTTTGACTCGAAAGAACTTTGTTAACATTTTCCAGAGACATCTTGTCCCCTTGTCAGATCTTCAATGGCCACTCTGCTTCTTCAATCCAAGACCATCAGCAAAGCACCTCATAAATCGTAACATCAGTTCCAAACAGAAGTACAAAATAAAGTCCTTCTAAACACTATCCCAGCGCTCACTTAAAGACTGTACAGTTTGTGGAATACGTTTCCTCACGCAAATCTGTGATGGGGAATGAGGAAAAGCACAAACCAAATATGCTGATGCCCACAGCCTATCCACTGATCCATTCTCCACTGAGTTGGGGAGAGGGAAGACTTTCAAATCTGGCCATAAAAAAAAATTATGTTGATTCCAGACCTCATACCAAATCAAGTGGATGGCTTTATAGTTTTCGATTTCCACTAAGAAGAACCGTAGTATTAAGTTTCCTTATTTTTTGAGAGGAGCAGAAACCAATCAATTCATGATCAAAAACAAAGTTGCTGGAAAAGCTCAGCAGGTCTGGCAGCATTTGTGAAGGAGAAAACAGAGTTAACGTTTCGGGTCTGGTGACCCTTCCCCAGAACTCAGTTCTGAGAAAGGGTCATTGGACCCCAAACGTTAACTCTGTTTTCTCCTTCACAGATACTGGAAGACCTGCTGAGCTTGTCCAGCAACTTTGTTTTTGTTCCTGATTTACAGCATCTGCAGTTCTTTTGGTTTTTAATCAATTCATGATGCTGGTTAAGTGCTAATAATTTATATATTTGAAATGACAATCTCTGAGTAGTATTGTAATCACTCAATTTGCAAGGTAACATTTTCACAATTGTTATTTTAAGGGTGAATTTATTTTAAATTTTAGTTAATGCTAAATGTTAAAATAGTAGACTAGGCAATTTCATTTGATCTTGTTTCAGTGTGATACTATAAGGCTTTAAATTTATTTGTAATATTCATTGAATAAATTTGGGCTTTTGTTTTAGACTGAAAAAGACACTGGATTGCTGTGAAAAACCAGGCAAATATCAGTGAATACACTTATTACACTATCATTTAAGCAGTGCCTTTCTTCACTAATTTTAGGAGCACAGCTATTTACGACCATAAGACCACAAGAAGGCCATAAGAAACAGGAACAGGAGCAGGCTCTTCAGCCCCTTGAGACTGCTCTGCCATTCAACAGGGTAATGGCTGAACACTAAGAACAATTCTACATAACGTTAACAACTTTTTAAAATGAAGAAGTTACTTCATGGTGATGCGATAAAGATACATGCCTGTCATCAAGTATATTTGAACCAGCATACCTTTTCAAACTCAATAATCTATTAAATATTGACTAAACTCTTGTTTTGTATAATTTAAAATGGTTGACTCAGAACTAACCTGTGAGGCATTTCCTCTCTCCCAAATCTATTTCAAGCCATTGCTGGCTCTCACCCTCGGCAGCAGCCCAACTAGGTCCTGGAACATTAAGTCGTGCTTTGTCTGGTGACCAACTGACAGTTTGACCATTTTCATCTGTCCATCGCCAGAACGATGTGGCATTGATCCGATGTTCAGCAATGAGTCCCAATTCCATTCCCAATGGTTGATTACAACCTGAGTAAAGAGAAAATGGGTATATGAGAAAACTGTGGAATTGGGGTTCAAGAAGAACATGGATGGATAGACATTAGCCACCTGGATTACTTTAGGAGGAGAGATAACAAGGTGTAGAGCTGGATGAACACAGCAGGCCAAGCAGCATCAGAGCCTGCTCCTCTGATGCTGCTTGGCCTGCTGTGTTCGTCCAGCTCTATACCTTGTTATCTCAGATTCTCCAGCATCTGCAGTTCCTACTATCTCA
>JAHRHZ010000073.1:8685109-8695808 GCA_024137785.1 Ginglymostoma cirratum | reverse complement strand
AAACGTCAAGTTTTCCTGCTCCTATGATGCTGCTTGACCTGCTGTGTTCATCCAGCCCCATGCTTGTTATCTCTAATTCTGGTCTCTTGTGCATTCGAAACATTGACTTTTCATACCTTAGCTCTAGGCTCTGGAATTTGCACCATCTTCCTCTCTCTTCTCCCTTATGGAGGATCATTAAAGCCTACTACAAAAACGAGCTCTCATGAAAGGTTATTGACCTGAAATGTTAACTGTGTTTCTCCATTTGCAGATGCGGTCTTGTCTGCTGAGTTTTTGCAGCTTTTTTTAAATCTTCAGTTAATCCTTAAAACCTACCTCTTTGACCAGTCTTTTGGACACTTCTAAACACTCCTCATGTGGATACCTGAAGAATTTTGCAATATTTAACTATTTTAAAAGATATCACGAAAATATAAGTTCATGTTGTATTTTTTTATATTATCCATGTTCCAAGGCCCCTTAGAATTTTGTATGTTTCAATCAAGTCGCCTCTTGTATTGGTAAACTTTAACAGGTATAAATCTAGCCTGACCATCCTTTCCTCATAAGCCAGCCTGTCCATTCATGTTTTAGTCTGGTGAATGTTCCCTGTCCTGCTACCAACACATTCACAACCTTCCTAAAATAAAGTGTTCAACACTACACCAGCTATAGTCTCACCAGTGCCTTGTATAATCATAGTGGAAGCAGGCCACTTGGCCCATCGAGTCCACACTGATATCCCAAAACTCCAGACCCACCCTATTCCTGCAACCCTCGAACTATAACTGAAACATAACCTCCCTACTTATGTATCAATTTCTCTCACAATAAATTATAACATTGTACTAGCTTTCCTAATTATTTGTGGTACCTCTGTACTAGCCTTTTGCGATTAACACTCTAGAACATCCCAGAGTTCTGCAATCACCCACCATTTGGGTAATAAGCTTAGTTTTATTCATCCTGCAAAAATGAATCATTTACCCACATTATACTTCATTTACCAGATCTTTACACACTCACTCAACAATCTCACTCCTTTTGTAGCCTTCTCAAGTTCCTCTTCACAACCTGCTATTCAACCTATCTTTGTTTGATCAATGTCAAATCCAGGATCCGTTTCAGGATAGCTTTGAGCTCCACATCATTTTATTTTCATAAACAGAATCTATGAAATGTACAGTCAGAGAATTAAAAAGCAACATTTTCTCTCGTTTGATACTCACATGCCTATATCCTTGAGAAAAATCACCAGAGACTTCTCCAACCACAGCTTTGCAACCAGCAGGGCAATTTTTGCTAAAACAACCATGAAAAATATCAAATTAATGTCTGTTTTTCTAAACTGCAAGTGCAGTAGGACAGGATGCCTGCTCCAGTTTTAGAATCAGAAAAATTCCAATAGACAGACCACTCACTTTAAAAAGATCATCAACCACAAAGGCCTATTAATATGGAAGAGACTGCCGTTTACTCTCACCAAGGATGACATTAATTACTTGCATATTTTACACTGAAATATAACAAAAGGATTATAACAGCCTAACACAACCCTTGAATTTCAAACTTATTTGTCTACACATAGTACTTGGGCAAATTCTACATTTGAAATATCTTCGGTTGTAAGACTAAGGACAAAGGTGAGGAACAGTCTTTTATTTTCCCATAAAGATTAGTAATTATGTTTCAATGAGAAATTGCTTCAAAATGCACTTCTTTAAAAGGCATTCTCCCAATTTCTCCATCTCAAAGCAGATAATGTTACCTTCCATACTAGTACTTGTAAAATTTCCTCCTTCACTTTGTGCCGAGAATTCCACTGCACTGGTTGACCAGGCCCTTCATTTTGTCTATCCCATTTGCTGCACTGCCATTCTCTTTATTCCCTGCCCTACCAGATCCATTATGTTGTTCCCTTGTGTCTTTCCTTTTGCCCAACAGCTTCTATCCTTTATCATTTCGGTATGACCCCACAAATGCATCTTCCACTCCATTTCCTAGTCGACCTCTCCACCATCCCCAAACCTGTTTGCCGACCTCTCTGAGCTGCAAGAACTGCGGACAGTGATTTCCTTGTATTTCTTACAATTTAATGCAATGCATTCACTGCACACAACGTGATCTCCTCTACACCGGGTAGATCATTTACCAAACACCTCGTTACAGTTAACATGTGAGGCCTTGAGCTTCAGGTTTCTTGCTGTCTTAATTCTCCATCCCACTCGATTCCAACCTCAGCCTTATTCACTGCTTCAGCAAAGCCCAATGCAAGCTTGAGAACCGGCACCTCATTTTTTGATTAGACACCTTACAAGCTTCCAAATGCAATATGGAGTTCAACAACTCATGGCTTTTATCTCCTTCGGAGAGTGGATGCTCACATTAGTTCTGCCGAGAGCCAGTAACACTTTGTCTAGATCTTTCCTTTGTTTTTTTTTAAAACTTGTTGCACTACTGCCACTATCCACCTGCAAAACCCTTTTGTCATTTAATCACTCCTCCCAACCATTCTATCACAGGCCTCCCTCACTGGTCTTTCCTCCAGTCCTCAACCTTGCTCTGCACTTGTCTATGAATGGTTAAATGTTCACTTTCTTGCAGTTCAAATGAAAGCTAACCAGAAATATAGACTCCTTCTCTCTCCCTCTACCTACACACTCAAGGATGATCAGACCTGCCAAGTATTTTTGCTATTTTCTGCTTTTACCTCAGTGACTTTTTTTTGACAGATGATGCAGTATTCACTCAGCTCTGCACTTGTCTGTTTTTCTAGAATAGATTCTCAAATCGTACAGTGGAGCCTGAAATCTATAACTGTTTTACTGAATAACCATAAATTGTGCTATCAACTGGCTTAAATTACATTAAATGGTAAATGTATCATGACAACTCTATCATTTTCCAAATTCAAAATGTGAAGGGAGAAGCATGTGTTATGATATAGTGATCACAATGTCTAAATTAATCCAAGCTAAGTACTTTATTCTACTTCGATGTGAGATATAAAGCATACATATTCTGAAGCTGGAAATTTTTGGGAGAAAGGTCAATTACTCTGACATTTCTGATAAGAGTTTTAAATAAATTGGAAGGCAGCTCTCCAGGTCTGAAGAGTGAGAGGGAACCAATAAATATTTTAAAATCTGGCTTGATTGTCTTTGAGGAATCGTGCAATGGTTATATCACAGAAAAAGGCCATTTTGCCTTCTCTGTCTGTACTGCCCTTCAGAAAGAACAACTCACTAAGTGCCTTCTCTTCCTTTTCCCCTGCAGCCCTATGATTTTTTTTCGTTTCAGATAATGATCCAATTTCTCATTTGAAAGCCTCAATTGGTCCTGCTACCAGCACACGCACAGGCAGTTCATTCCAGATCCTAACCACACGCTGCATGAGAATGTTTTCAAGTTGTCACTGTTTTTATTGCCAATTACTTTAAATTTGTACCCACTGGTGATTGAAATGTCCATCGATTGAAACAGTTTCTCCTCATCTATTCTGTCCAAAGCCCTCAATTTTGAACACTTCAATCAAATTTCCAATCAGACTTCTGCTCTCGATGGGAGAAGTCTGGGCTGTTCTCCAACTTCATACATACCTTAAGTTCCTCATTCCTATGAATCTCTTCTCTACCCTTTCCATTTCCTTTCTAAAGTGTGTTGCCCAAAACTGGGCACATCACTCCTGCTGAGGCCAAATCAGTGTCTTATTCAGATTTAACATAAATTGTTCACTTTTGTGCTTTATACCCATATTGCTGAAGTCCAGACTACTATATGTTTTACAATCTGTGCTCACAATCTGTCCTGCCAGCTTCAATTATTTATGCAAATATACATCAAGTCCCACTGCTCCTGCAACTGTGTCACTGATCCATGGGGATCTCCAATATAAACCTTCCTTCCGTTTGTAAAACAATTGCTTCACCACTAATTAGAATTTATTTCCAGCTTTTTAGCCTCTTTTTTGTATTCATTGGCTAGACTTTTCATGCTTCTACCACATAGTTACTTTACTAATGTGACAACATTACTCTGGGACCTCAGAGATTTGAAAATCACTGCCAGAGATCCTAATACCTTCTCCCTTGCGGTCCTCAACAGCCTTGGCCACATGTATTCTGAGCCTGTGGATCTATATACTTATGAGGTTGCTAAAGCCAGTACCTCCTCTCCCTCTGTGAACTTCTTCTAATACGTACACAGTCCTCAATCTGATGTCTATACCTTTTCTATTGTGAAGGCTGATGCAAAGTATTCATCAAGTTCTATTCACAGCCAGATTACCTCTAGGTGCCCAGTGGGCCCAAATCTTTAGCTTTGTGCTTTTTCCCCCTGTACTCCACCCACATTATCTTAGCTGTACTAATTTCCCCTCCTGTACTTTTTATAATCCCCCAGGAGTTCAGCATTAGCGAGCCCTCAGTATCCGCCATAAGCTTTACTATCTTTCTTAATCCTAATCTTTATGTCCCTTGATATTCAAGGTTCTCTGGTCTTGGATCCACTCTTTGTCTTTAAGGAAATATATTTGCCCTTTACTCTCACTGTTTCCCCCTTGAATGTCTCCTGATTCTCTAAGACAGTTGTATCTGCACGTGACTGCTCCTAGTTCACTTGCAAATTAATCTTTTATAATTAACCTTAATAAAATTAACCTTTCCTCAGTTTAGATTTATTATCTCTGGCCCATCCTTATCCCATTCTATAAGTAGCCTAAATTTAACTAAGTTACGATTACAGTCTCTAAAATGCCCCCCAACTGAGTTGCCTTCATTCTGCTCCAGGTTATTTCAAATATTATATCCAGGACTGACCCTCCCTTGTGGGCTTTCTACGTATTGGCTAAAAAGGTTCTCTTGGACGCAGTTTAAGAAATTTTCCCTCCCTACTCTGCATGCTATAACGATCCCAGTTAATATCTGGGTAAATTTCTCTGCTATTCCTTCCTTATTATTCTTACACTTTTCTAAACTTTGATCAATTAAACAGAATACAGATCATTTACTTTTATGTTACCCTTAAACCTACTTAAGTACAGACTAGAAAATTCTTGTTCAGGTCTTGAATCTCTTTCAGGTCTGCCACCAATTTGTCTGTTTCTCTGTGAGAATCCTCACCTTGCTCGCTTCTCTCACTGATACTGACTGGCTATCACAGGGTCCCACTGCTCTTCAATACAAGAGATTACAAGAGCAGGAAGATTATACTGGAAGTGTATAAAATGCTGGTTACACAACAACGGGAGAAGTGTCTGCAATCCACATGATAGGAAAGATACGACTGCACTAGAGAGGGTGCAGAGGAGATTTACCAGGATATTGTCTGGGCTGGAGGATCTAAACTATGAGGAAAGATTGGATAGGCTCAGCTTGTTTTCTTTGGAGCAGTGAAGGTTCAGAGTGGTAATAAAAACAAAGAGCTGGAAAAGCTCAGCAGGTCTTGCACCATTTGCAGAGATAGAAACAGAGTTAATGTTGAGTCTGACTGATTTACTTCACTCTGCAGTTCACTGGGTCTTCTTTGGGCTCCTTCTTGGAGTCCTGCCAGCACCCACTAAACTCTCGGCACTGCCAAGAGCTGTTGGCAAATATGATTGGGCAGAAGGTACAGTTTCATTTCACTGAGGGGTGGAAGTCTGACTGGCTACTAATTAAGCTCACCTGTATACAGTATAGCTGCAGAACAGGCTTCATCAAGTTGTCACCCAAGGGCCTGGGAAAAGTGCTACGTAACCAACTTGTGAGCTTATGAAATAAGAGGGACAGCAGCAATACTGGGAAGAATTTTATGGGGACATCCCCAAAGCATTTTGCCCCAAATTGCTGCAATCTCTCTTATCCAATGAGCTCACATGAAGCACTTGATCAAATGTCTTTTGGCAGTCCGTAACCTCACACCAACTGAATTTTCCTCATCAACACTCACTGTTACCTCATCAAAAAGACTCAAATTAGTTAAATATTCTTTATCCTGAAAAATTCCATGTTGGCCTTTCTTAATTAATAACATTTGCCAAATTGAGCATTAACTTTGCCTTAAATTATCACTTCTAAAAGTTTCTCCATTGAGGTTAAAATGAATAACCCATAGCTGGATGCTGGGCTCACTTTTACATCCTGGTGAGAACAATTATACAACAATTGTCTTCAAGATATTAGCAGGAAAAGACAGACTAGATAAAGATAAGCTATTTCCACTGGTTGGAGATTCTAAAATTAGGGTGCACAGTCTATGAATTAGTGTCAGATCATTCAGGAGAGATGTTATGAAGCACTTCTACACACAAACGCTGGTAGATGTTTGAAAGTGTCTTCCACAAATGGCAAATGATGCTGCATCATTTGTGAATTTTAAGTCTGAGAGAGATAAATTTAGTTAAGTCAAAGGTATTAAGGGATATGGGGCAAAGGCAGATTTATGGAGTTAGGTCAAAGATCAGCCAAGATCTAACTGAATGGTAGAACGGGCTTGAGAGGCTAAATGGCCTACTCCTGTACGTCTGTCCCTATCTGCCCAGTCTTCCGGCATCATCCAAGTTTCTGGAAGACTAGAAAATTAGGGCCGGGGGCTCTGTAATTTTTCCTATTACTTTTCACAGCAGCTTTGGATCTCTCTCTTCCAGTCCTGGTGTTTTATCAAATTAAAGTACAGACAACTTATGAAAGACCTCTTCATTCTCAGTTTTAAATGTTTCAAGTGTTTGAACTTTGTGCCAGTTCACCACCACCTGGGCAGCATCTTACTTAGGGAAGATAAACACAAAATATTAATTTAATACCTCAGCTAAGCCCCTGTCTCCATTAATGAGAAGTGATCTCGCTGAAACATATAGGATTATTAAGGAGCTAGACAGAGTAAATGCGGAGAGGATATTTCCCCTCATGAGATAGTCTAGGTCCAGGGGGTATTGTCTCAGAATAAACGGGCACCAATTCAAGAATGAGATGCAGAGGAATTTCTTCTCTCAGAGGTTTGAAAGTCTTTGGAACTCCTTGCCAAAGAGAGCTGCGGGGGCAGAGTCCCGGTGTACATGTAAGACTGAGATAGATAAAATATTGATCAGTTGGGGAAATCATAATGCATCTCGGCGTTTATTGCAAAAGGACTGGATTCTAAAAGTAAAGAAGTGTTACAATTATGGAAGTTGTTGGTGAGATCATATCTGGAGTATTGTGTCCAGTTTTGATCTCCTTACTTGAGGAAGAATTTGGTGGGATTGGGATTGGAGGCAGTTCAGAGGAGATTCACCAGATTGATTAATGGGACGAAAGGGCTATCATAGATAAAGTAGTTGAACAGCTTGGGCTTGTACTCACTGGAGTTCAGAATAATGAAGAGGATCTCATTAAGCATATAAAATGCTGAAGGGGATTGATAAGGTGGACATTGAACAGATGATTCCTGTTGTGGGACCGTCTAGAACAGGAGGTCATAGATATAGAATTAGAGGAGGTAGGGTCAAAACTGAGACAAAGAGAAACTATTTCTCTCAGAGGGTTGTGAATCTGTGGAACTCATTGCCCCATAAGGTAGTGGAGGCAGAATTAATCAACAGATTCAAGAAATAAATAGATACATTTCCGATGAAAAGTGGGATAAAGGACAATGGGGAGCAGGGAGGAAAGTGGAGATGAGACCAGGATAAGATCAGCCATGACCATGTTAAATGGTGGAGCATGATCAAAGGGCTGAATTGCCTACTTCCGTTCCTAATTCCATCAAAGGTTATTGAATTACTATCATCCAGGAACTCCAGATTTCATGGCATGTTTCCTTACATGGGAAAGCTTCACGACAGTATTTGAATTCTCTCTTCCTCGAGGGGAAAAACGTTCTTCAGTTACAAATCTCACTGTTAATCTTTCAACCAATTTATTTGTCAGATCCATTTTGTAAAAATCATTCATGGGATGTGGGCGTTATTGGCTAGGGCAACATTTGTTGCCATTGAGAAGGTGAGCTGCCTTCTTGAACCACCGCAGTCTATTTGGTGCAGGTATCCAGTCACTGATGTTTGGGATGGTGTTCTGGGATTTTGATCAAGCGACAAAGAATGGGCAGTGACATGCTAAACAGGATGGAGGCTGAAATTGAAGAGGAACTTGCAGGTGGTGTTGTTTCCATGTAGTAGACACTGTGGTTACTGTGTGTCAGAGGTGGAAGGAGAGAATGTTTGTGGATATGGATTAACTAAGCAGACTGCTTCGCGAATAGTGGTGTTAAGCTTCTTGACTATTTTCGAACCTGCATACATTTAGGCAAGTGGAGTGCATTCCATTGCACTCCTGATGCATACCTTGCTCATGGAGGACAGGCTTTGGGGCATCAGGAGATCAGTTACTGACTGCAGAATTCCTGAACTCTGACGTGCTTTGTTTTTTTTTAAAATTTACTTGTGGGGCGTGGGCATTGCTGGTTGGCCAGCATTTATTTCCTGTCCATGGCTGTCCTTGAGAAAGTGGCGGTGATCTGGCTTCTTGAACCATTGCAGTCCATGTGATGTAGGGAGACCCTTAATTCCCTTAGGGAGGGAATTCCATATTGAAACAACTGTGATATATTTCCAAGTCAGGATGGTGAGTGGCTTGATGGGACACTTATAGGTGTAGGTGGTGTTCCCATATATCTGCTGCTTTTGTCCTTCAAGATGGAAGTGATTGTGGGGTTGGAAGGTGTTTGTGAGGAAATTTCTGCTGCTGCTACAGAGTGTGGGAGATGGAGGCAATGGATGCTTGTGGATGTAGCATCAGTCAAGCAGTCTGCAGTGTCGTGGATGTCGTCAAGCCTCTTGAGTGTTGTTGGAAATGCACCCATCCAGGCAAGTCACACTCCGGACTTGTGCCTTGTAGGAGCTGAGATACTTGCTGCAGTATTGCTAGCCTCTGTAGTCACTGTTTCTACATAGTGAGTCTGATTAAGTTTGTAGTCAATGGTAACACCCAGGATGTTGATAGTGAGGTATTCAGTGATGGTAATGTCATTGAATGTCAAGCAGCGGTGGTTAGATTGTCCCTTATTGGAGATGGTCATTGCCTGGCATTTCTGTGGTACAAATGTTATTTGCCTTTTGTCAGCCCAAACTTGTATATTGTCCAGGTCTTTCCGCATTTGGACATTTGGACATTCAGTACCTCAGGAGTAATGAATGGTGCTGAACAATCATTAGTAAACATTTCCCCTTCTAACCTCATGATGGAAGCAATATCATTGATGAAGCAGCTGTAGATGGTTGATCCTAGAATACCATTTTACCACATTGAAATTGGCTTTCCCTTAGTTAGTTACTTTTAAATTATTTTATAGGATGTGGATATTGCTGGCTTGACTAGCATTTATTGTCCTTCCTTAATTGCCCTTAGGAAGATGGTTATGAATACTCTTCTTGAAACTCTGCAGTCCACTGGGAGGTAGGTACATTCACAGTACTGTTTGGAAGGCAGTTCTAGGCTTGTGACCTGGTGACAGTAAAGAACAGCAAGGTATTTACAAATCAGGATAATGTGTGGGTTGGAGGGGAACTTGCAGCTTGTGGTATTCCTATACATCGACTGCCTTTATCCTTCAAGGAGGTCCCAGTTTTGAAAGGTGCTGTTGAAGGAGCCTTGACACAAGATATCTTTTAGATGTTATGCACTGCTGCTACTATGCGTCAGTGATGGAGGGAATGAATGTTGAAGGTGGTGGATGAGATGCCAATCAAGTGGGCTCCTTCAACCAATTGTTTTTTCTCAGGGATTGTTCCTTGCCAGTTTCCATAACCAAACTAAATCTTATGATGCAATGTCTTTTAGATGTTCCCAACTGATACTTGACTGACTTGGCCTACCTCATTCTCAGATGAGAAACAGATCGAGCAGTGTCTTCTTTCTCATTTGACAGGAAAGGTATAACTGCAGAAGATTTTCCTGAACACATCCTAGGAATTGTCTGCCCTTTATACAACAAGGAGATGGTACCCTAGAGGTAATGTCGCTGGACTAGAAGCTAGCGACTCAAGCTAATTTACTGGGGTCATGGATTCAAATCCTACTAGGGGACCTGATGGAATTTAAATTCAATTATTAAATCTGGCAAATAAAGTTACTTTCAATAAATGGTGATCATGATACGTCATCAATTATCGTAAAAACCCAACCTTTTTGTTTTATTTTAAATCTAGCCTACATGTGGCTTGAAACCTACAGCAATAATTCTCAACTCTTCTCTACAATAGTCCAAGCAAACCAAGCAGTTCAAGGGCAGTAGTCCTAGGCAACAAATGTTTCAAGATCTCGATCAATAAAGTCAATGGGCTGAGGAATGGTAGATGGAGTTTGGTTTGAATAAATGTGAGGTATTGTATTTTAGTAAAACATACAAGGACAGGAATTATACAGTTAATGGTTTGGCCCTGGGTAGTGGTGTAGAATGGAGCAACCTAGGGGTCCAGGTGCATAATTCCTTGAAATTTGCATTACATGTAGACAGGATGGTTAAGAAGGCTTTTACATGCTTGCCTTCATTGGTCAGACCTTTGAGTATAGGAGTTGGGATGTCATGTGAGGGTGTGCAGAATGTTGGTGAGGCGTCTTCTGGAATACTGTGTGCAGTTCTGGTTACCCTGCTACAGGAAGGATATTATTAAATTGGCATGGGGCTGGATGAACACAGCAGGTCAAGCAGCATCATTTCTGATGAAGGGTTTAGGCCCGAAACGTCAAGTTTTCCTGCTCAT
>JAHRHZ010000073.1:8620278-8684709 GCA_024137785.1 Ginglymostoma cirratum | reverse complement strand
ATGAAGGGTTTAGGCCCGAAACGTCAAGTTTTCCTGCTCCTATGATGCTGCTTGACCTGCTGTGTTCATCCAGCCCCATGCTTGTTATCTCGGATTCTCCAGCATCTGCAGTACCTTATATCTCTATTATTAAATTGGAGAGGGTTTAGAAAAGGTTTACCAAGGTGTTGCCAGGAATGGAAGGTTTGCGTTATAAGGAGAGGCTGAATAGGCTAGGACAGTTTTCACTGGAGTGTAGGAGGTTGAGGAGTGACCTTATAGAGATTTATAACATCATGGAGGGACATAGATAAGCTGCATAGCAAGGGTCTTTTCCCTAGGGCGGGGAAGTTCAAAACTAGGGGGCATATTTTTAAGGTGAGACAAGAAAGATTTAAAAGGGATGTGTGGGGCACACTTTTACTACAGAGAGTGGTTAGTGTGTGGAATGAACTGCCAGAGGAAGTGGCAAATGCAGGTATTGTTGTAACATTTAAAAGACACTTGGATAAGTACACGAATAGGAACGGTTTGGAGGGTTATGGGCCAAATGCAGGCGAGTGGGTCTAGTTTAGTTTGGGAACATGATCAGTATGGACTAGTTGGGCTGAAGGATCTGTTTTCAAGCTGTCTGACTCTATAACATTAAAATTCCATAAAAGTGAACAATAAATTATCACTGTCCCTGTCTAAGTTTGACTATTTACAGACTCCCATTATAACTACTCTATAATTTTTGCACTTCTCTATAACTTCCTTGCAAATTTATTTCTCCAGACCTTTCCCACTGCTTGGTGGTCTATAGATGACACTGAACAATGTAACTGCACCTTTTTTGTTTATCTATTTGGCTGGAACGAAAGAACTATTTCATTGAGGATGTCCTCTCTTTGTAGCATCGTAAATTCTCTGAAATCATATTGCTACCATTCCCTTCTAATACATCCTTAGTACCGTGTATCCAGGAATATTAATAGACAGCCCTGCCTTTCTTGGAGCAAGGCATCTGTGATCAACAAAACTAACGCTCCCCCGACTACCTCGCCCCCACCCCCACACACACACCCCAGCCCATCCCTGGCCTTCTCACTACCTTATCAGGTTGCAAATTCAGCCTGATATTTCTTAAACTAATGCAGAAAACCATAGAAACTCAACTTGCACTGATGTAATTTACATTCCTTTCTGCAAAGTTTTGCACCTGTTTGGCCACTTTCCCATCTAACTGTGACAAAAATAACTAACACAACCAGTGGAAACACGCATCCATATTACCACAATTAATACTATTGAATAATACACAGAAGAAAATATTCATTCAGAGGAAATCTGTTGATTTGAAGCCTTACCTGAACTGTGGCTCATCATAATGGTTTCCTTTATCCAGACAGGTAATCAGATCTGCATAGAATAAAAATCAGTATCAATGTACATTATAAACCCAGCCTATACTGCAGCTAAGATGACCTTTAAAAGTGAATTCACCAAGTATCAATCATCAGAATTTCCTTTTATAAATCTATAATTTATAAGACATAATTGAGGCCAGTTAATTAAGTCAATTGTGCACTTTATTCCATGGGGATTCTACTGTTATGTTCACGTTGTTGATTCCATCCAGTTGTCTGTGGTTACAAAATTAATGAGTTCAGCAATTTTTAAATTTTAGTTAAACATCACTTATATTCCAAAGACTGTCTACATTATTAAATTATTTTAAAACTGAAAAACAACTGGGGTAACTAAACTACATGTGACAGATAAATTACGGGACGTCACTTCTGACCGGATTACTGGAAAATAAATTGCCAGCTCTTAGCATTTACATTAGATATTATCACAGTCACAGGCAATATTAGTCATTCCTATGCGTGGACCTCATTTCCCTAAACTCTGGAGTGCATCTTTTGTTATGTACCAGACTAGACCCCCTCAAAGTATTTTAAGAAGGTAGTCTAAACCCTATTTATTCTTATTTTAAAGGCAAATGTAAAGTGAAATGTGATCCAGGTGCAATGGAACTGGTCAAACAACTTGAAGCTAAGCAAAACACAATTTATTCAAACCATTTCTGATGAAGGGTCGAGGCCCGAAACGTCAAGCTTTCCTGCTCCTATGATGCTGCTTGGCCTGCTGTGTTCATCCAGCTCCACACCTTGTTATCTCTTATTCAAACACTATTGTTAAATTACAACAAAAGGAAGTGCGTATAAAAGCTTAACTCTACTGGAAAACTTAACAGAATAACAGATACAGTAACTATTATTAAATAATTGTCCTAATATAATAACATCCAATAAACACACTCCTTGGCAAAAAGGCAAATTCAGAGATCAAACTTTTTTTCACATGCAATGCTCACAGTAGGGAGAGAAACCCTCTCTAATTGTAACTGAGAGAGAGGAAAAATAGCTTCTACCTTCTTCAAAGCTCCAGCAGCTCCTGCAGAATCTAAAAGCTAAAGAAATCTAAACAAATCTACTCCAAAACCTTAAAGCTAAAGAAAACCTAGAAATTCTGGTCTGAGAGAGCTGGCCACACCCACCCAGGCTGCTTCTACTGTAATAATTTTAAAAAAAACTAAGGCCTCACAAACTGTTTACTTTACCACAGACTGCACAGCATCTCTTGCTAAATCTCTCTTAAAAGAAACCAAAACAAGACACATCTCTTAAAGCAACAGCATTGTCACATTTCCTCATTGTGTAACAATTTGACAGATGAGAGCATAACCCGGGGTTTGTAACAATGAAAGCTTTTTCTGAACTTTGAGTCACAGATGTACAGCACGGAAACACAGCCTTCGATCTATCTCGTCCATGCCAACCAGATATCCCAAATAAATCTAGATGCATTTGCCAGCATTTGGCCCATATCCCTCTAAACCCTTCCTATCCGTGTACCCATCCAGATGCCTTTTAAATGTTGTAATTGTACCAGAATTCACCACCTCCTCTAACAGCTCATTCCATACACCCACCACCCTCTATGTGAAAACGTTGCCCCTTAGGTCCCTTTGAAATCATTCCCCTCTCACTTAAAACCAATGCCCTCTAGTTTTGGACTCCCCCTCCCCTGGGGAAAAGACCTTATCTATTTGTCCTATCCATGCCTCTCATGATTTTATAAACCTCTATAAGGTCACCCCTCAGCTTCTGATGCTCCAGGAATAATAGCCCAGTCTATTCAGCCTCGCCTTATAGCTCAAACCCTCCAACCCTGGCAACACCCTCATAAACGTTTTCTGAGCCCTTTCTAGTTTCACAACATCCTTCCTATAGCAGGGAGACCAGAATTGCATGCAGTATTCCAATAGTGGCTGAACCAATTTCCTGTACAGCAGCAACATGACCTCCCAACTCCTATACTCAACGCACTGACCAATAAAGGCAAGCACACTAAACATCTTCTTCACTATCCTATCTACCTGTGATTCCACTTTCAAGCAACTATGAACCTGCACCTCAATGTCTCTTTGTTCAGCAACACTCTTCAGGACCTTGCCACTAAGTGTAAAAGTCCTGCCCTGATTTGCCTTTCCAAAACACAGCACCTCACATTTATCTAAATAAAACTCTATTTGCCACTCCTCGGCCCATCGGCCCATCCAATCAAGATCCTGTTGTATTCTGATGTAACCTTCTTTGCTGACCACTACACCTTCAATTTTGGTGCCATCTGCAAACTTACTAACCATACCCCCTATGATTCCATCCAAGCCTTTTGTGTAAATGATAAAAAGCAGTGGACCCACCACCAATCCTTTGTGGCACACCGCTAGTCACAGGCCTCCAGCCTGAAGAGCAACCCTCCACCACCACCCTCTGTCTTCTACCTTCGAGCCAGTTCTGTATCCAAATGGCTAGCTCTCCCTCTATTCTGTGTGATCTAACCTTGCTAACCAGTCTACCGTGAGGAGCCTTGTTGAATGCTTTACTGAAGCCATAGAGATCACATCCACTGTTCTGCCCTCATCAATCCTCTTCGTTACTTCTTCAAAAAACTCAACCCAAGTTCATGAGATGTGATTTTCCATGCATAAAGCCATGTTGACTATCCCTAATCAGTCCTTGCCTTTCCATATACATGTAAATCCTGTCCCTCAGAATTCCCTCCAACAACTTGCCCGCCACCAATGTCAGGCTCACCAGTCTATAGTTCCCTGGCTTTTCCTTACCATCTTTCTTAAATAGTGGCACCACATTAACCAACCTCCAGTCTTCCAGCACCTCACCTGTGGCTGTCGAAGATACAAATATCTCAGCAAGGGACCCAGCAATCACTTCCCCACCTTCCCATAGAGTTCCAGGGTACACCCACTCAGGTCCCGGGGATTTATCCACCTTTATGAATTTTAAGATGTCCAGCACCTCCTCCTGTGTAATAAGGGCATTTTTCAAGAGGTCGCCATTTATTTCCCCACATTCTCTATCTTCCATATCCTTCTCCACAGTAAACAATGCTGAAAAATACTCATTTAGTATCTCCCCCATCTTCTGCTGTCCCACACATAGGTGGCCTTGCTGATTTTAAGGGGCCCTATTCCCTCCCTAGTTACCCTTTTGTCCTTAATGTATTTGTAGAATTTCTTTGGATTCTCCCTAACCTTATTTGCCAAAGCTATTTCATGTCGCCTCTTTGCCCTTCTCAGTTCCCTCTTAAGTATACTTAGCCACTGCGATCTCATTCATATGTGCTTTCACTGTTCTCTACCCTTAAGCCTGAAGTGAAATACTGAAATGATGCATAATTTTAAACCAAATTGTTTTGCTTATGTACATGAACAGTTTTCAGTGAGTTAAATCATCCCTTCTCCTCCCATACTTGCATGCCTATTCAACACTTGCTTCCTAGCTCTTTCTCTCTCTCCACAAAGATTTTCCCATGTGCAATTCTCGCTGAAAGTCTTCTGCCCTGACATTATGGTTCAACACCTGTCAAACAGCTTATCTAATTCACTGTGAACAATGTCACAAGGTATGTACCAAAATGGAAGAAAGGAAATCTAATGTCATGGTTAGTGTTATCCAAATTGCTTAACAGATTTCACATGTTTTATCTCCTACCTTTTTGTTTGTACTTTCTGAGATCGATATTTTTAAACTAAACAGAAAATGCTAGAAATACTCAGCGAGTTATAGCAACATCTGCGCAGAAAAAACATAGTTAATGAGCTAAACATTCCCATTTTTAGGCAAAGCTTTTTTTGAGGGATATTAATGGCACCCATTCCCCCATTGCCATGGCAACATTCCTCACACAATCTTCCACTCTTCATCTCATTAATATTGCAACCGCCCTTTAAGGAGAACATCTCATGGAATCATGTGGCAGGAGAGATGAAGTGCCCACTGCTGCGTGGAATAAGACATTCCTATTGCTGGCTCCATACATAAACTCCAGAACAAAAGTACCTCGTAAGTTTCAAGCCAGGAACCGTCCTTACACTGTGGTCCAGAACTCTTATCACTGAGGAAATGGCTCAGAAAGGCAAGTTAGCAATTCAGTTTACTGACTTAGGTGGGCCAGTGACAAAAGAAAGGTTGTTACCTGAGTTCACCAATTTCAACCACAATGTTTGTTTCCTTTCTTTGGTTTTCTTCCTTCATTCAGCTGCTCAAGTTATGTCTTGCCAGGGTAGATGTGGAGAGGTTGTTCTGCCCTGTGGGACAGTCTAGGACCAGAGGGTATAACCTCAGAATAGGGGTTCACTCATTCGTGACAGAAATGAAGAGGAATTTCTTCTCTCATAGGCTGGTGAATTTGTGGAATTCTTTACCGCAGAGGGCTGTCAAAGCTGGGTCATTCAGGATATTCAAGGCTGAGATAGATTTTTAATTGGTAAGGGAATCAAGGTTTTTGAGAAAAGGCAGGAAAGAGGAGTTGAGGATTATCAAACAGCCGTGACTTTAATGACTGACAGAGCAGGACCGATAGACCAAAAGACCTACTTTGGGTCTTAAGTCTTTAGATTGATTTGTTTCTTGTCCCCAACACCATTCTCTTTAGCCATGGAAAGCTGGATCTTATGTCCTTCAATCTCTCCTGACTTTCGCCTTATCACAGACGTTCCTTTTGGCCTGGTCCTACCCATCCCTTGCTCAAAACCTACTGCATCTCTAACTTCTCCCACCTCTGACTAAAGATCACAGATTTAAAACACTGACTTTGTGTTTCTCCCCAGTTGTAACCTGCTGAGTTCTGCCATCATTTTCTATTGATATTTTTCATTTCCAGCCTCTGCAATATACTACTTTTCAACTATTTTTATGAAAATATTTTTTGTTCTTCTTCTGGTCACAATTGACATGATCGTGATGTTAGAATAAAAAGAGTTATTGATTTTCAATTCCGCCATTTTTAATGCATGGCTTTAATACTTGAGACCTTTGTGCACTAAAATAGCTTTGAAACCAATACAGCAATTACCTAATGACTGGCTTCACGACTTGCCAACCTATGTGAGATAACCAAAGTCAAAAATCACACGACGCCAGGTTATAGTCCAACAGGTTTCTTTGAAAGCACTAGCTTTCAAACTGTTGCTTCATTCATCAGGTGTAGTGAGAGAGACATCAAGACATGGAATTCATAAGTAAAAGATCAAAAGATCACACATCTGATGCGAATGTATTGACTAAACTTAAAATGGCTGGCTGACTCCATCCTGTTAAATCTTTAATCAGTTAGACAGCAGATGCAGGTTTTGATTGATTAAAACGCAAATCCCAGAATTTCTTTCACGTCGCTGCCCTGAGATAACTAAAGGTTTTATCAATGTATACAAGAGTTGACATCTCAGGTCAGACAATGCATTTTAGGTTTGAGACCTTGTTTATAATCTGCCTGTGATTTAACCTGGAGTCAGACTGACTTTATTTCCAAAGCAGGAATTTAAAATGCCCCATTGACTGACTGTGTCGACAAATTGTGTGCTTTTTGAACAAAATAGAATGTATCTGCAAATACAAATTCACCCCATAGATTTGTGTGTGTGTGTGGCTATATCTGAGAGAGAGAGACAGAGAGTCCCTGAGTGTGAGGGAGTTAATGCGCGTAAAAGAGTGAGTGTGAGAGTGTGTGTGTGAGACAGGGTCTGTATGAGTATGTTTGTGTGATAGGGTGTGTGTGTATGTGTGTGAGAGTATATGGTGTGGTGGGGTCACCTGTAGTGTGACATGAACCCAAGATCACGGTTGAGGCCGTCCTCTTGGGTACCGAACTTGGCTGTCAGCCTCTGCTCAGCGACTCTGCGTTGTTGTGTATCCCGAAGCCCGCCTTAGAGGATGTTTACCCGAAGATCCAAAGCCGAAGGCCCTTGACCGCTGAAGTGCTATTTTTGACCTTGTCCAACCCAGTCCAACACTGGCACCTCCATATCAGCGATACACAAAGACACTGATCTGAAATTAACATTTTATCTTAAGGCACTATAACTCAGTTAGCTGTGAAGGAACCCTAACTCCTATATTGATCTACACCTGCATGCTAAATTTCACAGAGGAGATGGAAGACATTGCCAGCAACTATCAAGGTTGGAAACAAATAACTCGGATATTGGAATACACAGTTTTGAGGAAGGGTCACCAGGCCCGAATCTTTCTGTTTTTGTTCCTGATTTACAGCGTCCGCAGTTCTTTCGGTTTTTATTGGAATACACAAGCCAGCTATTTTCCAGAGCAGGGGAGATGGATTTGTGACTGCATCTAGCTTGGGAAAGAAAGTGTTCTCTTAGCTTCTAAAGAAGAAAAATGTCCAGTGTAAAAGCTGATTAAAAAGAAATATCAGGTCACTGAGAAATTAAAGGAAAACTGAAATCTTCACAGAAGTTGCTGGAAAAACTCAGCAGGCCTGGCATCATCTGTGAAGAAAAAGTCAGAGTTAATAATTCGGGTTCAGTGGCCCGTCCTCAGAACCTTCCCCTTCTGAGGAATGGTCACCAGACCCGAAACGTTAACTCTGATATTTTCCTCACAGATGCTGCCAGACCTGCTGAGCTTTTCCAGCAACTTATGTTTTTGTTACTGATTTACAGCATCTACAGTACTTTCAGTTTTTATTCTGAATAATCACTAGTGCTGAGGATACAAAACATGAATTAACCAACCATCGTCTCAGGTTAAAATTGTACACAGCAACGATGCTCCAAGAAATTTAAATGAAAATTCCATTCATCTTCCTTTTCTACTGGAAACTATCCCTTTTAAACTTTGCACCTGCATATATGTGTATGGTTGATGCTGTGTCTATGTTATTTTGCTCAGGGTTAACAGATAATTTTTCTCTCAAGAAACCTTGTAATTGCATCTGTACTGATACAGTATACACTGGGTACGTACATTGTGGTTAGAGAAAGGTATAAGCTAAAAAGTACATAAAAATCTTTGTCCGACCCATGCAGAGAGTAAAAACAGAGTTCATGATTCGCCCTGACCTGGTCATTTACACAGTTCAAACATGAATCTTGTTTTTGTGAGATGTCTACTCAAAAAATGAATACATTTTAGAAAATCTTTTAAGTCTCAAAATAACTTCAAGTAAAAAGCATCAATGCAGAAAACTGATAAAGGCAGATTTGGAACAAATGCAAGCAAATTCTTCTACGTACAAAGTGATAAACACAGAAATAATTCAAAACTGGATAGAAAAGACAAAGGCATTAGAATCATTTAGGCCAAGCAGCATCAGAGGAACAGGAAAGCTGACGTTTAGGATCCAGACCCGAAATGTCAGTTTTCCTGCTCCTCCGATGCTGCTTGGCCTGCTGTGTTCATCCAGCTCTACACCTTGTTATCTCAGATTCTCCAGCACTGGTAGTTCCTACTATCTCAGAGTCATTAAGGAAGCACTGACAGGCATTTTCTGACAAAGTAAAGAAACTGGTTAAGTGGCATTCTTCATTCTAATTCTATTACGATCTCATGCAAGACAATTATCTTCAACCATACACTGAGTTGTTTAACATGAGTTAAAGTAACTAATAAGTTTCGTTCAGGACATTCAACTATTTCACTTATGTGTGAGAAAGACCGTTATCAATTTCATAGAATCATAGGAATGCTTACAATGTGGAAGCAGGCCATTCAGTCCATCGAGTCCACACCGATCCTCCGAAAAGGATCCCACCCTGTCCCACACTCCTAGTCTATCCCTGTAACCCTACAATTCCCACGGCCAATCCATTAAGCCTGCACATCCCTGGACACTATAGGCAATTTAGCATGGCCAATCCGTCCAACCTACACATCTTTGGACTGTGCGAGTAAACCGGAGCATCCAGAGGAAAGCCACACAGACACGAGGATAATGCAAAGACTCCACACAGTTGCCCGACGTAAGAATCGAACCTGGGTTCCTGGTGCTATGATTGCTGGTATTTTTGTAAAAATCGTGTTACAGAGCTAAACAAAATATCTCTTTTAAAAATTGCTGGAATCAATACCTTCTAATACCTTACCTGGACGGCTGCTTGTGGCATATGATAGTAAGAAGCCACGTCCTGATATGTGAGAGCCACTTTTAAACTGAATGCTCATTTCATTGCTGTCTATGTGGATTTCTCTGGAGTCTGAGTTTAGGCTTCCACAATAAGTACCTATGTATAAATAGAAAGTTATTCAATAACACTTAGATTAGTCCAAATTTACATCTTTAAAATATTATTTGAACACATAATAGACACTGCACTTCAAACAAGCACTCTGAAGTATTTTGCAGGCATGGTAAAATGTGATTGAAATATTAGCTTCTCTTTTTTATCGGCACGTTTACTTTTCAAGCTGATTTCCACATTATGAGAAGCACGGTGTTTCTCTTAGAAAGGATTTATAACTTTAAAAGGGTACCTACCAAAGAAGATAACATGACTAGTTTTAGATTGAGCTAGCAAAAACAGGTTGCATGTTTTCCTGCACTATAAACACCCAGGATTCACAATTAGTCAAAATTGGTCCATTTTATATTACTTCCTTCAATCGTAAATCAAGAATGTCCAAATGTAAACAACTTCAAAACAAACAAAAAAATCTGGATTCATTAAATCTGATGTAATTAGATTTGGATTCCAGATGTTATTTGAGCATTCCCTTTTTATGTCGTATTAATAAATTAATTCTAATGAAAAAAATTACTGATCACTGATGCAGCTTTTTATTGAAATTCTCAGCGCTTGGTCATTAAAAAATTGCGTATAACGATATGGAATATAGTGGTAAAATATGTCATGATGATGTGTCATGTGCAATTCTGCGATATTAATCTTTAGTTTCACCACCTGGTAAAAAGCTTAGGGTTGTTTTATCCAAAAGGAAGGAAGGAAACAACTTGAGCTGCGTGGACACTGTTTTAAGATGACTGCAAAAAGCACTTGACCTACAAGTCACAGCCATAGAATTCAAATTACCAACCAGCATGCTTGGGCAGTTTACCTGCAAAGTTTCATATCTGCAATTGGTTCAACTCTCTCAGGAAACACACATGAAAATAATCTAAGGACAAAAAGCTACGAGAAATCTGGACAACTGATGTTGCTGGAAAAACTCAGCAGGTCTGGCAATATCTGTGAAGAAAAAATCAGAGTTAACATTTCGGGTCTGGTGTTCCCTCTTCTGAGCAAGGGTCACCGGACTCGAAACGTTAACTGTGATTTTTTCTTTGCAGATGCTGCCAGACCAGCTGAGCTTTTTCAGCAACCTTTGTTTTTGTGCCTGATTTATAGTATCCGCAGTTCGTTCAGTTTTTATCTGGACAATAGAAACTGCCAAGGACAAAGGTGATCTATTGTACAAAGAGCGGCTGAAGGCACACCCCATCTGTTTCAATAGATTTGACAATGGCAGATGAAAGTAGTTTTTTTTAACGTGAATTATAGATTCATAGAATCCCTACATTGTGGAAACAGGCCCTTCGGCCCAACAAGTCCACACCAACCCTCAGAGAATCCCACCCTGCACATCTTTGGACTGTGGGAGGAAACCCATGCAGACACAGGGAGAATGTGCAAACTCCACACAGACAGTCACCTGAGAGTGAAATCAAACCCAGATTCCTGGTGCTGTGAGGCAGCAGTGCTAACCACTGAGCCGCCATGCTGCCTCAGGCCAATGACTGGCATTTTGGCTCTGAAATTAATAAACCATGTGCCGCTTAGCATGGGTGGGGATCGAACCCACGATTTTCAGTTTACAAGACCAATGCCTTCCCACTTGGCCACCGGTCCCATTTCTTCACTATGTGGCAATAGTCAGCTATCACATGATCAAACCCATCCTTATGAAAAGCTATGTTTATAATAAAATTCAGGAAATCTGAAATAAGGACTGAAAATGCAGGAATGTAGAACAGCCTTTGGATTCAATATGTTAACTTCGTTTCTCTCTCCACAGATGCTGCCAGACCTGCTGAGTTTCTCCAGTATTTTGTGTTTTTATTAACTTTGATTAAAAACTTGTATGTTTGTTACGACAGCAAAATTCAGACGACCTGCAGTATGCAACAGTAACATCATCTGTTTCTCAATACATTTTTTTTTGAAGTTGGACCATATTTCTGTTACAGTTTGGAATAGATCACAAGAGCTAAAGAATTCTACTTGAAAGGAACTTCAAATGCCACTTTGAACAAGGTTGGATTAGAGTTTAAAAGAGACTGTTTTCAGACAAACAACAGCTTGCATGTGCCAAAACATCACTGGAATTTGTCTGACTCCATGTGTGTTGTGAGATTAAGGATAGTTTTACCTTTTAATACTCCTCATACTTTTAACTGAGGGAGCTTTTAACAACAAAAACCAAACTCTCCACTTAATAATCCATGAGACCCAGCTAGCTTATTTCTCTATATAGCTTCATATTGTCAAATTCATACCAGTTTGGGAATTTAAACAACCTTTCTTTAAAAAAAAAATCAAACTGTGTTTTAACCAATCTCAGGAGTGAGAGGGAGGAATTCATCCATCCCTCCAGAATTTGTTGTAACAACAAATTGATGACAAACTTCATTTTGTAAATGTTATCAAAGGCAATATGGTATGAATGATTGTCAAATGCCAGATAATATTTTACATATTTGGCAAACATACTGACAATGTGATAACCTAACAGAGAAGATTGGAACTGGCATTTCTATTCATCACCTTAAAACAGATGTTCAAATGATTACTCGTTTGCATGCCAACCATATACACATTAAAACATAAAAGCTTTCTAAAAACAGCATGTTGCAAATTCTGACTGATGAAGTACTTTTGAAATGTAGTTACTGTGTGATTAGTGAATGCAGTAACATTTTGCTTAAATGAAGGACACACACACACACACAGAGTCAAATAGTCCACATTAATGTTTTAGTTAATGGATAAATCTGGCCAAAATTCAAACAGAATTCCAATTCTTCAAATACACCAAATAGAATCTTTTGCCATCATGAGAAAGGAAAGAGGCAGCCTCAGTTTAACATCACATTTGTCAAATTGCTGAAAGTTCAATAGCTTGTCATGGTCTACCTGAATTGGAAGACTAAAATCAGCAATCATGTAAGCACTTAACTTTTTTTTCAGCTGGAACATGCTTAAGTTATAACTTTGTATGGAGTCGTGGGATAACTGCAACAAAGCAGGCCATTTACCAGTTGTGTACGTACTGGAGCAACTTATCTAGTTTCACTTCCTTGCCCTTTCCTAATAGTCCTGCAAGTTATTTTCGTTTAGGTAATTATCTAATTCCCTTGAAACTGCCTCTAGCAGACCCTCAGGCATAGTACTTCAGGCTCTAACCAAAAGCAAAATACTGTGAGTGCTGGAAATTTGAAAATAATACAGAGAATGCTGGAGAAACTCAGCAGGTCTGGCAGCATCTGAGGAGAGAGAAACAGAGTCAACTTTTCAAGACCTCTTCAGAAATCAGTTTCCCCAGCATTCTGTGTATGTTCAAATTCTAACCACATGCTACATAAAAATACTTAATGGTGCATTGCTTCTTTTGCCAATCATTTTAAATCATTGTCCTTTATTCTCAACCATTCAATTCATGGGAACAGTTTCGGCCTGTCTGCTCCATCCAAAATCCTCATCATGTTGTATGTCTCTATTAAATGCCCTCTCAATCTTCTCTTCACCTTGAAAACAATCCTGGCTTCTTAATTCTATTCATGTAACTGAAGTCCCTATTGCTGCAAGTATTTGGCTGATGATTTTCTGTGCTCTCTTGAATGCTTTCCAATCTATCCTGAAGTATGGAGGCTTGAATGGGACATTCAACTCTCGCTGAGGCCAAACTATTGCCTTATTTAGGTTCGTCATAACTCCCACACTCCTGTACTATCTGTCCCTGTTTATAAAACTTGGGATCCCTTATTCTTGACTAACTATTCTCTCAGTCTGCCTTGCAGGTTGATTCAATGATTTGCACTGATATGCTTGCAGTTCTCACTGTTCCTACACTACATTTAGAACTGTACCTTTTATTTATATCATCTGTCCTTTAAACCTTTAATCCTTGAAATACTTTAGAGTGTCATTGATACTTAAACGTGCACCAGATGTTTTGGTCGAGTATCAATCGAGCAGAACATTTCCTCATTAGATTACAAATTCTTCCTGATGGATCACATTTGAACATTGAAGTAAAGAGCTTCATGCGTAGCAAAGGAACAAACAAATTCAAGTGATGTCTTCTCATGCACTGACATAAACATTTGTGCAATTCAATTAATTTAATATTCTGTTCTACCAAACACTTGTATGGAATAAGTAACTCATTCAGATGGCTCTCCATTATTTTCCCCAGCTAATGATTCTGCAGGGAAGACTGACATTCTACAGTAATTACAGAGCATGTTGGGGGGTCGAGCTAATTAATTTCAGATTGAGCTAGCAAAAACAGGTTGCATGGTTTTCCGGCACTATAAACATCTAAGATTCACAATTAGTCAAAATTGTTGCACTTCATATTACTTCCTCCATTCATAAACCTAGAGTCCAAATGTAAACAACTTCAACAAACAAAACAAAAAGACTCATTATAAATTATTTAATTGGATTTGGATTCCAGAATTTGAGCATTCTCTCATATGTCATATAAGTAAATTAATTCTAAATGAAAAAGTACTGATCAGTGATACAGCTTGAGACTGAAATTCTCAGCACTTGGCCATTAAAGCATTTTGCATAATGATATAGAATATTGCAGTAACATATGCTCCAATGATGATGTGTCATGTGAAATTATGGAATATTAATCTTTAGTTTCATTGCCTGGTATAATGCTTAGGGTTGCTTTATCCAAATAGGAAGGAAACAAGCTGCAACAGCATGGTTTTAGAGAAACAGTTACCAACTAATTTATCCTGATATTTTCTTCCTTTGAACAGTACCAATACCATCACTGAAGGCAGATCACAAATGCAGAGAGTAAGAATGAGCAGCGCAACACACGTGAGCATATTCATGAATTGTTCATTGATCACCTTCAGATTACAGAACAATGCTTGTGACAGAGTGCTGCTGGGTCAATAGCAATGTTTCAGTAACAGAATTGAGACCTGTCAAACAATTACAAATAGCAACTGAAGACATCTGACCTGATCAACAACTTGAGGGAGATAAGATGCAGATGATTCCATGGGACAAACTAATCTCCATGGACCCTGGTCATAGTCAAGCGGAAGAAACTGCCTGGTCCTAGCATCCAGGAAACAGTAAAAAAGAAAAAGACTACAAATCAGGCAACAAAGTACAAAATACTAAGGCAGCTGTCTTCCATAAGTGACATTTATAAGATTGAAGACATTCTAGACAATTAAAGTTTTAGCAAAGATTTGTAACCCTGGTTGTGGGTGAGGTTGTTGACTTGCTCGCCGAGCTGGCTTGTTTTCATTCAGATGTTTCATCACCATGCTAGGTAATATCATCAGTGAGGCCTCTGATGAAGCGATGTTATTCTACTCCGCTTGGAATTTATATTGTTCTGTCCATTATGGTGAGTAGTGTCATTTCCAGTTTTGTTCTTCATAGAATATCTACAATGTGGAAACAGGCCCTTCAGCGCAACAAGTCCACGCCGACCCTCAGAGCACCCCACCCAGACCCATTTACCCTTTTCCCTGTAACCCATCTACACATCCCTGAATGCTATGGGCTATTTAGCACGGCCAATCCACTTAGCCTGCACATCTTTGGACTGTGGGAGGAAACCGGAGCACCCAGAGAAAACCCACGCAGACACTGGGAGACACGCAGACACAGTTCCTGGCGCTGTGAGGCAGCAGTGCTAACCATTGTGCCACCGTGCCGTATGGATTTGTATATGGGGTCCAATTCTATGTGTTTGTTGATTGCATTATGGGTGGAGAACCATGCCTCTAGGAATTCCTGCACGTGTCTATGTTTGGCTTGGGCTACTATAGTTACATTATCTCAGTCAAACTGAAGGCCTTCATTGTCCGAGTGTACTGATATTAGGGAAAGGATTGAACACCATATAGAAACCGATACAGAGCAAGACCAGAAATGACTCTACTCACCATAATAGACCGGACGGTATAAACTCCAAGCAGAGTAGAACAACATCGCTTCATCGGAAGCCTCACTGATGATGTCACCTAGCATGGTAATGAAATGTCTGAACGGAAACAAGCCAGCTTGGCTAGCAAGTCAACAACCTTGCCCACAACCCGAGCTACAAATCTTTGCTAAAACTTTAAACACCTATGGGCATAACATGCTAAAAACTGCCTTTCCTGCCAACCGACTGAGCTCTACCTGCGAACAACTTCACTTCCTCCACAAACGCCTCAGGAACCAGATACTGGCCCTCATTTAAAGTACAGACTTCGACTCAACAACTCATAAGCACACAAAGTAGCTGAACAGAATGGACGCAGAATGCTACGGGTAATGATTAATGGTGTCCATAACTGACTCTACATGTATAAAGGGGAAATTTTGTGCTAAAAATCATAGTATCGGAACACTGCGGACCAGCAGTGGACTACAACCCTAGAACAGGCCATCACCATCAATCAACACAAGACCAAAACTAAGAAGAGACACAAGCTACAGGAGAAACTGACCAAACTGATCCACCACAAAGACAAGGACAACAACAAACCGGAGACATGGATAAGAAACCCATCCAGCAGGGAACTCACAGAAACTGAGAAAGCTGTCTTATTACGTGGACTGAACTATAACCACAAAGATGCAAACAGAACAGACCTCATGGCTGCCCTGGAAACTACATTAAAAGACAACAGACTCATGGACGAAACACAACAAGCCATCTGACAAACTATAATCCCCACACTATACCGAAAGAACGAATGGGACACCCTGAACGCAGAGAGAAAAATACTAGATAAGTTCAAGAAAGACAAGAACATTATAATCCTACCAGTGGACAAAGGGCGCATGACCTTCATTATGAACAAACCGGACTACATTAAGAAAGCACAGGCACTGCTCGCAGATACAAACACTTATAAACAGGTGGTGATAGACCCAACACCACAGCTCAGTAATAGGATCACCCAGACACTGAAGAGACTAACAGATGCAGGACCAATAACCAAGACGGACTGCATGAGAAAGAAACCAGAAGGCACAAACAACACCACCCACCCTCCCCCAGCTTCTATGGACTTCCTAAAGTAAGCAAACCAGACATTCCCCTCATACCCATTGTAGCAGCTCCTTGGCCAGTTTGTGTGAAGGTGTGCCCGGTTCGGGAAACAGAGACTGAAACACCTAGTCGACTGATCACCCCATTCCATCCATTCAACCCAAGATTTCCTCAATACCCTCAAGAACATAAACATCAGCGATGACGAGATTATGGTATCTTTTGATGTCACAGCTTTATTCACATCAATCAATGTCCCACTAGCCAAAGAAACACTGGCCACATTACTAGAGGAAGCAGGAACGCACACCAGCAGCTCCATCAGCAATGACAACATACTCAAATTCCTAGACCTGTGCCTCACCACACACTTCGTCTTTAATGGTCAAGTATGCAAACAGGTCAATGACACGCTCATGGGGTCACCCATCTCAGGACTCATCGCAGAGGCAGTCATGCAAAGACCAGAACACACCACCCTCCCCCGCATTCAACCTAAACTGTGGATCCGGTATGTAGATGACACATTTGTCATTATTAGACGCAACAAACTATAAGAGACCCACCACCTCATCAATATATTCGCCGGGATTAAATTCATGAGAGAAGAAGAAAACATCAATCACCTTCCATTTCTGGATGTCACAATTGAACATATAACCAAAGGGGAGTTCCAAACCTCAGTATACAGAAAAGCAACCCACACTGACCAAATCGTCAACTTCCATAGTAACCACCCCAATGTCCACAAACTAAGCTGCATTAGGACACTATTTAAACGGGCCAGCACTCACTGCAACACTCCAGAACTACGCAGGAAAGAGGAAGAGCACCTATACAAAATCTTTGCTATAAACGGATACCCCCGCAACTTCATCCACAGGTGCTTGCTAAATAGACAACAACAGGAGGACACAGTACACCCTAACACACTGGCCACACTGCCATACGTCATGAACATATCAGAACCGACAAGACTCCTAAGACCACTAGGAATCATTGTAGCACACAAGCCCACAGCTAGTCTACGACAAACACTTACAAAGATTAAATACCCCATTCCCACAACATGCAGAACCAACGTAGTTTACAAAATACAATGCAACGACTGCCACAAACATTACATCGGACAGACAGGAAGGAAACTAACCATCAGAATAAATGAACATCAGCTAGCAACAAAACAACACGACGGACTTTCCTTAATATCGGTGCACTCGGACAACGAAGGCCATCAGCTTAACTGGGACAAAGTAACTACAGTAGCTCAAGCCAAACATGCACGGGAATACCTAGAGGCATGGTTCTCAACCCATACTTCAGTCAACAAACATATAGAATTGGACCCCATATACAAACCCATACAGAACAAACCCGGAAATGAAATGACACCACTCACCATAACTGACCGGACAGTATAAATTCCAAGCGGAGTAGAACAACATTGCTTTATCGGAGGTCTCACTGATGAAGTTACCTAGCATGGTGACAAAATGTCTTTATGAAAACAAGCCAGCTCAGTGAGCAAGTCAACAAGCTCTGCATGGTGTTATAGGACAATTACCTGAGTTAGCAGAGAGAGGTTCCTCAGCTAAGGCAATTCACAAGGTTAATGGTCCTCCATAGAAGGTATTGGACAAGACTTACAAGGAATGAAAGAACTGTATCCAAGAGATAAAAACAAATCCTCCAGCAGAAAAGAGCCATAGGTAGACCCACAATGCCATTAGGGAGGGAATTCCAGGATTTTAACACAGCGACAGTGAAGGAATGGCGACATATTTCCAAGTCAGGATGGTGGACAGGAACTTGCTGTTGGTGGTGTTCCCATACGGCTGCTACCCTTGTCCTTCTAGAAGGAAGTGGTCATGGGTTTGTAAGGTACTGCCTGAGGATCCTTGGCAAATCTCAGCAATGCATCCTGTAGATAGTCCACACTGCTGTTACTGAGGATAGTGGTCAAGGGAGTGGATGTTTGTGGATGCAGTGCCAGTCAAGTTGGCAGCTTTGTCCTAGATGGTATCAAGCTTCTTGAATGTTGTTGCAGTCACACTTATCCAGGGAAATTGAGATTATTCCATCACACTCCTGATTTGTGGTTTTTAGATGGTGGACTAGTTTTGGCGAGTCAGGAGGTGAGTTCCTCGCTGCAGTGTTCCTAGCATCTGACATGCTTTAGTAGTCACCGTGCTTATATGGTGAGTTGAGTTTCTGGCCAATGGTAACCCCCTGGATGTTTACACTGGGGATTGAGTGATGGTGATACTACTGAACATCAAGGGGCAGTAATTTAAGTGTCTCTCATTGGAGATCGTCATTGCATGGTATTTATATGGAGTAAATGTTACTTGCCATCTGTCAGTCCAAGCCTGGATATCGTCCAGATCTTGCCGTATTTGAACATGATAGATCACCCACAGGGCATTTCTGGCTGGAAATTGCTGCAAATGCTTCTGCCTTATCTTTTGCACTGATGGGTTGGTCTTTTCCATCATTGAGAATGGGAATATTTGTGGACACTCCCCCTCCAGTGAGTTGTTTAATTGTTCACCACCATTCATGAGTGGATGTGACAGGACTGCAGAGCTTACATCTGATCCATTGGTTATGGGATCACTTAGCTCCATCTATCAGCTGCTGCTTATTCTGTTTGGTGTGTAAGTCGACCTGTTTGGTCACTTCACCAGGTTGACACCTTATTTGAGATGCTGCTCCTAGCATCATAGTGAAACCAAAAACTGGGGGTATTGGAAATCTGAAACTAAAACAGAAATTGCTGGGGAAACAGAACAGGTCTAGCAGCATCTGTGGAAAGAAAGCAGAGTCAGAAATTTGGGTCCAGTAACCCATCATCAGAACGCATGCTCTGGCATGCCCTCCTGCACTCTCCATTGAGCCAGGGTGTTCCCCTGACTTGATGGCAATAGTTGAGTGGGAAATACACTGGGCTATGAGGTTATAGCTTGTGCTGGGATACAATTCTGCTGCTGTTGATGGTACACAGCGCCTCATGGATGTGCAGTCTTGAGTTGTTTGTTTTGTTCAAAGTCTGTCTCATTTAGCACAGTCATGGCGCTACATAACACGATGGAGGCTATTCCTAAAGTGAAGGCAGAATTTCATCTCCACAATGACTGGGCAGTGGTCACTGTTACAGATACTGTCATGGACAGATGCGTCTTCAGCAGACAGATTTGTAAGGATGAGTTGGAGTATGTATTTCCCTCTTGTTGGTTCCCTCACCACCTGCCGAAGACCCAGTCTAACAGTTATGTCATTTAGGACCCGACCAGCTCAACTGAAGTGCTGCTGTCAAGTCACTCATGGCGGTGAACATTGAAATCCCCCACCCAGAGTACAATTTGCGTCCTTGCTATCCTCAGTGCTTCCTTCAAATATTGTTCAACATGGAGGAGTACTGATTCATCAGCTTGAGAGAGAACAGTATGTGGCAGGAGGTTTCCTTGTCTATGAGACTTCATGGGGTCTGGAGTTAATGCTGAGGACTCCCATGGCAACTCCTTCCCTCCTGTATACCACTGCACCGCCTCTTCTGCTGGGCCTGTCCTGCCAGTGGACAAGACATATCCAGGGATGGTGATGGTGGTGTCTGGGACATTGTCTGTGAAGTATGATCCCGTGAATTTGATTAGGTCAGGCTTCTGCTTGATTTGAGTGTGAGACAGCTCTCCCAATTTTGGCACTAGCTCCCAGATGTTCGTAAGGAGGACCTTGCAGGGTCAACAGGGCTGTTTCTGCTGTTGTCGTTTCTGGAGCCTAGGTCAATGCCAAGTGGTGCTTCCAGTTTCATTTCATTATTGATATGTTATAGTGATTGATACAACTGAGTAGCTTGCTAAGCCATTTCAGAGGGCAGCTGAGAGTCAACTCCATTGCTGTGGGTCAGGATTACATGAGGCCAGACCAGGTAAGGATGACAGATTTCCTTCCCTGAAGGTCATTAGTTAGCCAGATGAGATTTTTGTCCGGTAACAGGCAATGGTTTCACGGACATCAGTAGATTCTTAGTTCCAGAAATCGTTATTGAATTCAAATTTCACCATCTGCCGTGGCAGGATTAAATCCCAGGTCCCCAGAACATTAACTGAGTTTCTGGATTAATAGTCTCATGATAATAACACTCGAAAATTTTATTATTATGTGTTACTTAGTTCTATTCAAAAGTTTACATATCTGCCATAGGCTCAGAGAAACAGTCAGCTTATGTTAATCAGGTCAGAGGTCAAACACTAAGTGCCAAATTTCTGAAGGTGATCAGCAAACAAATAACCACCTACCATTTTACTGTCAGCAAACAATGACACTAAGCAAGCAATTTATGACTAACAAAAAAAAAATTGACTCGGTGAATTATTGCAGTGAGATCAACAGCACTCATCACTGGCATGGATTACATCAGACAGGAGCTTCTGCATGACATATGGAGTCAATTGCAGCAGAAATTGAGGTGGGAAAATTGGCGAGCTATTGAAACAGATAAGGGGGCAATTAGGAACTCTACTGTGTCAAATGGAATTTTCCAATAAGCTGACAGGCTCCACACAACAGCCAAGCCAAAGTTCAGCAAAGTGGCTCCCTAGGGCAGGGCTCAAAATCTCACAGTAATGGCCAGGTGACTGAGGCTTGGGAAAATTAGTTTTCTTTTATGTCCCCTCTCTTGCTTTCTCTTTTTGTTGGCATCAGCAACTCCTGTCTCAGGAAAGGAAGACGCTGATGAGTCATCGCCTACGATTGGTTCTTCAGTCTTGGAAGTCTGCCAACCAGCCTTAATTTTAGATGCCAAACATTCCCTTTAGTACTAATTGGCCAATCCAGTCAAAATCAATGTTGGATTACTGGACAATTTACACCCAACATGAGGCAGCCAGTACCTACATTGACCCCAATGTCAGAGAAAATCCTGTCCCTGATGTGCAGATAACCTAAGGAATCCAGATGTAGCTGTCAGAAATCCCCACTTTGGCTGTATGCTGAGTTTCCGACTTTACTGATAAGCTCAGTATTAAAATGAATCTAGTCACTTGAACTTCCACAATAAAAATTACTGGTGAAATTAGAACGAGGCAAAGTAATCGAGTATTTAAATCTCACAACATGCAGTAACTGCTGCCGAATGATCTGACGGTCTGAATATTAATTTTAACGGTGTCAACTGTAGTGCCTCAAGAAAATTAATGGAGATTCTAATAAAATTACAACGTAATTTAACATATTTTAAATATTTTATCATTTAATTCCATCTGTATTTCCAAACCTATATTTGTTTTCTGTACACGATTTAATTTCAACTTAGATTTCCCAGCTTATACATTTTTTTATTCATTTGTGGAATATGGGTGTCGCTGGCTGGCCGGCATTTATTGCCCATCCCTATTTGCCCTTGAGAAGGTGGTGGTGAGCTGCCTTCTTGAACCGCTGCAGTCCACCTGCTGTGGGTTGACCCACAATGTCATTAGGGAGGGAATTCCAGGATTTTGACCCAGCTACAGTGAAGGAGCGGTGGTATATTTCCAAGTCAGGATGGTGAGTGGCTTGGAGGGGAACTTGAAGATGATGGTGTTCCTGTATATCTGCTGCCCTTGTCCTTTTGGATGGAAGTGGTTGTGGGTTTGGAAGGTGCTATCTAAGGATTTTTGGTGAATTTGTGCAGTGCACCTTGTAGACAGTACACAGCACTGCTACTGAGTGGTGGAGGGAGTGAATGCTTGTGAATGTAGTGCCAATCAAGGGGGCTGCTTTGTCCTGGATGGTGCCAAGTTTCTTGAGTGTAGTTGGGGATGCACTCATCCAAGCAAGTTGAGGATAATTCCATCACACTCCTGACGTGTGCCTTGAGGAGGCTTTGAGCAGTCAGGAGGTGAGTTACTCACCGCCATATTCCTAGCTTCTGACCTGCTTTTGTAGCCACTGTGTTCATATGGTGAGTCCAGTTGAGTTTCTGGCCCACGATAACCCCCAGGATGTTGATAGTGGGGGATTTAGTGATGGTAACACCATTGAATGTCAAGGGATGGCGGTTAGATCGTCTCTTATTGGTGATGGTCAGAGCCTGGCATTTGCATGGCACGAATGTCATTTGCCACTTGTCAGCCAAGTTTGGATATTATCCAGATCTTGTTGAATTTGAACACGGACTGCTTCAGTATCTGAGGAGTCGCGAATGAACATTGTGCAATCATCGGTCAACATCCCCACTTCTGACCTTATGATGAAGCAGCTGAAGATGGTTGGGCCTAGGACACTATCCTGAGGAATTTCTGCAGTGATGTCCTTGAGCTGAGATGATTGGCCTGCAACAAACGTGACCATCTTCCTATGTGAGATAAGAAGGTGTAGAGCTGGATGAACACAGCAGGCCAAGCAGCATTTCTGAAGAAGGGTCTAGGCCCGAAACGTCAGCTTTCCTGCTCCTCTGATGCTGCTTGGCCTGCTGTGTTCATCCAGCTCTACACCTTCTTATCTCAGATTCTCCAGCATCTGCAGTTCCTGCTATATCTGAAATATCTTCCTATGTATCGGGTATGACTCTAACCACTGGAGAGTTTGCCCCCGATACCCATTGATTTCAGTTTTGCTAGGGCTCCTTGATGACACACTCGGTCGAATGCAGCCTTGATGTCTAGGGCTATTACTCTCACCTCACCTCTGGAATTCAGCTCTTTTGTCCATGTTTGAACCAAGGCTGTAATGAAATCAGGACAGCTGAGTGGCCCTGGTGGAACCCAAACTTCCTGGTTTAGAATTTGCAAGTTGGATTTCCAATGGGGATAAGTCCAGATGCAGGGGGGTTGGAAGTAGAGAATTGTGCACGCAGATTACATCAATGGATCCCCGTGTCTCAAGGGATTCTTTTTGATTTTCAAAGGGAGGGGAACATGGCAACTTGCACACATCCAATTAATTGTTTGTTGAACTCAGTCAAGCTCATGTGGGGTTTGAGAAGTGAGACAGAGCAATTTTCACATTGTTCATGCAGGGAACAGAGAATCTGAGTTATGTTTATGTAAAGCTTTCACGGTCTCAGCAAGCAGCCACTAGTGTTCATGAAAGCGTTGTATCGAAACGGGAGATTTAGATTTAGTTGCTCATGCAGTGGAAAAGTTGCCATGGTGAGAGCTGAGTAACTTGGTTTGTAGGGATGAATGTTTCTACTCTGTTTCTGTAATCTTTCGTGGTGGATCGCTGGCTGGGCTATTTCTAAAGTGACTTATGTCCTTTTTGATTTAACCCTTTCCCACTCTCCCTACCTCTCCCTGACTACTGGTGGTTTGCATTGCTCATAGTGGGCTTTGCATATCTAATTAGCTGCATGGGTGATTTACTGGTGGATGTTAATAGTTTAAAAACAAAATTATTTTATGATGGGAAATAAAACCATTAAGTTATGTGGAAAAGCACTTCTGGATATAAAGAAAGAGAGAAAAAAGTGACTTATCAGGCCTTTTCAGAGGCCAGCTACGAGTCAACCAAATTGCTGTAGCATCACATGGAGGCCAAGCCAGATGTGGTTGGCAGATTTTTTTAAAAATTCATTCAAGAGTTACAGGCGGGAGAGGCTGGTGCTTGACTAGTCGAAGAGACACTTCTCCCAATTTTGGCACTAACTCCTAGATGTAAGTAAGGAGGACTTTGCAGGGTTGACAGGGCTGTTTCTGTTGTCTTTTCTGCCTAGGTTGATGCCAGGTGGTCCATCCAGTTTCATTTCGCTATTGAGTGGTTATGATTGATACAACTGAGTGGCTTGCGAGGCCATTTCAGAGGCCATTTGAGAGTCATCCACATTGCTGTGGGTCTGGATTCACAATAAAATCAAAATCAAATTCAAATCAAACATATTGGCCAGACCAGGTAAGGATGGCCGATTTCCTTCCCTGAATGACATTAGTAAGGCAGATGGGTTTTTGTTTTCCTTGACAAGCAACAATGTTTTCATGGTCATCATTAGATTCTTAATTCCAGATAGCTTTTATGGACTAATTTTGGATGATGTTTCTGGATAAATCATCTAACAATAATACCACCGGAACATCACCTTCACTTTTTAAATGTTAATTTTAAATGAATAATTTAAATTAACATTTAATCAGTTTGTGATTCTTTAGTATCCCTAAAATCAGTGTTTACTATAACAGAAAACCTTATCTTTCTGTAAAAAGCTTACTGTATATTCCCTTTGAAATAAAAGCCAACATTCCATTTGCCCTCATTTTTACCCAAACCTATATGCAAGCTTTTTGTGATTCATGCATAATGACCAAAAATCCTTCTGGGCTCCAACTTTCTTGCAATCTTTTTCCATTTAAATAATGTTCAGCTCCTCTATAATTTCTGCCAAACTGCATAACATCACATTTTCTCACATCATATTTCACACATTCAATAAGCAAGTTCTAGATATTCATATATCATTGGAATGAAAGAATGAGAAGTGATTTTATTGAAACATAAGATGATAAGGGGTCTGAACAAAGTGGATGTCAGGAAGACGTTTCCTCTTGTGTGGCATTAAAAATAAGCCTCCCTTTTGAGACAGAAGTGGAGATTTTTTTCTGAGATGTTCACGAGAATGGGGAATTCTCTATCCATGAAGAGTGAAGATTGGTCTTTAACTTCATTGAAGGCTGAGTTAGATGGATTTTTGATTCAGAAGAGAGTCAAGGGTTATAGGAAACGGATAGGGAAGTGGCAAAGGATCACAACCAGATTAGCCACGTTCTTACTGAATGATGGCACAGGTTTGAAAGGCCAAATATTTCCAAGTTTCAGTCTGTCAGTGCATTTCAGTCAGATGCTCCTGCATCCACGTCAGAGTGGTGCTGCATATGACTTTCCATGAGGTTGGTCACTCTCTCAAGGGAAGAGCACGCACGCTTAAACTCAGACTTTGCCAACCAAGATTGCTACATAGATTCCTCCATTGTGCAGGAATCTACAATATCTCTGGGAGCTTCATCACTTTGGAATAAATATGCAACTAATGCCAGAGAAAGCCCTCTTTGTAGCTGTGGGTGATTGTGACCCAAGACCCAAACATCTCCATCCATGGAGCACAGCCGTGTTTGTCCTCCCTCCTCACTGGGGCACTGGAAGGGGCACTGTCAAGGGTGGCATCATTCGGACGGAACATTAAAAGATGTCAAGACAACATTTCATAGACCAAGGATATTCTGGCTGATTACCTCACCAATATTTATCCCTCATTCAATACCAAAAACATATATTTTCCTCAATACAGTTTGTGGTATCCTGCTACATGCAAACTGATCACTGAATTGAACGGAATTAGCTTTATTGCAACATGTACTTAAATCAGTACAGTGAAAAGTTTATAAGTTGTCACTTGCAGTAGGTACCTAGGCACAATCCTTAGATACAGAATAGAGAAATGAAGAAAAAAGTTACATGACAGCTATACACAGTATAACCATAGGTTGGACAAAAAAAACAAGAAGCACAGTTAAAAAGACAACCATCACAGTCTCTCTCCAAAGGCTGTCTGCAGGGGTCCTCCACATAGTCTGACCACTGGCTGCCATCACACACCGTACTGGGCCGCTATCCCTGCTCCTGCACCAGGCTGCTGGCGTCTTGCTCCAGTCTCAGGCATCTCCGCCGACCCCACTTCAGAGGGCAGGGCTGGGAGTCCAAGGCCATGAGAAGGGAGGAGAAAGGGAGAGAAAAAGAAAAAGTAGAAAAGGACGGGTGTAGCGGAGGAGCTCCGACTGGAGCATCCTGCTGCACTACCATTTTAACGGAATTTGCGAACAATACAATAGTGACTACATTTTAAAGGTATGCCATGAACTGTAAAGCACTTTGACCCGACTGGAGGTCATTGCTTTGTAAATGCAAGCTTTCCTATTCATTTTTCTTGAGTCTCTTATTAATCATTCAAAAGTCAAAATGAAACAATGATTGTTTATTATGAACTGGTGAGTGAACTGGTTATTCTGTTTATTATGAGTGAACTGATAAACATCTAAAGTAAATCTTATCACAACTGAACTTGATGCAGCATGCTTCATCCTCACGAGTAAGGAACAGAAATCAGCAGTAACTTGAACTCTTCAGTAGTACCTATCGTTAGTTCCCTGAACATAAATACCCATTTTCAGAAAGATTTGTGTATGATGCACAGGAACAGTTTAACATCATCACTCTGTCCTACTCATTTAACCATGTCATTAGGCTGGAATGATCAGTCCACCAGGCTTGTCTACACATTCATTATCTTCTTCTCCCTCTCTGCCTCCAGACCAAACTGCAGGCAGGGGATTAAATCTTTCTAGCTTTCAGCATGAATTATACCCAAGTGCTTCCTGAAATACGACATGTCAAAATTTCTCAAACTTCATTGACAGTTTAGTACAATAGGTGTTTCAGGTGGTCAACAAAGTGGTGAGTAGCACTTCAAACAGATGAGTGGTGTTCTGTTCAAAGTGCTAGCATGAGGTTTAAACACTGTTCTAAGGATCATCACGGCCTTGCTACCTTTTGATTTATTGATTGTTTAGAAATCATAAAACAACCCACTGGAGTCAAGGAGTTGTACAGCACAGAAATAAACCCACAGTCCAACTCATCCATGCCAACCACATTAATCTAGTCCCATTTGCCAGCATTTGGTCCATATGCCTGTAAACCCTTCCTATTCACGTACCCATCCAGATGCCTTTTAAATGTTGGAATTGTACCAGTCTCCACCACCTCCTCTGGCACCTCATTCTATACACGTATCAGCCTCTGAGCGAAGGAACTGCTCCTTAGAACCCTTTTAAATCTTTCCCCTCTCACCTTAAAACTATGCCCTCCAGTTTTGGATTCTCCTATCCTGGGAAAAAAGCCTTGGCTATTCACCCCGTCCCTCATAACTTTGTAAACCTCTACAAGGTCACCCCACTTCCCCAGCCTCTGACATTCCAGAAGTGTTACAACACACTTCTGGAGCAGTAGGACTTGAACCCAGATCTCCTGGCTCAGGAGTCAGGACACTACCACTGCACCATTTGGGCCACAATTATTGCACTGCAAAGATCATTTGGGAAACATGAGTAGATTAATCTCTAACGCCAACTTTTCAATTACTATAGGGAGGCAATGGCCTAGTAGTATTATCGCCGGACTGTTAATGCAGAGAGCCAGGTGATGTTCCGGGGACCTGAGTTCAAATCCCATCATGGCAGACAGTAGAAATTGAATTCAATAATTTGGGGCGGCACGGTGGTTCAGTGGTTAGCACTGCTGCCTCACAGTGCCAGGGACCCAGGTTCAATTCCACCCTTGGGTGACTGTCTGCGTGGAGTTTGCACATTCTCGCTGTGTCTACATGGGTTCCCTCCCACAGTCCAAAGATGTGCAGGTTAGGTGGGCTGGCCATGCTAAATTGCCCATAGTGTTCACGGATGTGTAGATTACGTGGGTTATAGGGGGACAGGTCTGGTTGGGATTCTGTGAGGGTTGGTGTGGGCTTGTTGGGCCAAAGGGCCTGTTTCCACACTGTAGGGATTCTATGATTACATAACCTATTTTTCCATGATGTTCCAAAAGTGAGATTTTGAAAATAGCAGAAGGACAGGTTAACTCCTTGAAGGGATTGAAAGTTGCTGATACATGATGCCTCCGCTCCCAGCTGACCAACTGACACAAGAGGTTATCACTTTTGTGTGAGCCTAGACAACAATGGTTGGCAGGTTTTTATCAATCACAACACAATACTAAGTATCAATAGATATCATCCTTCCAATACGAATCAATGTTTGTAAAGGGGGCAGAAACACAAGTCCACCAACCTGTCCATGTCCTTTGAAGTTCCGTACTGACCCCTTCACAATTTACAATTCTTCTAAGTTTTGTTACTTTGAAATTGGCCCAGCACGCTGGCTGGGTCTGATTGGGATGCTCTGCGGAGGGCCGATGCAGACCCGATGGGCCGAATGGTATCTTTCTGTACTTTGGGGATTCTATGAATGGCCTGCAATTGATGGAATTATCCTTACGACATTTTTTTGAAGGACAAAATGTTTTCCATCCTCTTTCTGGCTCCCCATTCTGGGGCAGGGAAGACTGAAAGATTATGGCCAGTGTCTCCAAAATTTTTACCCTCACTTCGTTTAAAGTCCTTGGATGCATTGTATCCAATATCGGTGCCTTGTCAACTTTTAGGTATCAACAACCCATCCAAGAAATCTTCCTTATTAATTTTGAACCTCCTCTGCCACCATGGCCTGGGTAGCATCCTCCTCTTTTGTGGAGACAGATGCAAAGTATTCATTTTACACCTGAGGTGTGGCTCCTACCTCCATGTGCTAATCTCCTTTTTGGTCGTGAAGAAGGGTCACTGGACCAGAAACGTTGACTCTTCTTTCTCTCCACAGAAGCTGCCAGACCCGCTAAGTTTCTCCAGCTATTTCTGCTTTTGTTCCCCTTGTCAGTATCTGATTGTCTCTACTTCTCCATAAACAACTCCTATTGTTTGTATTCCGAGAGATGATGATGGCATTTCTCTTTACGTTAGCTTCTAGTTTTCTCTCATAACTCGTCTTTGCTTCATTATTTGCTTTTTCACCTCCTCCCTAAACCTTCCATATTCCTGTTGATTATAAATTGTATTTTCAGCCTTACACCTGTAATTAGCAAACAGTTTCTTTCTCATGTTAATTTCTACCTCCTTTGTCATCCAGGGAATTCTGGATTTGTTTATCCTACCTTTTCCATTAGAGGGAATATATTTCACTGTATCTGAACCATTTGCTTCTTGAAGGTAGCCAATTATTCAGTTGCAGTTTTTCCTGCCAACCTTTTGCCCAATTAAAGTCAGCTCTCTGCCAATTGATTTTTTTTTTACTCTGGGTTGTTGCATGTCATTCTCTGTCACCATCCTAAAGCTTTTAATACAATGATTACTATCTTCAAAATGTTCTTCCAGATACTTGATCCACTTGGCCTACCTCATTTCCAAGGACCAAGCTCCGCAATGTATTATTTCTTGTTGGACTGGAACACTTGCTCCTCACTGCCCTTTACATTATTAGTATCCCAGTCTAGATTTGGGTAATTCAAGACCGCCTTTATAAATACTCTATAAAGTTGGCATTTTTCTGTAATTCCCTTACAGGTTTGTTCCTCTACATCTTTTCCACCAGGTGGTGGTCTATAGACTACACCAAACAGTGTAATTGCATCCTTTTTATTCCTTAGATAGTACCAATTTGGTACTGTCTTTGGACCTTCTGAGACATATTCCTTATCCAGCACCCTAATGTTCTCCTTAACTATTACAGCTACCCCTCCTCTCCTTTCATTCCTTTTATATCTTTCCTGAACAATTTATACCCGGGAATATTTAACATCCAGTCTTGCATTTGGAGTAAGGTATATTTGGAAAGAGCATCCTAATCTCACAAGGCCAGCTCTGTAAGTGCATAAAGATGCATTTGCAAGAACTGTGGAACATTAATAATTAATTTTATGTAGATATTGCCTGCCTCTCATTGCTCTTGAGAAGGTGCGACAGTAAATTAATTAAATGTTGCAAACAGAAGATAAGGAGAGGGGAACTAAGGGTTGCTTACACGTCTTTTCACTACTGTTTTCCTTCTGTAGACCACTGACCACATTCAACAAATTCGAATGAAAGTACAGCTGACAAGCAATTTGAAACTGGACTTTTGTTTTGGATAGGAATGTACAATACATAATTATTGGTTTAAAATGTAATTCATAGTTATTTTTCATAGTTATTCGGCATCGTGTGACAAGAAATTCAAATGCGTGAGGAATGCAACCTCAAACTGGTTCCAAAGTAATATCCTGCTCAGACTCTTCCTTATTCCTTCTCACTGTTTGTACAAAATAGAATCTAATGCCTTAGTTGCTGGTGCTAACGTGAGAAACTGCTTTTGCCACTATTGATCATTGAAAGAACAGCTGATCTTTACAGTTAAGCCAAGAATAAATGCTTAGCCAACAAGTAAAATAACAATAAACTACGTTACGCAAGCAAAATACTGCAGATGCTGAAAATCTAAAACACAATCAGAAAACGTGATAAGTACTCAACAGGTCGGGCAACATTGCTGATGAGAATTAACACTTCCTGTTGATGGCCTCTCATCAAAACTGAGAAAAGTATGAAACTTCTGAGTTCTGAGGAAGGGTCACTGGACCCGAAACGTTAACTCTGTTTTCTCCTTCACAGATGCTGCCAGACCTGCTGAGCTTTTCCAGCAACTTTGTTTTTGTTCCTGATTTACAGCATCCACAGTTCTTTTGGTTTTTATAAAGTACGAAACTTAATGGGTTTGAGTGAGTTAAGGTGGAGGATTGGAAGAAGGGACAAATCTGTAATAGGGTGGAGGGCAGGAAATTTTCTGAAGAAGGGTCCTGACCGGAAATGTCAACTTTCCTGCTCCTCTGATGCTGCCTGGCCTGCTGTGTTCCTCCAGCACCACACTGTGTTCAATAATACTACATACAACAAAGAGTTTCCCACAAGATCTGGTATTAGAGCAGACAAGCATGACAACATGGTCCAGTGACAAGGGCATGGTATTGATTTGGGCACTGGAATAATATGGTAATTTGGAGAACCTGCATTTTGAAATTAACAGCAATCTTCAGTAAAATTAATCATGAAGCCTTCAGATTCCTAGTGAAATTCTAATTAATTTACTATTTTTCTTCAGGGAAGCAAATCTACCTGTCTAGATCTCAGATAAAGTTATAGAGTTGTACAGCTCAGAAACAGACCCTTCAGTCCAAGAATTCGGAAATTAATCTAGTCCCATTTGGCACAAACCCCTCTAAACTCTTCCTATTCACCTGCCCACCCAAATGCCTTTTACATGTTGTAATTGTACCAGCCTTCACCACTTCCTCTGGCAGCTCATTCCATACATGCACCACCCACTGCATGGAAAAGTTGCCCCTTATATCCCTTTTAAATCATTCCTCTCTCACCTTAAACATATGCCCTTAAGTTTTGGAACCCCCCCCAACCCTTGGGAAAAGACCTTGGCTGTTCACCCTACCCATGCCCCTCATGATGACCATAGGCTTGGTCAAACGGATAGGTTTTATGGAGAATCTTAAAGTGAGAAAGCAAAGCAGTGAGATGAGCAGGCAACTGAAGTCACAGCCAATAATATGGAGCAACTATAACTGATGCATGAAATCAGAATTAGATGAGTGCAGTTACCTGGGAGGGCCTTTTATCAGATGCAGACAATACCAGCCACGCCTGCATTTATTGCCCATTTCTAATTGCCCAGAAGGTGGTGATGTTAAGCTGTCTTATTGAACTCCTGCTGTATATGGGGTATAGGGACACCCACAGGTCCATAAAGAATGGAGGTCAGGATTTTGACCCAGCAGCAGTGAAGGAATGGTGATGTATTTCCATGTCAGGGTGGGAAGTGGCTTGGAGAAAATCTTGCAGGTGGTGTTGTTTTCATGCAACTGCTGATCTTGGCCTTGTAGGTGGTAGAGTTTATAGGCTTAGAAGGTGCTCTTGGAGAACTGAGATGCTGGATGAGACTGCAGAGATAAGGAATGGCCGAGCCAAGTGGGGATTTGAAAACAAGAACGAGCTTTTTCTTAAATCAAGATGTCGCTTGACTGAGAGTGAATGTAGGTCAGTGAGGATGGGATGCCAGGGAAAAGGGAATTGCGGTAAGTTTAGACTCAGGCAGATGTTTGGAAGAGTGAGAGTTCATGAAAGATTGATTGTTGGCAACCCAACAGAAGTATTTAGGAATAAATGAAGTCTAGAGGTAACAAAGAAGTGGGGTTCCAGCAGAGAGCTGAAAGAGACAAATTCAGGTGATATTAGAGTAGAGAGATTACTTTAGTGATGGTATAAATATGGTTGGAGACTTATTTCAAAGTTCAATTAAATTCAGAGAATTTATCTGATATCCTGCCCAATCACCAAAGCAAATTAACTGGTCATTCATCTGATTGCTGTCTAGCAGATTCTGTGGGGCTTCCATGTTGGCATAACAGTCACTGTCATCACTCCAAACAAAGCAAATTATGAAAAGCACTTTGAGACCTTTCTCTGCTAATGATAAAGTACTAAAGTTTTTCTTCCTTTCTTTGAAACACTACATCCCTCACCAATGTTGGAAAATAGTGCAGCAAGACAACAATCTAGAACTATTTATTCCCCAAAGCATCTAATTTCTACAGCTCTCTAGCAAATCACCACTATGACATATAGACAAAGGTCTACCATCAGGGAACAGGCACTCCAGCACATCCATCAAGCAGAGAAAGGACTTGCTGTCATTATCAGATATCGTGCTACTAAGGTACATTATGCCACAATAGGTAGAATATTGTTCAACTCAAAAATCTCTATATGGCATTTGCAAATCTTTGGTGTGCCAAGGAGACATCAAACACTGTTTCCCACCACAGTAAGAGAAATTAAACAGCAATTCACCAAAGCTGTTCCGATGAAATTCCTACTGGGTCAGTCAAAAAGCAATACAATAAGCAACGTCATTCATAGTTTTTTTTCCATGCTTTCAGTGTCTAAGATTGGTGCAAATCAAAAACAGAGACTAGAATGTGGGGTGAGGGACCAGATAGAGAGGATTCAGATAATACGCTCATCATAGTACATCACATAACATCACCCCTTGAAAGGCGCTTTTGGGGGGTAGGGGTCGGGCTAAAAAAAGGGGAGAGAGAGAGAGCGCGAGTGTGTGTGTGTGTGTGTGTGTGTGTGAGGATGTGATACAAAGTTACTGAGGAGAGCGCCTGAGGTGGGAGAGACACAGAGAGAGGGAGGGGGTTTTAGGGGGACCAAAAATGGTTCAGCAAACCAGGGAGAAGTTTGAAGCAGAAGATCTATACATGAGTTTAGTCCCTCACTAATCGCCTTAACTTTTGACTTGATCTCTGAAAGTCCACACCACCCTCTCAGGGGAAATATGGGTGGACAATACATGCCACGCTTGCTAACAGCATCTGCCGTGCAAGAATGAACATACTGAGAAAAAAATTCTAGGCAGACAAAAGGTCATCAACCTGAAAGGTTAGCTCAGTTTCTCTCTCCTAGGTGTTGCCAGATCTGTTCAGTACTTCCAGTTTGTAGTTTTCAATTTGAAGAAATTACAGTACTTTGCTCTTACATCAGATTTGGACATATCCACTTCATAGTTTTCCACTCATTTGCCTCAAAAGGCAGACAACTAACTGCAGGCTGACGAGCAAAGAAAAAACACCCAGGCCTGTTGGCTCAAATTGTTCACTGTGTGATGGGAGGTGGGGGTTGGGTACAAGCAAATAGCAGTTAATTATCAAATTGAAATGGGTGGAAAGTATCAGGTCAATATGCCAAATGCTCATTCTGACACGCACAGAGTCTGACTGAGTCATACATCACTGTTCATTAAACACAGTTGGATACATTTGACTCGGTCCAATTCCACTTTAAACCACAATCACTTTTTCTCTAGTAGGCTAAAAAGTGGTGTGAATAAATTTACTTTAATTTGAGAAAAATTTGTAAAATCAAGACCAGTCTAGCTTTAATAGGGAATACATGTCAAAACATGAATATGAAAAGAGCATGTTTTGGGTGGAAAGAGAAAGCTATGTGTTTCCTTAACTTTATATACTGACTGACTGACGAATAATTTAAGAAGTACTAAGTCAAATGTAGCTGCAAGCCTAGAAAAGTAGTAAAATAAATTGCTTTTCCACTTTTCAGCACTGTTCTCTGTTAAAGAATTGTGCCCATTCATATGCAGACCAATCTAGCAGTTTACCTGTTTTGGTTTTGGATATAACATTCCCCTAATAAATAGAGACAACAAGGTGTAGAGCTGGATGAACACAGCAGGCCAAGCATCATCAGAGGAGCTGGAAAGCTGACGTTTCGGGTCTAGACCCTTCTTCAATAAATAGCCTTGTTTGCACAAGATGGAAAAAATCCTCACTTTGGTGATTCAATAACTCACTGAAATGCAGTCAAGTTCTCTGCAGTGTCTGACTGGCTGCAAAATACAGGTGGTTATTGAGGAAGAAGATAGAGAAAGGGCATGAGGAACTGCAACTTTCTCCAAATTCTTTGTGCCTAACCTCCAATGCATGATCCACCCATCAAAAGACTCAGTGCAGCAAGCCATACATGCAACATTGGAGTGAATCACAGCTGCAGCCATGCCCCCTTTTTACAGCAGTAACTGCCATGTTACAGTGAGTAAACACTGTTCAAGTGTCCCAAAGACACTGAGCTACAAAACTACTGGGAATAGGTCAGTGTACAAGTAAAGTTGGTGCCTGATGGATAAGGGGATTGTTTGCCAGATGGGCAAGGGTGAAGGGTGGCAAATGGACGAGGAGGTAGGGGGCAGGTACACTGGTGACGGGATAGGGTGACAGAAGTGGGGGCAAGTGAGGGTGTCAGATGGGTAAGTTGGAAGGTAAGTGGGTGAACGGAGAGGGTGGTACGGGTTAAGGTGGGGAGCGCAGGGAGACAAGCAGCAGGAAGGTCGGAGTAAATGAGGAGGAGAAGGGTAGTCAATTTTGCAGAGTTATTCAGGAATCAGCACAGATTTTATAATTCCACCATCTCTTCCTGGGTAACTGGATAACTCTGACTGTTAATTTGGAATTGGGATCATTTTGGAAGGTTCCATATTCCAGGCAATTGCCCATTGGAAATTTGAATTTCCCAGATAATTACCATATGGGCAGCAAGTCAGGACTTCCAATGAATCCAGTGCGACTTTCAGGGTAGTTCCATTCCCCAACTATGTACAGACTGGAATTCAGGATATATATTTTACACAGACAGTGGTTAAAATGTGCAACTTTCAACCACAAAGAGTGGTCAAGGGGAATAGCATTGATGGTATTTAAGGATAAATTAGAAAAGTACATGAGACAGAAAGGAACAAAAGGACACCTTGATGGATTTAGGAAGGCTGGGAAGAAGCTTACGTGGAGCGTAAGCACCAGCATGAAGCTCCTGGACCAATGACTGTTTTTCACACTGACAATAATACTCTATTAAAAGGAGATGTGAAAAATAAGTACAGATGAAATTAATATCTTTGCCACAGGATCAAATATGAAATCGATTTTCTAAATGGTTTAGAAATGTAAAATATAAACTACTGGGTGTCACAAGCTTCATTCTGTTACAATAAATTGGAAAGTAGTCAAGCACAAAATACTGTGAGATTAGTCAAGCTGTCTTTGTCAGGCAAATAGCCAGCAGTTAAAAGTGTGCATGAATCTCATCATGGGATCAAATGGACTTCATGCATAATTCCATTGAAAACAGATGTTTTATTTCACGTGAGCTTGAGTTACTACCAGAGATGAGTTTGGAATACACAGTCACAGCCACCTTAAAACCCAGATTAATCGCATCATAGATATTTAGAAGAACAAGGGGCATTTCATATGCAGACTCCATTCTAACCAGACCGATCGAGTTGGGTTTCCTTATTGCAGTCAGGCATTAAACTGTTAACTGTCTGGGTCTCTCAGTCCACGCTCTTGTCCACATTAAGCATTTATTTTTAGAAAATGTTTAATGTTTTGATTTCTCGGTTATTGAGAAGAAATGTCTTGATATTCAAGAGAAAAAATGCCCTATAACTGAAAGTTTCCTAGATCTTCAGTTTCCTATTTGTTTTACCGTTATATGTGCCGTCAGGAACATCTTAAAACTGAGGACTAAAAGGAACTACAAGGTGATTGGCTTAGTATTGCACACAGTTGACCATCATACTAAATATTCTGCTTTTGGATTTTTCATCCATGATTAAATTTAACTAAGTAATTTTAATTGAATTGATTGACTAATGACATGTTATTCTCCACTAATGAGGGTGACACAAAAATGTGGTGGAAATCAACAGATGTTTCCAATGCCTGACACATCACAGTTAGATACCAACAGTTGAACTTGTGCATGCTAACTTACTTACAAAACTGAATTAAAAAAACACAGGTTTTGGCTCATAAATGAGTTGCTTGGCTGCTGGAAGCTCTTGCAGTGAACATGAGGAAGTATGGGTGAAAAGAATAAACTCCAACAATATTCACCTGGGTCCAGATTCACCCAGGTGCAGACATCTCTACTTTAAAACATAGTTTACGTGAACAATGAACGAATAAAAATGAAAACCCACTGAAGTCTTCATTCCATTTCTGTGAACACACTCCAGTCTTAACTTGTGAGTAATTTTTCTTCAGTGAAGTCAATTAATACCTCATATGAACCAACCATTTCAGGACAGACTTGTCATTTACTGAATTTGAACAACTACAGTCATAAACTCACCATGTTCAGTTATTGATGAAGATGTTTTTTTGAAGATTTTGAGGTAATCAGAGGTACATTGTAAATCTAGGTCTCCAAATTTGACAAAAATGTTCCTTCCTTCAGGCACTTGGATTTGCCACTCACACGAGGTATGGTTTGGGTAGGTTCCAGGATAATTCCTCGATGTTAACGTCCCACTGTCAGGACCTAACAGCGTGTGACCACAGCCATCTCCTGTTAAAACAGGTCATCAATCAAAAAATGAAATACTTGACATTGTGTGCTCTTTTCTAGATTCTGATAGACTTTATTTTTCTTTAACTAGTAATTTACTTAAAGTCAACTGGCGCGCAGTGTAGAATCAAAATTCATCTATTTTGAGTCCTGAGGCAAGGGAGGGATTGGAATAACATTTAAGAGAGCTATTCAAAAACATTTAAATAATAAATTATATATAACATGATTCTTAATTGGTGGATAATGCAATACAAAGTGCTATGACAAAAAATATTAGTAAGAAATGTCTTCAATCTAATCTCTGTCTAAATTCACTGAAAAAAGGTAGTTTCCATTGGAAACAACACACCTCCGAACTGAATCTCAGTTGGAATGATTGGGAATAGTGTCTTCAGGTTCAACAATCTACCCTTGTACCACTGGTGCACACACCAGAAATGGAACGGGTTTCCCCCAAAATCCCCCACAACCAACAATTTCCCTCAACATACACTCCTAACCACTAAAAGCAGGGTGAGAATCCTAACCTGAACAGATCAAATACTTGATGCCAAAACTACTGATCAATCTTATTACAGAAGTAGTACGTGCCAAGGCAAGTTAAATCAAAATCTGAAATACCAACACAACACTTAGCAGATCCAAATATTTTAAACAGCTCACTCAGATAAAAGTAAGAATGCGTTTGCAGTTCTTAAGTGTGCTTTTCTCTAAATCCTTGTTCATGAAGTTTATCATGTAAATGGCACCCCTGCTCTACAGAATTCTAAATTAGCATGTACCCTGGAAATATGGTTGTACTGAATGAAAACAGTGAGAGGCAACAGTAACATAGTATCTTGTTGAGGTTACTTGTCACGCTTGCAATTCTAAAATTGTTCTCTTTAACCTTTTTAATATAGATTATTTGTAATCAATACAATAATTTACAGCAATTTGGGAAGCAGGGTTAGTTGGTGAGCGAACTCTACAGTACAGATCAAAAAGCTGAGATACATTGCATCAGACCTACAGCACAATTACTGGCATATTACATATTACTTCCAATGACAAATTTACAAAAGTAGTTTTGATTAGAAACATGTCAGTACATAACAGAAAAAAAGTAACAAAATAAAAAGCAAGTAACAAAAACCTTGCAGCAGAAAAATGAACTTGGTAGACAGGAATTGGGATAGATCCAAGATTTGTAGAAAACAACAAGGAAGAGTCAACATAAGAGAGAATTGATTGGCAGGACAGAAGCTGAATCAATTGATCTAATAGAACAATTCTGTTTATAAAGCTTATGTATCTTGCAATGAGACAGAAATTAAATGTTTAGGCTTATATAGCTGAGGTGGAAAGAAATGTGTGATGGGGGAATTTCTGAGATTAGATTGTTGACAGTTGCTATATTTAAAAATTATTATTAAAAAGACTCCTATTTTTCAATATCAGCACCTCAGTATGTAAACTAATCAGGCAGTTTGGACCTGTATCACTACAGTATTTAATGTCTACTGTCTTTCCCAACCAAAGAATTTCACATCCATTATGGCGTGGTCGTAGTGACAAAAGATTCAAGTCGTATCAATGGATGTGATGGTTATGGAGACACCATAATAGATTGCTGAAAAACAGTTTTTTCTAAAACGTCGTTAGTGGGAAACCTGGCAACCAATTTCCACACAGCAACAAACAGCAATGAGATAAAAGAAGTCACAATTGTTTTAACGATGATGGTTGAGGATTAAATGGTCGTCAAATGTGAGGAATAACTCCCCAGCACCTCAAGTGATATTTCAAAATCTGCAATGCGCATCTAATATCGAAGAGAAGGCCTCAGTTTAACTTGTCATCTGGTGTTTGGATCTCCAGTTGTACAGCACTCTCTCTCTGGTCCACTGTAATAGGAAATGGTTTATTAGAGAAACACCAGCAAGAAGAACCCAATGAGACTGAAATTCTGTCACCAATGGGAGCTAACAGAGCAAGTCACACAAATGAGAGCAAGGAGATCAAAAGTAGCAACTGGGAATCAATGTGGTGGATGGGAGGAATGGATAAAACCATGCATATGGATGATTAATGCATGGCTAAATTACAGTGGTGATAAGAAAGAGGGAGGGGCAAAGGCAGGCAATATTGCAGAGCTGGAAGTCAGCAATGGCTGTTGGACTTAGTTTGAGATGAAACAAAATTTTGGTTTTCTTGCAGACACAATCGGCTGGAGCCTGTAACCAGCGATTAGAGTTCAAAGCAGGGATCCAAAATGATGGCCTCCAGATGTTCATAATGCAACACAGCACAGATAAAAACAGAAACTGCTGGAAACACTCAGCCAATCAGGCAATTCCAGTAGAAAGAGGAAGATAGGGTTAACACTTCAGTTTTATGCTGAAAGATCACTGACCTAAAACACTGACATGACCTTCTCCTCTATACAAATGTTGCCTGACCTACTAAGAGTTTCCAGCATTTTTGCTTTTATTGCATATGCTCAGCTGAATGAAAACCAACAATAATATCATACAGGCAGGTTTCTGTCAGATATCTGTACAGTTTCCCAACTGTCTTCTCAGACTCTCAGACTTGTTGTGCTGGATCCACAGGGCTGACCATGAGCTACCAACCCACACCCCCCACCCCTCCACCCTCCTTTCAGGCTGTAGAAGTATGACACCTCACTGTAGCCACCCCTAGTGACTGAATGACCATATCCAGGCCCCTGGACTGATATCAGAGGCTGCCCTTGGCTTAACTTTACTAGGACCATCCTGCCTGAAGGCCGTCATGCTCGACCTGACTGAGGACCAGAGCTCCTTTAGGCTTGAGACATGGCCATTTGCTTGATGCTCACGCAGTCTGTTCACTGCTTATGTGGCAGACATGTGGTGCATGTGTGAGATTGACGTGCCACACAACAACACATCTACTCCCCTTCACTGATCACTACTGACAACCACGACAAGCTATCAGCTTTCTGTTTGCATTAAGTGGCATAGCAAGACAAAAGGTACTGTGAAATATGAGGCTGCAGTGACAAAGTGCAAAAAGGCAAGGCAGTGTTGGTGTGTAGGCACAAATCCAGAGAGCATTAAGGGAGCGAGGAAGCTAGGAAGCTTCTTAAAAATGCACCAGGTCAAAACCATGAGCAGGGTGCCTGTCCTTGCATACAAAAGCACAGCAATGACAGGTGCTGGTACACTCCAAAAGGGCAGTGTTGAAGTGCAGAATCATACTCCATGTGCCATGATGATGTGGTGAGGCTGGTATGTATTCTATGCCGATGTCTGTGGTCATGGAGCTTGTATGATTGCTGCACAAGGAGTGCGCTCTAAGGCACTGGTGCCAAGATGGAGGGTTGGAGGAGCAAACGGCGAGCTGGAGTTGCCAGGTACCTGCCTGGATTTCATGTCGGTAAATCTCTGCATCCTGTTTCTATCCAGTAGTTGGGAGAATGGGAAGTTGCATATTCATTTGGAGATGAAATAATAATGAGGCCGTTAATGAGTGGTAATCCATGCACGTGGGCCTCATGCCACTCACTAGTGAGAATCTTGACTTTTCATTTTCTAGAAGGTCCATGCTTTCCAACTTTCTAGCCAAGGTCCACATTTTTCAGGGGTTGGGAAAGTTACATCCCGATGTCTAAATATTCTCAGGAGCTCCTACTCATCATTTTGATCATTTATTAATTCCAAATGTGTGTTGATCAACTGAAATAATTGCCTAAGGAATCGATTTCACCAATTATCAACCTGGGGGATGGGGAAGGTTAAACAACAAATGAGAATAATACCAGCTTGTAGTATGATCAAAACTAGACAGGAAAAATTAAATGTCGATACTTCAGTACTAAATAAATACTGCAGAATACTATTATTGAAATATTTACAAATGACATTAACTCAAAGTGTCAAGTGGACATTCCAAAATGGCCTGCTCCCAAGATCCTCAATGTAACTATCAATGCCAATTTGATATATCCTAAGTGAGGTTTAGGAGCAATAGGATGCACTGCAGGTAGCAAATGCAACTAGTCCCAATAACATTCCCACACTGGGACTCAAGGTCTGCACGTGAGAAGTAGCTACATCCCTAAGTTCTCCAATACAAGTACTGCAATAGGATCTACTCAATAATGTACAAAATTACATAAGTACCTCTGACCTACGTGAAATAGGATAAATTTAATATGGTCCATTGTTGCTCTATTGGGACGAGATGAACTTAGTGGGAACAAAAATAATAAACAGAGTGTAGCAACATTGACAATTAATAATTTGCCAGGCCCAGATGAAAGTTATCACAGGCTACTGAACAAAGGACATTGTGAAACTTCTGACCATCATTTTCCAATCCTCCAGAGGCATATCTCACAGTACTCAAGGATTTCCTCATGCTATACTTCATAGAATCCCTACAGTGTGGAAACAGGCCCTTCAGCCCAACAAGTCCACACCAACCCTAGGAGCATCCCACCCTGACCCATTCCCCTATAACTCACCTAATCTGCACATCTTTGGACTGTTGGAGGAAACCAGAGCACTTGGAGGAAACTCACACAGACACGGGGAGAACGTGCAAACTCCACACAGACAGTCGCCCAATGGTGGAACTGAACCCGGGTCCCTGGTGCTGTGAGGCAGCAGTGCTAACCACTGAGCCACCATGCTGCCCCTTACTATTGATTAAAAGGACAGGAAGGGATAAACTAAGTAATTACGGAATAGTCAGCAAAACATTCAAGTAGAGGCCAAGAAGCTGGGATATATTGCATCAGACCTATAGCACCATCACTGGCAGGAAACATATTATTTCTGATGACAAATTTAGAGAAGCAGTTTTGATTAGAATGTAGACATGTCAATACATAACAGAAAAATGTAACAATGTGGAAAAACAAGTAACAAAAACCTTACAGCAGAAATCAGGGGCTTGGTAGATAGGAAGTGGGTATAGATGCAGGATTTGTAGAAAACAAATAACAGTCCAGAAAAGAGAGAATTGATTTGTTGAGACAGAAGCTGAATGAATTGTTCTAACATAAACAATTCTGTTTATAAAGCTGATGTATCTTGGGAAGAGAGAGAAATTAAATGTTTAGATTTATATACCTGAAGTGGAAAGAAATGTTTGATGGAGGAATTTCTGAGATTAGATTATTTACAGTTGCTGCATTTAAAGTTATTATAGTAAGTGTTATTTTTTTCAATATTAGCACCTCGGTATGTAAACTGATTAGGCAGTTTAGACCTGTATCTCTACAGTATTTATATCTACGGTCTTTCCCAACCAAAGAATTTTACATTCATTATGGCACAGTGATAGTGACGGAAGGTTCAAATCACGGCAATGGATATGATGTCTATGGAGGTGCCATGACATGTCCAAACAGACTGCTTTTAAAAAAAAACAGTTCTTCTGAACAGTAGTTACTAGGAAACCTGGCAATCAGTTTGCACACAGCAAGGTCCAACATACACCAATGAAATAAAAGAAGTTACAACTGTTTTAACGATAATGTTTGAGGAAAAGGAAAATTATCTTTTTGGTATAGTTTTGATTGCACTACAAGCTGGTATTTATTCTCATTTGTTGCAAGTATTGTACTGGCATCTGTGAAGGGCAAGGCTGGTTGGTGTCAGGAATGCTGGATGACCAGAGAAAGTGAGATTCAAGTCAAGAAAAAAAGAGACATATGTCGGGTATAGATAGCTGGGATTGAGTGAATCCTTTGAGGAGTATAAGGGCAGTAGGGGTATACTTAAGAGGGAAATCATGAGGGCAAAAAGGGGACATGAGATAGCTTTGGCAAGTCTATGAGTCTGTAAATCAGGAGTGTGATGGAATACCCACCACTTAACCTGGATGGGTGAAGCTCCAATAACACACAAGAAGCTTGACACCATTCAGAACAAAGCAGCCAGCTTGAGTGACACTGCATCGACAGGCACCCATGCCCTCCATCACCGACATTCGGTAACAGCAGTGTGTACCATCTACAACATGCACTGCAGAAATCCATCAGAAGTCCTTAGACAGCACCTTCCAAACCCACGACCACTTCCATCTAGAAAGCCAAGGATAGCAGATACATGGGAATACCACCACCTGTAAATGCCCTTCCAAGCCACTCCATTCGTTCAGTGTCTACGTACAGTACATGGACTGCAGTGGCTCAAGAAGGAACCTCACAACCAACTTTTGAAGGGCAAATAGAATGGGCAATAACTGCTGGCCCAGCCATGTCTCGTGAATGAACAGAAAAAAAACTCTGACCCAGGGCTTTTGGTCGCCTGACCTAACTTCCCTTTCAGGGCTTGGTGTCAATTCCTGTTTTAAAATTGCTCCCATAAAACAACTGCTTGTTAAGGGTGTTAGACGAATGTACATTGAGTTTGGGTTAATATTGAAAGAGTTAACAACTAATTGTGGAGAAAGCAGGTCATTAATCCTCTATTAAGACATGGATCAATGGCAAGGATTGTAAAATGATGCTGTGTACCAAAATGTTCAAGTACTCACATTGTTGTGGGACATGTTGCTACATGTTTATGTGACAATCGGTGGGTGGAGAGAATTCAATCATCGTAGCTGGGTCACGCTGTGTACATTCCCAGTCCCAGTCCAGTGGTCTCTCTGTCCCATGATTGAGAACACCTGATATAAACTACCCAGCAACAAGGAGTCACCTTTCTGTGCCCAGACACCAGATTCCCCATCTCTCTCCCACCTCCCATTGGTCCACTTACATATCCATGCTCACCTCATCAGTGTGTCCTTCAGTCAATGGGAAAGCCAATACTGTCTTTCTTTCTTATCTAATTGTACAATTCTTGATTTGTAAGTCAAACAGCTTCCTCTTTCCCGTCGCTATCAATTGCATTTTACTGATTAACAAAGTATCGCCCAGAAATTACATTCGATTTGTTCACGTCACCCCCGAGTAGCTCCCAGAAGTGTTCTGAGAATTAATTATTAGATCCTGGAGAACTGAAGACTCTGTCAGGAAGAGACTGTGGAGGACAACATGTTCCTGCCCGTTAACTGTAGCAAACCTGGACCATAGCAACAGGAAGAAGCCATTCAGCCTGCTTAACCATTCAATACAATGGTGGCGGATAAAACACGTCAATTCTTTTACCTTCCCCAACTCAAAAACCTTTTATCGCTCTGGTAATTAGAAGCAGAACACAGAAAGGAGCAAAAGCAGACCATTCGGCCTTCAAGCCTGCTCTGCCATTGATGGTGACCTATCCTGTATTTCAACGCTGTATTCCTGCGCTCTCTCCATGCCTATTGAGGCCTCATATCTTAAAATTTATCAATCACAATCTAGAATATATTCAGTAACTCTGTCTCCACACCTTTCTACGGTAGTGAATTCTGAGTGAAGAAATGTTTCCTCACATCAGTTCTAAATGGTCCCACTTCCTGAGACTGTATCCCCTAGTTTCAGGCTCCTCAACCAGGAGGAGATCCTGCTTGCATCTAGCTTGTCCAGCCCTGTTTCACTCAGATCTCCTCACATGCTTTTAAACCCTAGTGAATACAGGCCCAATCAACCTAATCTCGACTCATACGATAGTCCTGAAATCCCCAGTATCAGCTTGGCCTGACAATTTCTACCTTAAACATACTCATAGACAGAACTTCCACAGCCCTCTGTGGTAGAGAGTTCCAAGGATTCACCACGCTCTGAATAAAATTTCTCCTCCGACCCAAGTTGCCTCCCCCTTATTTCTAAAGTGTGCCTTTGGCTTTCTCTCAGAAGGTTGTGAATCTGTGGACCTCTCACTGTCCCAGAGTGCAGTGGAGGTAGATCAATCAACAGATTCAAGGAAGAAATAGATCTGTTTCGCATGAAAAGCAGCATAAAAGGCTACGGGCAGCAGGCAGGAGAGTGGAGTTGAGACCAGGATAAGATCAGCTATGATCATGTTAAACGGAGGAGTGGGCTCAAAGGGCCGAAATGCCTACTCCCGCTCCTAATTCCTATGTTCCTATATTCCTGTGTCCTGGACTCCCTATTCAGGGAAACGTCTCACCTGCATTTGCCCTTACAAATACAAGTATTTTCTAAGTTCCAATGAGATCACTTCTTATTCTTTAAAACTGTAGAGATTACAGGCCCAATTTTCCCAATCTTTCTCTTCATAGGACAGTCATGCCATCCCGCAAACAAGTCTGTTTAACCTTTGTTGCACTCCCTTTATAGCAATACTATCTTTCCTGAGATAAGGAGACTAAGACAGTACATAGGTCTTTAGGTGTGGTCTAACCAAGCTGCTACATAATTGAAGCAAGACTTCACTACTCCTGTACTCAACTTCTCTTGTGATAAAGGCTAACATTCCATTAACCTTCTTAACAGCTTGCTGCATCTGTATATTAGACTTCAGTCTTATTGTCAAGGATACCTAGGCTCCTTTTGTACATTTACTCTTTCCAACTTCTGCCTATTTTAAGAAAAACTTTGCATATCTATTGTTGCCACCAAAATAGATGCATTTTTCCACATTATATTCCGTCTGCCATGTTCTTGCTCATTCACTAATCCTGCCTAATCCTCCTGAGGCCTTTTAGCATCTTCTCATAACACACATTCCCAATGAATTAGTACCTTAACTCAAAAAAATTACATTCAAGTCCTGCAATCCTGTGAGACTTCTTCAATCCACCATAGTTCCTTGAAAGTGCAGTCACAAGTAGACAGGATAGCGAAGAAGGCATTTTGCATGTTTGCCTTCAATGGTCAGTGCAATGAGTATAGGAGTTAGGATATTGTGTTGTGGCTGTAGGACATTGGTTGGGTCTGTTTCAGAATACTGCATTCAATTCTGGTCTGCTTGCTACAGGAAAGATGTTGTGAAACTTGAAAGAGTTCAGAAAAGATTGAGAAGGATGTTGCTGGGATTGGAGGGTATGAGCTATAGGGAAAGGCTGAATAGGCTGCGGCTTTTCTCCCTGGAATATTAGAGGCTGAGGGGGTGACTGTATAGAGGTTTATGAAATCATCAGCGGCATGTACAGGGAGAATAGCCAAGGTCTTTTTCTCAGAGCAAGGGAGTCCCAAGCTAGAGAGCTTCGGTTTCAGGTGAGAGGGGAAAAATAAAGAAGGGACCTGAAGGGAGTTATGAAAGGAGTTGCCAGAGGAGGTGTGTAGGTGGGTACAATTACAACATTTAAAAGGCAATTAAATGGGTACATGTTTAGGAAGGGTTTACAGGGACATGGGCCAAATGCTGGCAAATGGGACAAGACCAGTTCAGGATATCTGGTTGGTGTGGATGAGTTGGACTAAAGGGTCTGTTTCCGTGCCGTATAGCTCTGACTCTAAATAGAGTTAAGAAGAATCCAAAGGGATTCCATGAACACAAGGAGGGCAAAAGACTAACTAGGGAGAGAATAAGGTCCCATAAAGATCAAATTGGCCATCAATGTGCGGAATTATGGGAGATGGGCAAGATACTAAATGAATATGTCATGTCAATATTTACTATGGAGAAGGACATAGAAGCTAGGGGGCTTGGGAAAATAAATGGTGATGTTTTGAGAAGTGTCCACATCACTGATGAGGAGACGCTGGAGTCTTAAAACAAAAGCTAGATAAATCAGAGAATCCCAACAGCATGGAAGCAGGCCATTCAGCCCATCAAGTCTTCATCATCCCTCGAAAGAACACCCCACCCAGACCCACCCCCCTACCTTACCCCTGCAATTCCCATTGCTAATCCATCTAATCTGCACATCCCTGGACACTATGGGCAAATTAGCATGGCCAATCCACCTAACATGCACATTTTTGGATGGTGGGAAGAAACCAGAGCACCCAGAGGAAACCCACGTAGATACGAGGAGAAAATGCAAACTCCACACAGACAGACAATCGCCAGGACCTGATCAGGTGTTTCCCAGAACTTTGAGAGAAGCTAAGGAAGAGCTTGCTGGACCCCGTGCTAAGATATTTGTATCATCGACAGCCACTGGTCAGGTGCCAGAATGCTGGAGAGTGGCTACTGTTGTGCCATTATTTAAGAAAGGCTGTAAGGAAAATAGAGCCTTACATCAGTGGTGGGTAAGTTGTTGGAGGGGATTCAGAAAGACAGGACTTACATGCATTTGTAAAGGCAAGGACTGATTAGGGATAGTCAACATGGCTTTGTGCATGGGAAATTGTGTCTCACTAACTTGATTGAGTTTTCTGAAGAGGTGACAAAGAAGATCGATGAAGGCAGAGCAGTAGATATTGTCTGTATGGACTTCAGCAAAAGATTCAACAAGGTTCTGCATAGTAGACTGATTAGTAAGGTTAGATCACATGGGATCCTGGAGGAGCTAGCCAATTGGATACAAAATTGGTTTGAAGGTTGGAGTCAGAGGGTGGTGGTGGAGGGTTGACTTTTGGACTGGAGGCCTGTGATCAGCGGTATGCCTTAAGGATCGGTGGTGGGTCCACTGCTTTTCATCATTTACATAAATGATTTGAACATGAATATAGGCAGTATGGCTATTAAGATGACACCAAAATAAGTGATGCAGTGGGCAGTGAAGAAGATCATATGGGCCAATAGGCCAATGATTGGCAGATCAAGTTTAATTTAAATAATTGTGAGGCATTGCAATTTGGTAAAGCAAACCAAGGCAGGACTTATACAATTAATGGAAGGGCACTGGGTAGTGTTGCCAAACAAAGAGACCTGGGGTGTGGGTGTATAGTTCCTTGAAAGTACAGTCACAGGTAGACAGGATGGTGAAAAAGGTGTTTGACACGCTTGCCTTTGTTGGTCAGTGCATTGAATATTCGAGTTGGGACATTATGTTGTGGCTGTACAGGACATTGGTGAGGCCACTTTTAAAATAGTGTGTACAATTTTGGTCACCTTTCAATAGGAAGGATGATGTTAAACTCAAGATGGTGCAGTAAAGATTTACAAGAATGTTGCCACGGCTGAAGTATTTGAGTTATAGGGAGAGGCAGAATAGGCTGGAGATTTCCTCCCTGGAGCATTGAAGGCTGAGGGGTAACCTTATAGAGATTTATGAAATCATGAAGGGCACAGATAGGGTGACTAACCAAGGTCTTTTTCCTAGGGTGGGTAAGTCTAGAACGAGGAGGCATAGGTTTCAAGTGAGCGGGGAAAGATTTAAAAATAACTCAAGGGGTAACGTTTTCATGCAGAGGATGGTGTTTGTTTGGTACAAGCTACCAGATGAAGTGATTGAGACGGGTGCAATTACAACATTTAAAAGGTACCTGGATGGTATATGAATAGCAAGGGTTTAGAGGGATATGGGCCAAATGCTGGCAAATGGAGCTAGGTTGGATTAGGATGTCTGGTCGGTGTGGACGAGTTTGGACTGAAGAGTGCTCTGCTGTGCTGTATAACTCTATGACTCTACTCAATAATGCAAAAAATTACATGGGTAAACCAGCTACGTGCAATAGGATAAATCTAACACGGCCAATTGTCGCTCTTTTGGAATGCGATGAACATAGTCAGGGATAAGAAGAAAGTAAAGCAGTGTAACAACACTGAAAATGAACAATTTGCCAGGGTCAGATGAAACTTTTTACAGGTGACTGAGCTAAGGAAGGACATTATGAAATCTCTGACCCTCATTTTCCAGTCCTCTCTCTCCACAGGCACAGTGCCACAGTACTTGAGGATTGCTCATGTTTAAAAGAAGAGGAAGGGATAAACTAAGTAATTACAGAACAGTCAGCTAGATATTCAGATAGGCAAATTATTGGAAAACATTGAGGTATCGTAAAATTTGAAACTGGCCAATGGGATTATGTAATTTGAAGAAGTAGAGATTGGATCAAGATAACACAGTTGATGTAGTCCAACATTAGTGTGACATACTGCTTAGAAAAGTATGAAGCCACTCTTTCATTGGCAAGCTGAAACAATGATTAGCTCAGTGAATGAAAGAAAAGTGTACAGTAATGACCAGCAGAGCTGTTTTCAGTGGGATCCTGCAGGGCTCAGTATTGTCCCTTGCTTTTCATGGTATATAACAAAGATTTTCACTTCAATGCAAGCAGGGCAATTAAAAAGTTTGGAAATGATTGTAAAATTAGTTATACGGTTAACGGTGTGGAAGAAAGTTGGAGGCTGCAGGAAGATAGCAGTGGACTTGACAGATGGGCAGGTAAGTGGCAAATATAATTCAGCCTGGAGAAATGTGGGGCAATGCAGTTGATAAGGATAAAACTCGATAAAATTACAACACACTAGCTAGACAATTTATGTTGCTCCTTCACTCGCGTCAGAAAAATATCACCTTTTTCTACAACCTCCCAACTTTCAGGAAGTTGCTGCAATTTCACATTAATTATTCATTAATGACATCACAGAAAGTTAAGCCTAGTAATAAGAGATAGCAAGAACTGCAGATGCTGGAGTCAGAGATAACACAGTGTGGAGCTAAAGGAACTCAGCAGGCCAGGCAGCATCAGAGGAGCAGGAAAGCTGCTGTTTTGGGTCAGGACCCTTCTTCAGGGGGAGGGGGAAGGGAGCTCTGAAATAAAGAGAGAGAGAGGAGAGGAGGGGTTGGGGCTGTTGAAGGTAGGTGGGATGGTGACAGGTGAGTGCAGTTAGGGAGTGGTGGGGATTGGTCAGTGGGATGGGTGGGACGGATAGGTGGGAGAGAAGATGGACAGGTTGTGTCAGGTCAAGGAGGCAGGGATGAGAGGGAGGGTTGGACATAGGCTGAGGCCGGGGGTGGGGAGATTTTAAAACTGGTAAAATCAATGTTTAGGCCATTGGACTGTCGCTCCCGAATATGGGGTGTTGCTCTTCCAATTTGCAGGTGGTGTCATTGTGGCACTGGAGGAGGCTCAGGATGGACATGTCACCCAGGGAGTTGGAGGGGGAGTTAAAATGATTGGCAAACAGAAGGGTTGTTGTTTGTTGCGTACAGGGTGCAGATGCTCGACAAAACGGTCTCTGAGCCACTGCTTGGTCTCAATGATATAGAGGAGGCCACATTGGGAGCAGATGATGCAGTAGGCCACGTTGACAGATGTGCAGGTGAACCCTTGTCTAATGTGGAAGGTTTGTTTTGGGCCTTGAATGGAGGTGAGGGGTGGAGGTGTAAGGGCGGGTGTGGCACTTCCTGTGGGTGCAGGGAAAAGTGCCGGGGGTGATGGGCCTAGTGAGGAGTGTGGAGCGGACGAGGGAATCACGGAGACATCGATCCCTCCAAAAGGCAGACAAGGGTGGGGAGGGAAATATATCTTTGGTTGTGGGGTCGGATTGTAGGTGGTGGAAGTGGCGGAGAACGCTATGTTGGACGTGGAGGTTGGTGGGGTGGTATGTGAGGTCCAGGGCAATTCTGTCTCCGTTTTTGTTGGGGGGAGGGGATGTCACGGCAGAAGTGCAGGAAATGCAAGAGATGCAGTTGAGGGCATTTTTGATCACCGGTGGAGGAAGTTACAGTCCTTGAAACAGGAGGAGATCTGGGATGTTTGGGAGTGGAACACTCCATCTTGGGAGCAGACGCAGTGGAGGTGGAGCAATTGGGAGCAGGGTTTCGCATTCTTGCAGGAAGGTGGGTGAGAGGAGTGTAGTCTGAGTAGCTGTGGGAGTCGGTGAGCTCGAAATGGACGTCAGTTTCGAGACGGTCACCAGAGATGGAGACAGAGAGGTCCAGGAAGGGGAGAGAGGTATCAGAGATGGTCCAGGTGAATTTGAGGTTGGGGTGAAAGGTGTTACTAAAGTTGATTAACTGTTCAAAATCCTTGTGGGAGCACAAGGCAACACTGATACAGTCATCAGTGTGGCGGAGAAAGAGGTGGGGGATCATGCCAGTGTAGCTACGGAAAAGGGACAGTTCCATGTACCCGATGAAGAGGCAGCCACAGCTTGGGCCCATGTGGGTACCCATGGCTACCCCCTTAGTCTGTAGGAAGTGGGAAGAGTTAAAGGAGAAGTTGTTCAGGATGAGGACAAATTCTGTTAAGCAGATGAGGGTGACAGTGGAGGGGGCGTGGTTGGGTCTGCAGGAGAGGAAGAGGTGGAAGGCTTTTAGGCCATCTGCGTAGGGGATACAAGTGTACAGGGATTAAGTGTCCATTGTGAAGATGAGGTGTTGGGCCAGGGAATTGGAAGTATTAGAGAAGGTGGAGGGTGAGGGTGGTGTGCCAGACGTAGGTGGGGAGTTCCTGGACCAGGGGGGAGAAAACAGAGTCAAGTTAAGTAGACACGAGTTCAGTGGGGCAGGAGCAGGCAGAGACAATGGGTTGGCCGGGGCTGTCAGGTTTGTGGATTTTGGGAAGAAGACAGAAACAGGCGATGCGGGGTTGGGGAATGATGAGGTTGGAGGCTGTGGGTGGGAGGTCACCTGATGTGATGAGGTTGTGGATGGTCTGAGAGACAATGGTTTGGTGGTCAGGGGTGGGGTCACAATCAAGGGAGCGGTGGAAAAAGGTGTCAGAGAGTTGGCACCAGGCATTGGCTATGTGAAGGTCAGTGCGCCATACCACTACTGCGTCCCCACTTATCCATGGGTTTGACGGAGACGTTAGGGTCGGTCTGTGGGTCTGACGGTGATGTTAGTGTCGGTCTGTGGGTCTGATGGTGACGTTAGGGTCAGTCTGTGGGTGTGACGGTGAGGTTCGGGACGGTCTGTGCGTTTGTGAGGTTAGAGTTGGCTGTGGGTTTGATGGCCAAATCATAAATTGTGCAAGAACCCTCCACAATGTATTAATGGTTGTTTACCTACATCTCTAGCACACGAAGTGAGTTAAGTATGGAGTCTCTTTCCTCCAGGTTGTGACTATGCTTAGATATTGTAAAATGGCAAATTTAATTCCATCATACTCCTGACTTGTGCCTTGAGGAGACAGGAGACATGTTACTCATCAAAGAATTCATTTTCTGACCTGCTTTTGTAGCCACAGTATTTATATGGCTGGTCCAGTTCAAATTGTGGTCAATGGTAATCCCGTAATGTTAACAGTAGAAGATTCAGCTGTGTTGTGGAACTATCAAGGCTAACAAAGAACTATCAAAGCTGTCAAGTAATTTAATTCTTCTGGAATTAAAACTTAAAGTAAATGTTTGTAAAGTTTTTATTTTAGATAAGAATAGATCTTGCTATCTCTCTCTTCTTTGATAGGAGCCTGGAGCTTATCATTATAGGATTTGAGCTGTTTGACCAACTTACTATCTAAGATTATCGTAGCAGACCGATTTCCAACCCACCAGTCTTTGGGCACGAGGGACGATGTCACTCCAGGAGGTGAGATCCTGAGTGCAGGATTTGCTTCCTTTTCTTTCCTCCTGCACCACGGCTCTGCTTCACGATTAGTCATTTGGATTCAAAGCATGACACAGGAAAATGTGTCACCAATTAGAGCAATCAGTAGCGAGCTCTGCCCAATCATTTATGTCAGTGCTGCTGTACTTCATCGAAAGCTTCACAATGTGTCTTTGTAGCACTTTCTTCGACCTCCCCTGGCAAATTGGCCATTTGAGAGTTCAGAAGCTGACATACTCTTCAGCCATCCCAATACAACGCACAGCCCAACGCAATTGCTTGCACCCGCATATTCTTTGTGTGAACTTCAAGGAAGCCACTAGCATGTGTTCAATGGCATGCAGTACAGGTACATCATAGCAAACGTGGACAAATAGGTCATAGGGTGTTTCAACACAGTGAGGCATACAAGATTATGGTTACACAGGAGGTGCACAAAAGCGAGATCAATATTAGCAAGAGCCACATTATATGAAGGTAGACAGTCCATTCAGCAGTCTAATAATGGCAGGGAAGAAGCTGTTCTTGAACCTGTTGGTGTGTGTGTTCAAGCTTCTGTATCTTCTGCCTGACAGAAGAGTTTACAAGAGAGCATTACTGGGATGGGAGGGGTCTTTGATGATGTTGGCAGCCTTTCCGTGGCAACGAGAAGTGTCGATGGAGTCCATGTATAGGAGGTTGGCTTCCGTGATCGTCTGGGCTGTGCACACAACTTGCTGTCAAATACCCATTGCCATGGTTTGTAGAAGGCTGAACGTATCTGGTATTAAATTTTGTCAGTAGTGGTGTTAAGAAAGAGCAGAGGGTGCCAAGCAACATCCCCTCTAAGCTGCATGATTATACAGTGGAGGGTCTGTGCATGGTAATCTACACGGTGACGCCACTTGCAGAAATGACTTCCGTTCTGTATTCAATGGACCTCCAATGAAGATGAAATCAAAACAAGTGGGAATGATGCAGCCGAGGTAGGGGTGTGTTCAGTATATTTCACAGACTTCTTCAACGTATATGGGATGTGGAATATTTAACTGACTGGGTCTTGGTCGAAATGTTGAAATGACAAGTCAAATCTAACATTATTACTATTATGTCAAATTGAAGAGATCAAGAGAGGGTTGAAAACTTTGTTCATTGCACTATGACACTGCAGATTACACATGTCCAAGGTGGTCAGTTTAGTTTTGGCATGGAGGCAACGGAGTCTTCCTAAGTTTCCCATCTAGGTGATATTTAATGCTCACACCAGACAGCTCTTGATCCTTAATGAGGTGAATAAACACTCATGTAATATTTGAGTAATCACACAGCCTTATTTGAACCCAATCCAGATCTCAATGATATCTTTTTCAGATTTTCCACTCAAGACAGTTGCAGTCATATCATCATGAAATACTTGCAGGATTGTGATCAGGCTTCTTGGACATCCAAATCTCTGAAGGAGAATCCAGAGACCTATGTGATTCACTGAATTCAATGCTTTGATGAATGCAAGTAAGAGTTCTGGGTAGTGTTCTTGACATTTTTGTTTGTATTTTCCAGCAATGACCAGGTCCGAGGTTCCATCTGAAGGTCTAAACCCAGAGTGCGTCAAGCAGGATTTCCTCAGCCACAGGAAGTAGGCAAATCTGAAGAATGCATATCAGGATTTTCCCTGCTGTGGACCATAGGAAAATAGTTCAATAGTTTTCACAGCATTAGTTGTTATCTCCTTTTGTGAATTTCATTCCAATTTGAGTATTGCTGAAGAAAAGGCACATTTTATCTAAGAATTTTAAAATGCTGGCAGATTGGGTCAAACAACATATTCCTTTGGCTGTTCACAAGAAGCAAGGTACCCAATGTACCCAACCAGCATCTGGATGTAAAACTTACAACTGTGTCCTACATTAGATGTGTTTCGGCAATTGGGCATCATTTGCCAAATGGAATCGTGAAGTGAGTAAAAGCCCGCCAATGTTAAGACCTCAGCTGGAATACCATCAGGCATTGGTGTTTCTCATCTGTTTGAATGCATGTTGCAGCTCTCCCATTGTGATGGTTCACCTTGGATTCCACAGGATACTGGAAATAATCTGGAGAATAATCAGCTGCCATGCTTACTTTTGTTTCAGGAGATCACATACTTCTGCATACTTTTCAACAAACCAGTCCTGGTAACAGCAATGCTCGAACCCAACAGATTGAACAAATGTGTCTAGTGCAGCTAACTTCATTTGATCCGACTATTCTGAAATGGATTTGGGTCTGTGAAAATTTTCCAGATTGGTCATGAACTGCCCTATACTCCGATTCCTAATGCCATGTAATAATGTTGCATTATATACTTTTCGTCAGATCCCACGCATAAGCTGTCCAATGTTAACACTTTTCTCCTGAGCAACCTATGCCACCAGCAAGGTCAAGAGTAGAAAAACTGTGGTAACTTGATTACTTCCTAGGTCTCCTCCAAAATACATACCATTTTTACTTGCCCTTGTATGCTGTTCCCTTTATCATCGTGGAAAAATATCCTGACCATTATTCCTATGTTATTTTAGTACGATCCCAGTTGGTAATACTACTGGGCAAAAAGGAAGATTGTTGTGATTGTTAGAGATCAGCGATCCCAGCTCCAGGTCATCCTCCAGGAGTTCCTCAGGATAATATCCTAGGCCGAACCATCTTCAGCTGCTTCATCAATGACCTTACCTCTGTCATAAGGTCAGATGTGGGGATGTGGATTGATAATGATACAATGTTCAGCACCATTTGCAACTTCTCAGTCCATATTCAGAGACAGCAAGACCTGGACAATATCCAGGCAGGCAACACATTTATGCGATGTAAGTACCCAGGAGTGACCAATTCCAACAAAAGAGAATCCAACCATTTTCCTGGAAATTCAATGGTATCACTGAATCCCCAACTATCAACTTGAGAACTAACATGAAATAGAAACTGAACTAAACTGGCCATATAAATACTGTAGCTACAAAGAGCTATGAATCCTGGAGCATGTAATTCACCTTCTGACTCCTCAGATCTATCCACCATCGACAAGGAGCAAGTTGGAAATGTAATGGAATAAAACCCTGGCTCCAACAACATGCAAGGAGCTTGACTCAGCGACTCACTTGATTGTTTGTGGATGTGGCGTCATTCAGTTCTTCCACCACAGAGGCAGCAATGTGTACAAGATCTACATGATTTACTTCAGCAATTCACCAAGGCTCTTTAGACAACACTTTCTAAGCCTTGACACTGCTATCTAGAAGAATACAGGCTACAGACACATGGAAACAAGACAATCTGCAAGTTCTAATCTAAGCTACTCATCAATCCTACATGGAAATACATCCCCATTCCTTCAGTGCTGCTGTGTCAAAATCCTAGAACTCCCTCTCTAACAGCATTATGAAGGTACCTACACCAAAATGTATTGCAGCAAATCATGATGGTGTATTACTACACAACTGCTCCCACCACACCACCCCTCCCCTCCACCCCCAGACAATTAGATATGAGCAATAAAAGCTGGTCCAGCCAGCAAAGTCTCAACCCTATGAATGAGTAAAGCAAAACCAAGTTTGTTGACTATCCATTGTAAGGTCTTAAGTCTGAGAAATTACAATTCCTTAAGGTTCTACTGAAAAATTGCTTTCAGTTTGTTTGCCATGGACTGTGGAAGCAATTCAATGGGTCCTTTCCAAGTTTGCCAAAATGGGCTTTTCACAAATCTGAGAGTCTAAACTTGCTCAGTTCCAATAACCTGCAGTCATCTAACCAAATACTCCTGGTTTGGAAGCTTAACAAATGAGGTACTTCTGCTGAAATAACTAGTCCCCTGGGCTCCTTCTCAGAGAGAAATTAACATTTCTTCTGAAGTCAACCCTGATGTTTTCTGAACTTAATTAAACAAGTTGGTCGATCCCATATTTTTCTTCAGTTCAGAAGAATCATGACCTAAATGTTCACCTGCACTGTTGTAAATCCAACAGATGAAACATCTTTCCAATAATACCACAGGGGTCTTTAGTCACTTGCTTTCTGACAAATGCTGGATTTAGGTAACAAGGTCACTCTGACCTGATTTTGCTTTTGAAAAGAAAGCTCTTCACAGGAGTTAACTATATCCATCTGTCACTTTTTTTGAAATCCAACTTTCAATGGTGATATATATATATTCACTCCTTTCACTATACTACCATACAAGAATAGTGCAGTCCAATACATTAGACATAGACTGGCAATCAAGGTGAGACTAATAGCATTAGTGATTCGTAAATAAAATTGAGCAATAAGCATGATTGTCAGACAGGAAATCTCAATACTCATTTACAAAGTATTTGTACTTTAACCCTTTTTGTATATTTGTTGATGTACAGGACACTTGTTAATGTAGGCAAACTGAATTGCTATTCTAGATGCACAGAAGAAAGAAAACCCGACAAGTAATTAACAGCTCCAATACAGCACATTATGTAAAGGGCAATCACCATCAAACCGCATTTTAGTTGACAAGTGGGGACAGATCTGGTATGCATCACGGGGAAATCACTCAACGTCAAATGTACAACATGCAATTGCTGAGCAGTGTTTTTTCCCAAAAATTCTGAATCTTTACTAATATTTATTGGCATGATTGTAATCATGACAGAATTCCAAATGGAATGAAAAATGCTTGCCAAGTTTTGCACCGAATGGTGCTACTTGTTAACTTATTAAATACTTCCATATATACAGTATGTGAGATATATTTTACTAAGATTATTGCATTTTGCTAGTATTATGTTGCTGTAAACACATTGCAATTTCTACTAGGTAGCACTACCCATGAATTACAGCCGTTAAAGGAGAAAGGCTTTCGACATTTAAAGGATAAGCCACTTTGTCAGATCAACTGGAGATGGGCAACTTGTGACCTTACCAGCATCACCTACATCCTATAAACAAAGGAAATGGTGACATTAGTCTTTCAATAGAAAGTATTAAAATAAAATGAAAAAAAACCTTTTACTTTAATACCTGATGTGAAATAATAAAAGATGGCAATGAATCTTCTTAGGCAGTCATTTGAGACCAAGGGTGTTGTATTACAATTGTTTGTCACTGTATATTCAGTAGAGACTTTACCCTTAAGGTTAAGGAAGTTACAACTCATCTTGAGCCTACAACAATTGCGAGTTCCTTTTTTGTAGAGGATACATTCCAGACTTGACACATAAACAGTGAGCATTCTGTTTCGTTAAAAAAATTACAACATCCAAATAAGGCATTCAACCACGTTTATATGTTGATGCTGATCCTCCATAAGCTGCAGCCTTAATCCAACGGGCTAACTGAGTTTCCTTAGCCCTTTATACCCCATAAGCCCAAACCAGACAAGCCATGTATGTGCAATAAAGATTAATATTCCACAATCAATCCAACTTGTTGTATTGTTGTATTGCCATTTGCTATTTTCCAATTGTAGGTTACATCGTGTTACAATTTTAGAAGTTAATTGAAAAGTTGTCAAATAATTGCACACCAATTGCAATTAGTTGACTTTATTCACGTTGACATTGAAGTTGTACCAAAAGAAATGATCAACCAACAAGTTTCATCTCTTTTGTGGCTTTAGCATGGTATAACCTCCTGCTTCACAGAGACATAATCAATTAAATTTAACACTAAACCCCTTAAGGTGACATCAGGACAAAGAAAGACGTAAGTTTTAAAGGTGCATCTAAAAAAGCTGAGCGTGACAGGAAAATTTCAGAACGGAGTCTTAGAGTGTTAAGGCATTCACAGCAACCAATGTTGGAGCAATGAGCATCAGTGCTGCATAAGAGACCAAATTTGTTTCATGTGAATCATAAGGTGCATATTTCCTTGAAAGTAGAGTCGCAGGTAGACAGGATGGTGAAGAAGGTATTTGGCACGCTTGCCTTCATTGGAAAGTTCATTGAGTATAGAAGTTGGGATGTCATTTTGTGGCTGTACAGGACATTGGTGAGGCCACTTTGAGAATACTGCATACAATTTTGGTCAGCCTTCTATACGAAAGATGTTGAACTTGAGAGGGCGCAGAAAAGAGTTACAACGACGTTGCTGGGACTGGACGTTATATGCTGTAGGGAGAGGCTGAAATGGCTGGGGGGTGACCTTATAGAGGTTTGTAATATCATAAGGGGCATGGATAGGGTGAATTGCCATGGTCTTTTTCCTAGGATGGAGGAGTCAAAAACAGGAAGGCAAAGGTTTAATGTGAGGGGGGAAAGATATAGAAGAGACCTGAGGGGTAATTTTTTCATGCAGAGGGTGGTGCGTATTTGGAATGGGCTGCCAGAGCAAGCGGTGGAGGTGGGTACAATTACAACATTTAAAAAGGCATCTGGATGGCTATATGAATAGGAAGGGTTTGTAGGGATATGGGCCAAATGCTGGCAAATGGGATTAGCTCAGAATGGGATACCTGGTTGGTGCAGACGAGTTGGACCGAAGCATCTGTTTTCATGCTGTATGACTTGATGTTAAACATTGTTTGGTCATGCTCCAGTCATTCGAACATCAATTGCGCTAAATAAATGAAAGTTGTTGATTACAGGGTTGGAAGAATTTGCAGAGAGATAGTGTGGATTTTCTCAGGGACTGTAAAATGATCTATTAATGATAACTTTCAAAAAATAAATCTTAGCTGTCTATTTCTTCAGTTAGGCTGAACATAATAATCAAAGGAGACCAAGTTCCCATTTTTACACTGAAAATTGTGTAACAGAGAAATGCAATGCTAAAACAGTACTTAATATGTATTTCCAATTCTATCTACACATGCTATCACTTAAAAGAAAAACAATCCTACAAGGACAGCACTACTCCAGCCCTTTTTCTTCTCTCAAAAAAGCAAAACAAGCATTTCTGAAATATAGACAATCTACTGCACCCATTTAATTTGTAATGATTTAAACATGTGGCCCAAAGCAGTCATCACATTTTAATAAAAAACAAAAAAATGTGAATGCTGTAAATTAGAAACAAAAATAGAATTTGCTGGAAAATCTTAGCAGGTCTGGCAGCATCTGGAGAGAGAAATCAGAGTTCATGTTTCTGATCCAGCTCTGACCAGTTCTGAAGAAGGCTCACTGGACCCAAAACGTTAACTCTGATTTCTCTCCGCAGACGCTGCCAGACCTGTTGAGATTTTTCAGCAATTTCTGTTTTTATCCCTTTTTGATAGACAGAAATGTTGACTGCAGCCCTCGCAAAAGCTATGGTAAGCATACATCTTTACAATTTCCCCACTTGGCAGTGTGCGTATACAGATTAATAAAGGCCATACATTCGATCAACATCAAAGCTGCCCTATATCTACTGCCTGAAACATTTATTCTGCAATACATATGAACAATTATTATAATAAATCAATTTCCAAGAGGGATCTTTGCGAAGAAAATCTGTTTAAGAGATTTCTAAATCTGATTTTAAAAGTTTCAATTCGGGAGGAAATTCATTATTTCTAAAACAAACATTACAGTAAAGAGACAGCCCTAATATTTAACTTGCGTGTCAGTGTTGAAAGAAAGTAACACAAAAGTCGCAAAAAAGTAACCTCTTCTGAATTAACCAGCTGGATTGGGGGATTTTTCTTTATTGCTTTCTATTCGCAAAGTAACGTCCTTGTTTGTGAAGCGGAGAAACAGATTTCAGCGCAGAACAGACCTGCTCAACACTGACCTTATTGGAGCAGAGCAACCATTCTAACATTCAGGAAGTAACAGCGGAGCCAGGGAAGAGGAGGGGGATAGCGCATACAAGACAATTAATGGACGCATTCGGATTCTGCAATGAAGTTTTCGATTCTAAATACTGGTGGGAGACGTCAGGCGTCACAGGGTTTCATTAAAACACTCGGTGCATGCCTGGTCCGATCTACCCGCTCCCCTTGGTTTGGCCAGCCCGCACTTTGTGCCCAGCGTGTGTATTCGGAGAGATCCCCCTTTTAATTGAACTTCAACCGAACTTTCTACTCACCCTGTCCCCACGACCCAGTCGATTTCGCCGAAGAAAGGGAAAGTTCCATCAAGAAAGTGCCAAGCCTTAAAGCACAGAGAACGGGCCACATTATCATTAACAGCAGCAGGGAAGAAAGTGCGGCGGGACAGGGGTAAGATTGCTTGGAACGATCTGGTAGGTTTCCCTGTGCGGTTTGGGTGGCGCAGGTCTATGGGCGGGACATATTCATTCACTGAGCTAGAGGCTCCACCTTCTTCAGTCAAGTTACAGCCGGCACTCCAGCAGCAAGCCAGCAACCTGTTATCTCCATTGTACAAATCTTCCCTGGCCTCTGGTAACCCAATCAATCCATATTGAGGTTATCCATTTTGGACCAAAACAGGACAGATCAGGGTACTTTCTAGATGATATGAAGTGCATTCAATGTCCAAAGGGTTTATAGTTCTGGTCGCCACGCTATAGAAAGGATGGAAAGAGTGTAAAATAGGTTTACCAGGATGGACCCTTTCTGAAGAAGGGCCCCGACGCAAAACGTCAACTTTCCTGTTCCCCTGATGCCGCCTGGCCTGCTGTGTTCCTCCAGCACCATGCTGTGTTTTCTTTACCAGGATGTTGCCTGGATTGTAGAAGTTGGACGAACTTGGATTGTTTGCACTAGAGGCTGAGGGCTTACCTGGTAGAAGTATATAAAATTATGACAGCGTGGATAGTCAGAACCTTTTTTTTCCCAAGGTGAAAAGTTCCGGGGCATGGATTTAAGCTGAGAGTGGGAATTTTAAAGGAGATTTATGTATCAGGTTTTTTTTAACGTTGAGGGTAATATGTGGCAGGAACGCGCTGCCACGGGAGGTGGTGAAAGCAGTTACAATAGCAATGTTTGCTTCAGGATTCTTTTTAAGGTGAGTGTAGGTAGGGAGCCAGGTACCACAGCCACAACAATAGCAATGTTTATGAGTTATTTAGTCAGACACATTAACAGGAAGAGACATATGGACCATGTGCAGGCAGATGAGATTAGTTTAGAATGGCAGTGTGGTGAGGACAGACACGGTGGGCTGAAGGGCCTGTTCCTTTGTTGTACTGTTCGATGTTCCATGTTCAATGCAGATTTGGGGTTCAGGTGCATGGATCTTTAAAATGCCATGAACAGGAGCAGAAAATAATTGAGAAAGCTAATGGAATGCTGGCCCTTAATTCTAGAAGGACCTCGAATGAAAGGATGCGGAAGTTATGCTGCAGTTATACAGAACTCTGGTTAGACCCCACTTGGAATACTGTGAGTAGATCTAAGTACCACACCTTAGGAGGGATATATTTGCCTTGGAGGGACGACAATGTAGGTGTACAAGAATAATACTTGGACTTTAGATATGATCAGAGATTGCGCAAGTTGGGCCTGTTTTTTCTCAAATTCAGAAGATTTAGGGGTGATCTGATCAAAGTCTTTAAGATATTAACAGGAAAACAATGGATAGATGAAGATAAACTATTTCCACTGGTTGTAGTTTCTAGAACTGGGGGCATAGTCTGAGAATTATGGCTAGTTCATTCAAGAGAAATGTTAGGAAGCACTTTTACACACAAATGGCAGTGGATGCAGGATCAGTTGTTAATTTTAAATCTGAGATTGATAAAGTTTTATTAAGCAGAGGCATTAAGGGATATGGGCCAAAGGCAGGTATATGAAGTGAGGCCACAGATCAGCCATGATCTCATTGTATGGTGGAATAAGCTTGAGGGGCTAAATAACATATCCCTGTTCCTGTGCTCCTCTGATGGTGCTCCTTTAATAATGGGCGTTTTTGGTTTCCCTATTGGATGGCACTGAATTTTGACACTCATCCTTTCAAATTAAACAACTGCAAACAGATCGGTGACCCTGGTAGTTCTGCGCTAGTGTTTTTCTCCAGTTCCCAGGATCCCATTGTTCTGCTCCTTCACAAAAATGTGGAGAGCAAGATGGAGGCGTTGACTTTGTTTTCTTGTCCTGAAGATGCCAGACTTTGTTCTTATGAAGTGTCAAAATCACTTAGAGACATAGAAACAGAAACAGGCCCATCGGTCTGCAGCACAGAAACAGGCCCATCGGTCCAATTCATCCATGTTGACCAGATTTCTGAAATTAATCTAGTCCCGTTTGCTAGCATTTGGCTCATATCCCTCTAATCATTTTTTATTCATGTACTTGTCCAGATGCCTTTTAAATGATCTAACTGTACCTGCCTCAACCACTTGCTCTGGCAGCTCGTTCCATGTATGCACCACCCTCTGCATGAAAAAGCTACCCCTCAGGTCCCTTCTGTATCTTTCTGCTCTCACCTTAAATCTATGACCTCTAGTTTTGGGCTTCCCTACCCTGGGGAAAAGACCTTGTCTATTCACCCTATCCATGCCTCTCTTGATTTTATAAACCTCAATAAGGTCACCCCTCAACCTTCGATGCGCCAGGGAAGATAGCCCCAGCCTTTTCAGCCTCTATCCATAGCTCAAACCCTCTAATCCTGACAACATCCTTGTAATTCTTTTCTGAACCTTTTCAAGTTTCACATAATCTATAGCAGTGAGACCAGAATTGAAGGCAGTATTCCAGAAGTGGTCTAACCAATATCCTTTACAGCTGCATCATGACATCCCTCAATGCACAGACCAATAAAGGCAAGCATACCAAATGACTTCTTCACTACCCTGATGACAGACACTCCCCATTTGGTTCAGCTCAAGGTGTTTTTATCCCCCATGTATTGGGATCAAGTTTGCAAGTCCTAAGGTTGGCTTTTAGGTTGCCTTTATTATCTACGTGTGGATGTCCTGTGGTGCTGGTACCTGTGCTCAGCTGCCTGTAGAGCTATGCCATTCAGTGAGGCTGAGCTGTGATGAGCGTGCTCTCAATGCCAGGTATGCAGCTCTTTGCAAGAACTTCTACACTGGGGCTTTGTCCTGTCACCTGATGTTGCTCATAGACCTCATCCAGTGAAGATGGAATGTTTCTAGCTGCTTTTTGTGCTGCTGCAGATTGTCCATAGAATAATGTAAGAAACCCTGCCTAGTAGACATTGATCTTTATTCTAAGACAAACTCCATGCACTTTCCAAAGGCGGTGGAGTGAGCCTGCCACATCTTGAGCTTGCTTTTGCTTTGCATTGGTTGATTTTGTTGTCCAACATAGCATTTCTGGTGAATACACTCCACAAGATATCAAGGCCTTTGTAATGAACTGAGAGATAGTTCATTATCTCTCAGTTATCTGAGAGAGTATGTTGCTGATAGTGACTTTGGAGTTTTGGCGTATTTGACTAGGGCATGATAGTGCAACATCTTTGTCTTCTTCAAGCTTGTTGTTGGGCCAAAGTGTCCTGAGACTAGGGCAATGTAATCAATGAGCAGTCAGGTATCCTCTGGACTATGTGCTATGACAGTACAATTGTGTTCGAACAAGAGTTCGCTCAGGGGCTGATCAGGAACCTTTGTGTAAGCTTTGATCACTTGCAAATTGAAGTAGTTGCTGTCAGTCCTGAATTCAATGTGTACTCTTGTATTAGGACCTTTGATTCTGGAGCCAGTACTCAACCTCTCTTGGTGCAGTCAGTGACAGGGAATGCATCCAGTGACCTACCACTTTGCATCGCACTATCCAGCGTGAAATGACTGAATGTCACTGATCATCTTTTCAGAGCAGCCATATTTTGTAGAGAAACCCCCCACAGATGGCTCTGTTTCCTATATTCAAAACCTTGGCCAGTTCAGCAAACACCATGTGGAAGTCCTTACTCTGTTCGGGAGACTTGTCTTGAATTTAGCGTCCAGTGGGAACAGAATCCAAACTGCAATTCTTAATACATAAAGCAATGAGATTTGTGACAAACTGAATAATAATAACCCTTGCAAGAACTGTTCCTGCTGTTGAAAGAAGTGATATTCCACAATTGATTCAGAGATAGTGGGAACTGCCGATGCTGGAGAATCTGAGATAACAAGGTGTAGAGCTGGATGAACACAGCAGGCCAAGCAGCATCAGAGGAGCAGGAAAACTGACGTTTCGGGCCTAGACCCTTCTTC
>JAHRHZ010000073.1:8579358-8616931 GCA_024137785.1 Ginglymostoma cirratum | reverse complement strand
GTATGTGGGATTAATGGTGTAACCAGACAAAAGCGCCTACTAGCTGAAGCCCAACTGGACTTCAAACAGGCACCTATAACTGGCTTTGTCATTAGAAAATGCAGCAAGTAGAGCATATGAGTTACAGGATATTCTGATGGAAGTGGACACCCCTGCCAGGCCGACTGAGCTAGGGGAACACCACTTGAGTAAAGACAATTGCATAGCTTCACTCAGGACATATCCTGAACAGAGGGACTCGAGGTCAGCCCACAGCAAAACCTCAAAACAAAGCCAAGCCTTGGCCAAACAGTTCACATTTTCTTCAGGATCCAGGCTGGCAGGCCTTTGTAATTGCTGCTGGTATGCTGACTCAAGGCAGCAAAACAGTCCCACTAGACCTGAGTTGAGTAAGAGAACTCATCGGCTGGTATCCCGGGAGAGTGCATATCCTGGAAATTCTACCTACATCTGGCTTGAAACATTTACATTTCTTAGCATCATCCAAATCAGAACCAATCAAAATGAACACCTGGTTAAATGGTCACCTGGTTCTAATGGACGTTGATACCGACGTGGCTGTATCAGTGATTGTAGAACCAATCTTTAACAAAATTCAGCCTGGACTCCAACCCTCAAGATTGTGTAGGGCCTCAGCTGGACTGAGAACCTATATTGGGAAACTTTTACAGATTAAGGGTATAACTTCGGTTCCAGTTTCCTATGAGAAACAGCTGGTTCAGTTACCACTGATTGTCGTAAAAGGGTCAGGCCCAAGCCTGAATGGGTAAAATGGGTGGTAAAGATTCACCTTGAATGGCTCAACATTTTCTCAATTAGAAAATGGCTGCCTGAGTGAAGTCCTAATTAAATATCCGGATGTTTTTCAGGAAGGTCTAGAGACTGTCAAAGGAGCCAAGGCCACCTTGCATGTTGACCAGGAAGCAATTCCAAGATACTGCAAGACCCACCCAGTATCATTTGCCAAACAGGCAGAAATCAGGAGGCTGGAAAGTGAAGGAATCATCAAACCAGAGATAATAGGAACTGCAGATGCTGGACAATCCAAGATAACAAGATGTCGAGCTGGATGAACACAGCAAGCCAAGCAGCATTTCTGAAGAAGGGTCTAGGCCCGAAACGTCAGCTTTCCTGCTCCTATGATGCTGCTTGGCCTGCTGTGTTCATCCAGCTCGACACCTTGTTATCTCGAATCATCAAACCAGTCTAGTTTGTGGAATGGGCAGCACCGGTCATAAAACCCGATGGGTTGATTTGCCTTTGTGGGGATTTTAAACAAACAGTAAACTGCTTCTCACAGCTGGATAAATACCCAATCCCTCACCGTAGAGGATGGTATTTTATTGTGCAGAACAAGACTGATTGTCTCAAGCAAATGTCACAGCCAGATACTGACTGAACTTCACCAGGGTCACCCAGGGGTGTCCAAACGTAGATGTTGGTGAGAAGTTAAGCCAGGATTGGATGCAGACGTAGCTGTGTTGGTGGGCCAGTGCCCAGAGTGCTAACAAAGACAAAATTTACCACCAGCAGCTCCACCACATTCGTGGGATTGACCGGGTAAACCCTGGACTCAGTTACACGTCGACTATGCCGGCCCTTTCATGGGCTCAACGTTCTTAGTCATTGTGGATGCTCATTCAAAGTGATTGGATGTGCATAGAGTTCATTCGTTAAACACGGAGATGACAATAGAAAAGCTGTGAGCTTCTTTTGCAATACCCGGGCTCTGGAAGCGTTGGTTACAGACAATGGGCCATCATTTACCAGCAGGGAATTTGAGTATTTACTAAAGTAGAATGGCATTCGGCACATAAGGACAGTTCCATGCCACCCATCGTCTAATGGTCTGGCAGAAAGAGTAGTCCAAACTTTGAAGGCAGGCTCAAAGAAGCAGCTTCATTAGCTCCAACCTGTCGTGGTTCTTGTTTGATTGTGGGACCAGCCCTCATGCAATTCCAGGGATATCTCCAGCAGAGTTGCTAATTGGGGGAAGCCTCTGCACCAGATTAAACCTGATTTTCCTGGACCTTGTGGAGAAGGTGAAACTGAATCAGGAACATCAGTGCCAGACACCACATGACACTAAGCGAGGGAGACAGTTTACTTCAGGGGACGAAGTTTGGTGTTGGACCCATGGAAATGCCCCTGCATGAGTAAGAGGCATGATTGACACAAGGTCAGGTCCCTTGACGTACAAGGTTCAGGTAGGCGAGGTGTTCCTGAAAGAAGCATGTGGGCCACATGAAAGTGGCAAACGCACAAATGGGGCAGAAGCAAAACATACCTGGCCCCTCAGAATAGCCGGAAAGGAACCCATGGGTTTTCTCCCTCCATCTAGCGTCAAAGAAACCTTGGAATCTGAGATAGACACAGTGGGTGTCGCAGCTTTGATGCCTTTACTGCCTGAATAAGAAGATGAATTTCTTCCAAGAAGCTCTGGGCACAAGAGGCAGGCTACAGTCCGATACACACCTCCTGTATCTGAGGCTGAGTCTGAGCAACCGGACCTGGTGCAAAAATACCCCAGGAGAGACTACAAGACAAAGAACAGGCCTACATCCCTGGCTGTAGAGGGGAGGGATATAGTTACTGTAACAAGGTCAGCCAGATGTACCTCATAGAATATGAGTTCCTTGATCAGACTAGATTAACAACCCCAGTCCGGGAGTCCTGGCTGACAGATATAAACGGCAGTGTCAGAGGTTCTGTTCTCTGAGATCTGGCTCTGAGGGAGCTGGACCAACATCAAGTACTCTCCATATGTAAATAGAAGGTGATGGGATACCAGCCTTGTGGAGTTATTTCACCAAGAATAAATTTTTTTGTCCTTGTGGTGGTTTGGGGAGGGGGGTCTCTAATTATCTCGCTGAGGGCATCATAGAATGCTTCTTTGACCTTGTTTGTATGTGTCATTGTCGGAACATTAGCATTCATGAGTGTTGTATACTGATTACTGGCAAGATTCAAACAAGAAACCATGAGTCAATCAGTGATTCCTATAGGAAGTGAGTCAAGCTTATGTGCTAGTTTGAATTGAATGGCAAACACTATGCCTCGGTCTATGTTGTTATTTACCTTAGACTCACCAATCCTGTAGAGGTTGTCACCAACCTCAAGCTGACACTCAGTGAGCCTGGTTTTGTTTCGGCTGTTGTAGTTGCATCTGTGCAGCGGTCCAGCTGTGAGGCTTGTTCTGCACTCTGGTGTCACATCGGTGTCTGAAAGCGTCCTGACATTCCACAAACTGAACTTCGTGTGATGGTTGGTCATCTGGATCTTTACATTTCCGCGGTGTGAATGGATGACCAGCTGTAATCAAGAACAGCAGGGTATGTTTAAAGTTGCTTTTCTTCCCCTTCTGTGAACTGGGTAGAGCAGTTCTGCACCTGAAAAGATTTGCTCTTTCTCGCCTGAGGTGGATACAAACTCCACATTCGCCCCGGTATGTCAAGAACAACCATTGTTGTGCAGCTACCTGTCTGCAGGGCTACAGCTGTAAACTGCTAGTAGTATCCTCGACCTGTCCCACCCATTGCTGCAGGATTGGTGTCTCTTTTGTTTTAGTCAAACAAATTGCAGACAAAGTTACAGATGAATTTGCATATGATACGAATGTGGGTGAGGTTTGTATACAGCCTCGTCACTCCCCCATCCTTGACAGTTGATACTACTTCCATCTGTGAGGGAAAGAAAATGGATGCCTCAGAGGAAGCATAAACAATGTTAATAGCTCAGTGGGTATTTTCTCCAGATTACAGTCAGGCACACCCCGGCGAACATTTTACTGCCACCTCTCCACAACTAGCCAAATAAGAATTGTCCCAGGTCGTCGACACTCAGTTAATGAAAGATATCCCTTATCTATGTGTTCAGCAACTTCAGAGATTTGTAAAAATGCACTCCAAGGTGTCTTCATTCTTCAGCACTTCAAAATCTCCTTATGTGGCCCTGTGCCAAATTTTGTTTGATAATGTTCCTATGAGGTGCCTTGAGACAATTTCAAAACAGGTACCAACAGATTCAAGAACGGCTTCTTCAAACTTATGATCAGATGTCTCCTATATTAGAGTTGATCTTTCTTTGCACCTCCTCTGTAGCTGTAACTATATTCTGCATTCTGTTTTATCACCCTGATGTACTTACGTAATGTATGATTTATCCAGAAAGCAAGCAAAACAATACTAGTCACTGTATCTCAGCACATGTGACAATCATACATCCAATGAAGACATTTTACAATGTGAAGGGTGTTGTACAAATTCACTTTGATATCATTGTTTAGAATTTGGTGAATCAACCTATGGTATTTTTAAAATTTCCATTGACTAAACAGCTGGTTCTGCAAAATGTGAGTGGAGCAAAATTTTCTTTATTTTTGTAAAGTTCAAATCAGAGTACTTTTAGTAATTATTAGTAATTAATTCATCTCAAAATACTGATTTTAACAGACTCAGTGTAGAGTGTATTACTTTGGCTGAGTTTCCAATTTCAGCTGGAATCACACATGAGGGAGCCACACAGCAGAGTGACAGATAGAGTCAGAGTGTAAAGGATATCCCTGTTATCCACTTTAGAGCCGTTGGTGAGATTAATTCTGTCAGAATCCAATTCCAGTAAATTTTCTTGATGGAGTATAATGGTGAAGGGAAGGCAGCTAGGAAAGTACAACGGGAGAAAATAATCTTTGGTGCGTTTATAATGCACTAACTGATTTGAGGCAAGCAGCTGCAACATTACTTCAAGCCAGACAGTACCTTGTTTATACTGCTTGATACCATGTGGAATACTGCCCAGAAGTAAAACCTGCACTAGCATGCTTACACACATTTGCAAAGCCTTTCTCTCTCTGTCCCGTAATTTGAAATGTTAATGTTTGAAAACATGAAGGAAATGATCAATTTTAATCAATTCCACATAATTTCAAAATGTACTTAAGGACTCCCTGAGTATTTTATACACCAGGTGCTGGACTTGCCTGCATATGATATCAAACCCAAAGTAATAGGAGACTGTCTCCACCAGTCATGAGACCTACACTGGTACCTTTCAATTATCTTTAATTACATTGTAAAATTGCACCAAGGGCAATCTTATGACTTTAGCAACCAGCCTGAATTTAACCAAATTATGTCTTCTTTATTCTAACTAATACTTTTGTCTATCTATATAGAGTAGAGAAGATTGAATAGTGCAATGCTCTTCCTTTCTTGTCGATACCCAAATTCAAATTCGTCCCAAATTATTGAAACAAATATTTCATTTGTGAATAGTTAATGAGGATTCATATCAATTTTTTTTATTATTGCAACAGTAATTACTCTGTTGAGTTATCAGAACGCTCACATAGCTAGAAATACAATTCGAAAGGCAAAGCACAAAAAGTGCCCACGTCCACAGGAAAATCCATTTAACGATAAATGCCCCTGTAGGCCTATCCTTTGCTACATGCCCAGAATTTCAGTGCTCCTTTTAACTGGCATCTTCTACATTTTCTGTCCCGATATATCATGGGTTTTGTGCTGGTATTCAACTCATTGATCTTCAGCATCTTGTGGAGAGGGTTAAGGATGATGGGATGGTGTGAGTGTGTAGGGGCTTTTGAAATGCACAATCTCAATTTAACACAGACTTCTGATCCAGAATTTTACTTGCCGACTCTTGGGCCGGTGTGGCGGTCTTTTGGCGCAGTGTGGAAGATTCTTGGCCTGGTGTGGAAGATTCTCGGCCCGGCGTGGCAGTCTCTCGGCCCGGTATGGTGGTCTTTCGGCCCGGTGTGGTGGACTCTCGGCCCGGTGTGGTGGTCTTTCGGCCCGGTGTGGTGGACTCTCGGCCCGGTGTGGTGGTCTCTCGGCCCCGTGTGGTGGTCTTTTGGCCTGGTGTGGTAGACTCTTGGCCCGGTGTGGTGAACTCTCGGCCCGGTGTGTTAGGGGATGGTGTTGGATCGCAGTATTTGGGAGCTCAAGGTGAATGGGATTGGCTGCCCTTGCTGGGTTCCCTTAGGAGAAGGGAAACAGATCAAACAGATCTTGGTTGTGTTAGACGAATGGGTCGGGGTTTGGAAAAGGATAATCAATTTAGAAAAATGTAGCGTTGTGTACATTGACACCTCGCATGCCGGATGTACATTCTCCTTATTCACACACACACAAAAAATTAAGGCCAGTGATGAAAGAAAGAGACCTGGATGTTTAAGTGCGTCACGTAATAATTCACAACAGAGAGGCACAAAATGTACATTTTGTTTTCTTCTACAAAGGGTTGCCAGTTCTGGTTTGATTAAATTCCTGGAAACCTTATCATGTGCCACTTGATCATAGGACATCTGTGATGTTTAGTCACATGACAAATGATCACATGACATGCACCCACCGTTTTCAGGTCAGTAAGTCCTTAATAAAGTATTTGACCCGTTTATTGTGAGCTGGATAATATAACTTGTAAATTAAAGATAAAAATCAAAACATAATAAACATTAAGGATGGGATATTTAAATAAAATTTATTTCTATGACATTTCTCAATGAGAAACATCAAGTAAATATTTCTGAATTAAGAGGAACATTTTTGAATATGTCACTTTGAACAAGTGATTATTTGATTTTTTGATTTTATGATTTTTTTCAACACACTGTAGTTTGACCTTTTGTTCCCAGAAGTTCAAAATAGTTCAGATTCAATGTGCTCCAGCTTCATTGAGTGTTTTTCTTACTGTACGCCATGTGGTTGGTGATCATATACCTCGTTGCCTGGCACCTGATGACAGTGCAGCAGTCAATGTGGCGCCCATAATATATATTTGCATAACGATTTGTTTCCAGCCCTTAACAAATAATATAAAAAGCATACATCCCTCTTTCTTTACAAAAATATACTATTATTATATTACATATATATATAATTATATAGTATTATATAATATTATTAAATTTCTCTATTACAGTACAACTACCCCAAATCCAAAGACGAAGAATTGACGATTACAATTAGGAGATGCTTTAAAGCTTGTTTTCTCTTCTCAAGAAAACAAAATTAGCAGTCTCACTTCAGTGGTAAAATGGTGTGCCCCTTCTTCTGAACCCTTGCCTTTACTTATCGTTGTTGTGAACTGTTTCAAGTTTATCGTTTGGTCAAGACTTGATACAAGAGCACCCTCTACTGGGCCAACTCCTCACCACCCATTCACCACTTCCACTTGTCCAGAAATAGCACAGAATAGTCATAATGCCATTTATTACAAAAACAGACCCTTTGGTCCAACTAGTCCATGCCGACCATGTTCTCAAATTGAACTAGTCCCACTTGCCTGCTTATGGCCCATATCTGTCTAAACCATCCCTATTCATGTGCCTATCCAAATGTTTTTTAAATGTTATAACTGTACCTGCTTACTTCATGCTGTCCCATCCCATCAGAATGCAAAAAAAAAGTGCCTTCGTGGACAATGTCCCCTTTAACATGTCTGTGTGTGTGGCCATACAGCTGTTTGGAATGTACCACACATTGAAACCAACAGCTCACGCAAAGGCTGGAGGGGAGCATCAAATCCCAAGAGCAAAATCCAAGCTGCAAGTGAGAGTGGGAGACAGTTAATCTCTGATTGGAAGAGCAGAGATCAGAGGAGAGAGTGAATATGTAGTTAGAGGAGCAATAAGCTCGAGCCAGAGGGAAAGAGAGGTCCACCCAGAAGTGAGCAGTGTGTGAGAAAGCTGGGAACTGCAGAGCTGGACAAACCCTTAGAGTCTGGAGATAGACTGAGATTAAGAGGATGAACATGCTCCCAATTACTTATTCAAAGACTATGGGAGGGGGACAAACATAGGAAAATTTCCCAATAATTGGTGATTCTTTGAAAGTGGCTGAAGAAAATGATGCCTGTGGAATGTTTGACTGCCAGCCCTAAATGAGCAAGACATAAGGTGTACTGTTCCAGAAAGCCAGTGAAATATGGAACTGGCTCTAATCAAATACAGATCCAGCTGATCCAGTGTATTTCACTATATTGATTCACAGAGGTAGATATTACAAGCATAGTCCTCCTAATGCAACTGCCATCATTTTGAATGTAAATAAAAATCGAAAGAACTGCAGGTGCTGTAAATCAGGAACAAAAACAGAAGTTGCTGGAAGAGCTCAGCAGGTCTGGCAGCACCTGCAAAGAAAAAAATCAGAGTTAACGTTTCGGGTCCGGTGACCCTTCCTCAGAACTGTAATTGTCCTTGAGAAGTGAAAGTGAGTCCTGTTCTTGAACTTCTGCAGTTGATCTGGTCTAAGATGCCCACAATGCTGAGTAGGAAGGAGCCCAAGTGTTCAAATACGATTGCTGTAATATTGTTAGGGATGCAAATGATGTTTTAACTTTCATTATAAAGGGATTAGAATAAAAGATTAAAGTGATATTACTACTGTTCTACAGGACTTTGGCGAAGCTGTAGTTGAGTATTTGGTGCAGTTTTGGTCTTACTACGTTTGCCTGAGAAGAATCGCAATGAAGATTCACTGGACTGGTTCCTGGATTGAGGGAATTGTCCTATGAGGAGAGATTGGGTGGACTAGGCCTACATTCCTGCTATTATTTAAAATTCACACCAAGAAAAATGCAAAAATGTCACGAGAAGATTTATTTTACTGTTCATTTGTTTCCTTCCTTAAAACTCCTCTAAATTGATTGTTATAACTAGAGAATTTTTAACTATTGTGACTATGTCTAACAATAAGTAGTTGGAACATCCTATATATCTCTTCAACCAAGTGATGTATTACATCATTGACTTGTATGTCTTCAATGTAATAATTTTTGACAGTTAATAATGAATACATGCATTTCATCAACACCCACATACTGATTAAGGATGGTATGTGTGGGCAGCACAGTGGCTCAGTGGGTAGCACTGCTGTCTCACTGTGCCAGGAACCTGGGTTTGATTCCAGCCTCAGGCAACTGTCTGTGTGGAGTTTGCACGTTCTCCCTGTGTCTGCGTGGGTTTCCTCCAGGTGTTCTGGTTTCCTCCCACAGTCCAAAGACATGCAGGTTAGGTGGATTGGCCATGCTAAATTGCCCATATTGTTCAGGGATGTGTAGGTTAGGTGGGTTATGGGGGATTTGTTTGGGTGGAATGTTTGAGGACCGGTGTGGACTTGTTGGGCCGAAGGGCCTGTTTCCACACTGTAGGCTTTCAAAAAAGTAATTACAGTTAAATAAACGTGCTTTCACACCAATCTGCAGCAGCAGATGGGAATATGTGATTTATTTTCACGTATAAACCAGTATCCAATTAATTTTGTGATAATTTCTTATGATAATTTACATTGACAACGACCCAGCCTCTATTTGCAAACATTGATTGCATTAATCATTCATTGACAAAGCACACAAGATGATTTTGGTGATTATAGGAACATAACACCTAAGATATAGGAGCAGAATAAGGCTGTTAGGCCTATTAAGTCTACTGCGCCATTTGATCATAGCTGATCTGTTTCTCAACCCTGTTCTCCTGCCTTCTCCCCATAATCTTTCATTCCCTTACTAACAAAGAACTTACCTTTGTCTTAAATACATTCAATGATTTGGCCTCTGTGGCCTTCTGCGGCAGTGAGTTCCACAGACTCACTAGCCTCTGACTGAAGAAATTCCTCCTCATCCGAGGACTAAATGGTTGTTCTGTTCACACTGATGTTGTGCGCTCGGGTCTGAATCTCTCCTACAATTGGAAAAACCTCCACGTCCACTCTATCCAGGCCTCTCAGTATTCTGTAAGATTCCATGAGAACCACCCTCATCCTTCTAAATTCCATTAAGTACAAACCCAGAGCACTCAACCGCTCCTCATATGACAAACCCTTTATTCCTGGGATCATTCTTGTCAACCTCCTGTGGATGCCCCCCAAAACCAACATATCCTTTCTTAGATAAGGGGCCCAAAACTAATCACACTATTCTAAATGTGGCCTAACCAGAGTCTTATACAGTTTCAGATGTACGTTTGTGCTCTTGCACTCTATGAATTATTAACTAATTTAACCAATTTCAATATAGTTTTCACAAAAAAGTACTTATAGTCAAATCTTAACTATTCAAAATTGAAATTAAATACTTATACTTAAATGCTTCATGTACTTCATCCCAAAAAGATGGTCTAATCAATTCCAAAATAAGGTATTAGGCGATTATATTCTCTTGGAGCATCCAGTCTACAAGCATGGTTCAAAAACCAAGAACTCTTTCCTTTTCCAGAGTGTGATTATGCATGATGTCATAAAATTCCATCAAACAACACTTGGCCCTACTTTCATAGCTTAATTTGTTGGAATACTATTCCAGACCTTGAACTCATGTCCAGATAGAAAACCAATATAGGGCAGAATCTTTCGAGGCACTGAATGGCATGGACATTGGCAAGAAAGTTGGGAGAATTGTGCAAGATTGGCAATGAGGAGCATCCCAATGTTGAGTGCAAACATTCCCATTTTCCAAAAAAGTGTTGAATGGTGAAACAAGATGGTCGCAAGTGAGCAGTGAGAGGTCTATTTGCATGGATTAGAATGCATGAACTTCCGCATTATTGCTTCATCTCACCTCATTGATGTACAGTCTCCCATTCTCCCACCTGCTGGATAGAAACCCGACATGACTTGCCGCAACATTACCGTCAGAGCAGTTACATTATAGCAAGCTTGCTCCTCCAGACCTCCATCGGTCACTAATAACTTTGGGCACTCTCTATATGGCAGTAACTGCACACCTCCCACATCCAGCAAACTTCTAGATTAACTTTAGTAAAGCCTGGTGTCAAATTTCCTCTATCTGACAATATCTGGGGCAATTGACAGGAACTGTGCAGGGCACCTACGGGGTGCCAGCACTTGATTTAGTGTATGACTGAACTTTAAGATGGCACAGACACCAGGAACCCCAGGAGGTTCTGCCAGTGGCCAACATGTCCGCCTGTAGCAAGTGGGAGAATTCGATAAGTAGGGTATGATTGGAGCATCGTGAATAGGTAATGAGACAAGTTTGGGGGGTGTGAGAAAGCTCACTCCGGCTCTCAGAGATAAATCCTCTATGAAACTCAGTGAAGCTGACACTTTGTGAATTCTAAGATACTGCAGATTGGCCAATTTATAAAAAAATGCTTTTGAAGATTAGCAAACATAAGAAAAAGGTCACATGACTTTCAGAAAGTCAAAGTATTTTAGGTGACATGATATTTCACATTCTTAGACAAGAAGAGATGATCTTACATGGTAAAGTTTCAAGTGCTTGGTTCATTTCTTTGTTAAACTCTAAACTCAACTATATCAATGACCTGGAGATAGTAGGAACTGCAGATGCTGGAGAATCAGAGATAACAAGGTGTAGGGCTGGATGAACACAGCAGGCCAAGCAGCATCAGGGGAGCAGGAAAGCTTTCCTGCTCCTCTGATGCTGCTTGGCCTGCTGTGTTCATCCAGCTCTACACCTTGTTATATCAATGATCTGCTGCCAGCCATCTAAAATGGACTGTAAACTTGATGTTATACAAAGATCTTCTGTCTATGTGTTAAAGTGCACTGAGTTTTGTTTACCTATCACACCTATGCTTGTTGATCTTTATAGTCTCAGAGTTAAGTTGTGTCTTGATTTTAAAATTATGGTACTCGCTTTGAAGAAAGTGTCAGCAATGGCTCAGTTTATAATACACTTACTTATGAATTCCAGGTTCAAATCGCCATTGTGCGTGACTACAAAAATCAAGGCTGCCACTTTAGTGTAGCACTGGAGGAGTACCACACTGTCAGACATGCTGTTTTTCAGGAAATACATTAAACTGAGGCCTCTTAACTGCCTCATCTATTTACAAGTGAATGTGAAAGAGTTGTTTTGAAGAATACTGGGGTCGATTCCGGCCTCGGGCGACTGTTGGTGTGGATTTGCACATTTTCCTCGTGTCTGCATGGGTTTCCTCCGGGTGCTGCGGTTTCCTCTCATGGTCCAAAGATGTGCAGGCTAGGTGGTTTGGCCATGTTAAATTGCCCATAGTGTTCAGAATGACTAGATTAGATGGGTTATAGGGGTATGGGTCTGGGTGGGATGCTTCAAGGGTGGGTGTGGACTTGTTGGGCCGAGGGGCCTGTTTCCACACTGTAGGGATTCTATTTAAAAAAAGACCATATGATTTAGAGTCATAGAGTTGTACAGCACAGAAACAGACCCTCTGGTCTTGTCCATGCCAACTAGATATCCTACATTAAGCTAGTTCAATTTACCAGCATTCCTATTCCTATTCATGTACGTTGTAATTGTATCAACCTCCACCACTTCTTCTGGCAGCTCGTTCCACACACACACCATCCTCTGTGAGAAAAAGTTGCCTCTTAGGTCCTTTTTACACCTTTCCCCTTTCACCATAAACCTGTACCCTATAGTTTTGGACTCCCCTACTCTGGGAAAAAGACTATGGCTATTCACCTTCTCCATGCCCCTCATGATTTTATAAACATGTATAAGGTAAGCCCTCAGCCTCTGATGCTCCAGGGAAAATAGCCTCCTGGTGTCCTGGCAAATATTTATCCCTGAATCGACATCACAAAAACAGATTATCTGGTTGTTATTGCTGTTTGTGAGAGTTTATAGAGTGCAAATTACCCAACATATTTTTATGTTACGACAGTATCTACACTTTAAAAAGACACATTAGAATGTCCAGTGATTATGGAAAATACCAAATGAATGTTAGTTTTTCAAGAGATAAAACGTTGTGGAGCTGAATGAACGCAGCAGGCCAAGCAGCATCAGAGGAGCAGGAAAGTTGACGTTTCGGGTTGAGACCCTCAAATCCTCCATGACATCATGCTGACAAAGCATGCCAGGCTGCTGGGGGAGTGAGGGAGAAGGGCACTCAGTGGCAGTCCGTTTCTGACCAGTATGTTAAGGGAACTGTCATTCCACCACAGAGAATTCTCTGATCTGATTGATCAGTCTCCTTGCAGATTTGAACGTTGTTCAAAGCAACCAATCTCCTATGGATGGCGCCAAATTCAAAGTCATGTTGGAGTAGAGGCAAACAACACTGCGGAGCCTGCCTTACCTTCGTGGGCCATTGTTTGTAAGATTCTGATGATTCCTTTCACCATTGATGGCAAAATTATATGCCATTATTTTTCTCCCTTCCAGGTAGTTCCTGCTTTGTAAACTCCCTTACCTTTCATTTAGAAAAGAAATATGTGGTTACTTTGACGCCAAACCACTCTTCCATTTTAGAAACTTAAACTTGTGATCAACTTTCTGCCCCTCTCTGTATTTTGTCCCCTTTTTAAGTTAAAAATAAATCAATTCAACCACAAAGTCCTATTTTCTCTGGACCCACTGTCCTTTATGTTAGAAATAAATATTTTCTGAATTTCCCAATACTATCCACCACCTTCTAAACTTAGAAGTAATTTTGAATTGAGGACTTCAGCTCCTGATGCTGTCAACAACCATAACAAATATATTGCTTTCAAAATTATAAAATCCTGTAAGGCAATTTTCACAGTATAACTTCCATTAAATTCCCTCATTATTAAATTTGACTTTTATTTTTTAGTGTTGTTTTATTTCAATGAGAGATGTAAGATAGAGATTTGTACTTGCTTTTCCATTTAGTTTTTCAGCTCCAACAAGATTCACAAAATGTATTATTTATTGTATACTTTTTATTCTGATTGAACTTTATTATGATTCAAGTGTATTACCAATAACATGTCAACAATGGTGAGTGGTCTCACAATATACAAGATACTGAGTCTGTAGGAGGCACTGTAACAACAATGTGACATGATCGGCTCATTATAATGAAACAGCACTTAATATCATGTGATTGTCCCTAACACACCTTCAACAGCATCCATCTATTTATTACAGAGTGTTCTCACTCATGGTCAAACAGGAACTTGTCCACAAAGACAGACAATAATGTGAAAGATCCTCAACATTCTGAATTTATAAATATTCTCCTGTCAACCACACAAATCTGCTTAAATCGACTAGTGAATGTGGCTATTGGTGTAATGGTTCACTGTCACTAAAGTAGTAGCTTGGAGAGGAATGAATTCCAAGGCAGTACTTAAAACCTATAGAAAGACTGGATTCTATAGACTGCAAGTGTAATGGCTGATTCCTAGCGTGTCTGAGTCAAGTATTAACACCACTTACACGTGAATCTGAATACCAAAGTAAAACTTGATCTTCGCTTTTGCCCCATGAAAATGAAATCTGACTGCTCCCTGCTGTCTTTATGCCTCTCCCCAATCTGCCCCCATTTTCAACAATACAGTCTATTCCTCTGCTTCTGTGCAGTAACACATCCCAACTGATCGTAAGCAAATATAAGTCTTATGATCAGAAGCAGGTCATTCTGCCCTTCAAGTCTGCCCTGCTATTCAATGAGATCATGGCTGATCTGACAATCCTTAATGCTGCTTTCTTGCCTTTTTCCCTATAGCCTTTGATTCCCTCTTTGATTCAAAATCTGTCTATCTCATCCTTGAATATACTTAATGACCCAGCCTTAACAGCCCTCTGTGGTAAAGAATTCCAGAGATTCACTACCCTCTAACAGAAGAAATTTCTCTTCACCTGTGCCTTAAGTGTTCAACCCCTTACTCTGAGATACGCTGTCTGGCTCTAGACTATCCCATAAGGGGAACAACTTTTCTGCATCTATCCTATTAACCCTCTAAGAACCTTGTATATTTCAATAAAGTCAGTTTTCAGTGTTATAAATTACAACAAGTGCAGGCCCAACCTACTCAACCTCTCCTCATAAGACAGTATTAGCCCAGTGAATCTTCTCAAGATGACCTTCAGTACCAATATATCTTTTCTTAGATAAGGGACACAGAACTGTTCACAGTATTCCAGGTGTGGCCTGACTAGTGTCTTGTATAGTTCTAGCAAGAATGATCGTGACATTTTGATTACAGTAAATGGCTCAAGTTGTGAAAACCATTGGCACAGAATTGATGAGCTTAGTAGCTTGCCTCTGTGCTGAGCGATACCGTGTAGCAACTTGTTATTTTAATTTAATACTCCGCGTGATTACCAATTTCCCTAGTAGGTAAGAATATATTGGGGTGATCTGAAATACAGCACATTTTAGTCAACAGTGACTCTCACAGGCAACTCTGTATTTCAAAACTTTGGGGAAATTGTAGCACAGGACCCGTAATTTGGTTGTATAGCCCAGAAAACCTCTTGAAGTTTTACTGAATCCCATTTAGAAATGGGATTCAGTAGTGGACTATCTGTACAAAATGGAAATCCCTCCTCCTGTCACTGGAGTGCTTGCTACACTTTATTTTCCTGTACAGATCTTCATTCAGTCTTTCAAGAAGAACAGCCATGTGGTTTGATGAAGAGGAGCAAGTGTGGCTATGCTGTCATTAGGAGCCAATTGGGTAGTAAAAGGGCAATTGCTTCTCGTGGCATTCAGAAACCTGAGATAAATTTCACAATTCAGACAGCTGGCACTTGGCTGTCGGGTCTCATGGACCGTCAGAAAGTAATCAGACTTTCATTTCAGTCAGATAAATTTGCTATAATGACACTGAAATGGCCTTTCTTGAGATGGTCTTCACTAATAAGACAATTAATTTCAAAATATCACAGACAGTATTTTACCATTTTCAGGCATAGAGTGTGATGACAAAAAAATTTCAATAGCATCTGGAGTGAATTTTCTAATGCCATCTTCTGTTTTTCACATCAACAAATTAACACCTGAGATGTTTAATGCGTTTCTGAGGTAATCACATGGTGAGCGAGGTGAAAGTGCTCAACACCGCTGGGACTTCCTGGCTTACACACCACTTGCACCATATTTAAGGCCAAACTACACACAACTTTAGATGCTGCAAGCAAGGAACGGCCTTTCACACTGTGGTGCCAACACTGAAAATGTCACTTACGTTATGATCCTAGCTACTGGAAAAGTCAGATCCCAGAATTATACTTGGCTCCATAGATCATTTTTGATTAATGTTCTGGCCAGATGCAGAAACATTATTGCATGAGACTGCAAAGTTTCTTTTAACAACAGAACACACAAAAGACTAAATCAAAAATAAGAAGAACTAAGCTATCTAGATACAGAAGACAGTTTAGAAAAATCTTAAAATACACTGCAAAATAAAGTTTTAACCTATTTTACAACACCATTACTTTACAGAATTTCAGTTCCAGAGAAATTACCCCTAAATATTTAAGTTCTATGGAACTGATTCTTCCCTGGGAACTGTGGAATCTTCTTACATGAACACTTACAAAACTGAGAACTTAAACTTGCTTACCTTCTAATAAACTGCAGATTGCTAACCAAAGTTTTACAAATTAAACTTTTCTACTGAGGTAACTTATCCCTTTAACTGCATTGCAAAAGCTTTTTTTTCTAAGAGATAAACTATGTTTGCTTCTGACCCCAATCAGATTGGATCCAAATTGCCTTAAACATTTCAATCACTGGGTTATCTAGACTAAAATCAATCCTTGATTTTTCCAAACTAGAAACAAGTTAACGGCCTTCAATGTTTACCCTATCCATCATAAATAACTATCGTATATAAATTTTAATACATAATGCCGCAAGATCATAAGATGCAGGAGCAGAAATATTCCATCTATCTCATTTATTCTTTTCTGTCTTTAATGTGGTTATGGCTGATTTGATAATTGTCACATCCACTTTCCTCCCTCATTCCCATGATCCTTGATCCCTTTATAAATTAAAAATCTATCAATTCCCACCTTGAATATTCTTAATGACACAGCCTCGACAGCCCGTTATGGTAATGAATTCCACAGACTGACTAACCTCTGAGAAAACAGGTTTCTCTTCATCTCTGCCTTATTCTGAGATTAAGCCCTCAGGTCCTGGACTCTCCCAGAAAAGGAAAACAACACTTTCCATTTCTAACCTGTCAAGCCCCTAAGAATCTTGCATGTATCAATAAGGTAACTTTTCATTCTTCTGGACTCCAATGAGCACAGGCTCAACCTATTCAAACTGTCTTCATAAGAAAATCCCTCCATACCCAGAATCAATTTAGTGAATGTTTCCAAATCCAGTAGTTAAATATGGGACCAAACATGTTCATAGTATTCCATATGTGGTTTAAATAATGCATTGTATAGTTTTAGCAAGTCTTCCTTTTTTATATACTACTCTTTCGAAATTAAAGCCTGTTGAAATAAAAGTTCATTTGTCTTCCCTGTTATCTGTTAAACTTGGATACTAGCTTTTTAAATTCATGATTTAGTGTTTCTATTAATACTCCAAGGGGTTGCAGTCACCTGCATACTGGATTAAGTCACAGTTCCAGAAGGAATGTCTGATCTAGTTGTTTTTAAAGACAGGAGCCTTCACAAAACTAACTGATGGCCATATGCCACTATTTTGAAATCCAAACTCTAAAAATTATATTTATATATGTATACTCATACATCTTTCATCATGAAGCAGAAAGATAAGATAGTTCACCTTTTCAGGAGAGGAATCTGGAGGTGCTGTTGCAGACTAAGGCAGCACTTTTCCCTGCTGATTGCTCATGGACACCATGCCAGCAGATCCAACCAGGCTGGACAGAAATTGCAACACAGGTCTGTGCTGTGCTCTGAGCCAGAAGACAAGCCGAGGAATGCAGAATGAATTTAGTGGCCTCCTGTCCTACATAGAGTAAGTGACAACACTTCTGCTACCTCACACTCACAGGACCACCACTCAGTCACTTTGCTATGAGTGTGTATTCCAACAAGGCTCATAGACTACTAATTTTATTACAGCATGCATCATGGCCACTTAACAGCTCGTACCCACCTCATCCTCCAAAACTATGCATCCTTCCTGCCCTCTGTACTCCCTACTTAATCACAGCAGACACCTTACACTTGGTCTGCCCATGTATGTTTACCAGCTGCTCTTTCACCCATTTCCATTAGATTCATTGACCTATTTGTCCTTGATCTCACTGCATAAAAACAAATTGCCTCATAACTAGGCCGAAAGGTCCAAGAATGGCTGGGAGGTGGACATCTGACATCTCACTCCCTCTGAAGAAAAAAAAAATCTTGATTTGGCCTGAGAAGAACAGGATCACTTATGTGGAAATGTGGAGGAGTCTTCTAAGGTTCACTAGGATGATCCCGCATATGGAGGGACTGTCCCATGAGTGAAGGCTAAACAGGTTGGAACTCCACTCACTGAAGTTTAGCAGAATGAGAGGTGAATATAAGATTCTTAAGGGGCTTGACAGGATAAATGATGAGAGGATATTTCCCTTCTATGGGATAATCTAGAATCAGAGGGCATAGTCTCAGAATAAAGCAGTGTCAAATTATGACTGAGATGAGGAGGAATTACTTGTCTGAGAGGGTTGTGAGTCTTTGGAACTCTTTGCCACAGGGAGCTATGGGGGTATAGTCCTGATGATTATTTAAGACTGAGATAGATTCTTGACCAGTAGGGGAATTAAGGGATATGGGAAAAGGCTAGGAAGGTGACTGTGAGGAATGTTGGATCAGCTGTGAACCCGTTGGATGGCAGAGCAGGTCTAAGGGAACCAATCACCTACCACCGTTCCTAATTTTCCCTTATTCACTTGTGGGACATGGGCATTGCTGGCTGGCCAGCATTTATTGCCTGTCCCTAGTTGCCTTGAAATGGTAGTTATGAGCTGCCTACTACTGTAGTCCATTTCTTACGATCTTATGTTCTCAGTACTATGCCTGGTACTTCCATAAGATTTACAATCACGATTGAATTCCAGGTCCAGGAGAACACTCGATGCCTGCTGATGTGCACAGGGACCTGCACTCTATCATTTTAGCCATGGATGCTCAGTATCACTAAGCAAAGCGAGATGGGCAAGGGGCACCTCAACCTCACTTCAGCTACCCCTTCCCCTTGGAGAGGCAGCATGGTACTAACGGGCATCCACAGGGGAGGAGAGCAACACACGGCTCCTCAAGAACACCCCCACAATGCCAAGAGCTCCTCAGAACACTTCAGAAGTGCCCAACCCTTCCATCTCCCCTCTGCGATTGCAAATCCTGAAACAATACAAACCAAGGAAGTGAGGCTTCTCATGGGAAGGGGACTTCCAGCAAAGTGTGGGCATTCTGGTGCAAGGACACCTGGGATTACTGCCCGTATCTTCCAAGTCAACAGAAAGACCCACAGAGATAGTAGGAATTGCCGATGCTGGAGAATCTGAGATAACAAGATGTAGAGCTGAATGAACACAGCAGGACAAGCAGTATCAGAGGAGCAGGAAGGCTGACGTTTTGGGCCTAGACCCTTCTTCAGAAATCAGGGAGGGGAAGAGGGTTTTGAAATAAATAGGGAGAGATGGGGAGGTGGATAGAAGACATACAGAGGAGAAGATAAGTGGAGAGGAGACAGACAGGTCAAAGAGGCGGGGATGGAGCCAGTAAAGGTGAGTGTAGGTGGGGAGTAAGGGAGGAGATAGGTCAGTCCAGGGAGGACGGACAGGTCAAGGGGACGGGATGAGGTTAGTAGGTAGGAGATGGGGGTGGGGCTTGAGGTGGGAGGAGGAGATAGTTGGGAGGAAGGACAGGTTAGGGAGGCGGAGACGAGCTGGGCTGGTTTAAGGATGTGGTTGGGGGAGGGGAGATTTTGAAGCTTGTGAAGTCCACATTGATACCATTGGGCTGCAGCTTTCCTGCAACCTTCGGGTAGCATTGTTGTGGCACTGCAGGAGGCCCAGGATGGACATGTCGTATGAGGAATGGGAGGGGGAGTTGAAATGGTTCACGACTGGGAGGTGCAGTTGTTTAGTGCGAACCAAGCGTAGGTGTTCTGCAAAGCGGTCCCCAAGCCTTCGCTTGGTTTCCCTGATGGAGAGGAGGCCACAACGGGTACAGCGGATGCAGTACACCACATTAGCAGATGTGCAGGTGAACATCTGCTTGATGTGGAAAGTCTCCTTGGGGCCTGGGATGGGGGTTAGGGGGGGAGGTGTAGGGGCAGGTGTAGCACTTCCTGCGGTTGCAGGGAAAAGTGCTGGATGTGGTGGGGCTGGAGGGGAGTGTGAAGTGGACAAGGGAGTCACGGAGAGAGTGGTCTCTCCGGAAAGCAGATAAGGGTGAGGAGGGAAAAATGTCTTTGGTGGTGGGGTCGGATTGCAGATGGCGGAAGTGTCGGAGAATGATGCGTTGGATCCGGAGGTTGGTGGGGTGGTACGTGAGGACGAGGGTGATTCTGTATTGGTTGTTATTGTGGGGAGGGTGTGTGAGGGATGAGTTGTGGGAAATGTGGGAGACACAGTCGAGGGCATTCTCGACCACTGCGGGGGGGGATATTGTGGTCCTTGAAAAACGAGGACATCTGAGATGTGCGGGAGCGGAATGCCTCATCCTGGGAGCAGATGTAGCAGAGGTGAAGGAATTGGGAATAGGGGATGGCATTTTTACCGGAAGGTGGGTGGGAGGAGGTGTATTCTAGGTAGCTGTGGGAGTCGGTGTGCTTGAAATGGATATCGGTTTCTAGGTGGTTGCCAGAGTTGGAAACAGAGAGGTCCAGGAAGGACAGAGAGGTATTAGAGATGGTCCAGGTGATCTTGAGGTTGGGGTGGAAGGTGTTGGTGAAGTGGATAAACTGTTCAAGCTCCTCGTGGAGCATGAGGTGGCGCCGATACAGTCATCAATGTAACAGAGGAAGAGGTGGGGTTTAGGCCAGTGTAGGTACGGAAGAGGGATTGTTCCATGTAACCTACAAAGAGGCAGGCATAGCTTGGGCCCAAGCGGGTACCCATGGCCACCCCCTTTGTCTGTAGGAAGTGGGAGGAATTGAAAGAAAAGTTGTTGAGGGTGAGCAAGAGTTTGGCGAAGCGGATGAGGGTACCAGTGGAGGGCAACTGGTTGGGCCTGCGGGATAGGAAGAAGCGGAGGGCCTTTAGGCCATCTGTATGGAGAATGCAGGTGTATAGGGACTGGATGTCCATAGTAAAGATGAGGTGTTGGGAACCGGGGAATTGGAAGTTCTGGAGGAGGTGGGGGGCGTGGGTGGTATCACGGACGTAGGTAGGGAGTTCCTGGAACAAGGGGAGAAAATGGAGTTGAGATAGGTGGAGATAAGTTCTGTGGGGCAGGAGCAGGCAGAGACAATGGGTTGACCAGGGCAGTCAGGTTTGTGGATTTTGGGAAGGAACAGCTTGCAGGAACAGCAACTCATATTCCGCTTGGGAGCCCTGCAGCCCAATGGTATCAATGTGGACTTCACAAGCTTCAAAATCTCCCCTCCCACCATCGCATCCTTAAACCATCCCAGCTCGTCCCTGCCTCCCTAACCTGTCCTTCCTCCCAACTATCTCCTCCTCCCATCTGAAGCCCCACCCCTATCTCCTACCTACTAACCTCAGCCCGCCCCCTTGACCTGTCCATCCTCCCTGGACTGACCTATCCCCTCCCTAACTCCCTGCCTACACTCACCTTTACTGGCTCTACCCCTGTCTCTTTGACCTGTCTGTCTCCTCTCCACCTATCTTCTCCTTTATCCATCTTCTATCTGCCTCTCCCTCTCTCCCTATTTATTTCAGAACCCCCTTCCCCTGCCCCATTTCTGAAGAAAGGTCTAGTTCCGAAACGTCAGCCTTCCTGCTCCTCTGATGCTGCTTGTCCTGCTGTGTTCATCCAGCTCTACACCTTGTTATCTCAGAAAGACCCACAGCGCATGTTCTCTCCACCCTAGCACCCCACTCCACCTCACCCTTAGCCTTAGCAGCAATGAAATGAAGAGGTGTAAACACAGAATGCACATAGGCAGAGTGGGTGCTACATCAATAACATATCACCTCTGTTAATATATTTTCAATTGCGCTGTTATGATGTGTTCTATAATATTGTATTCGTTTTCAGATCTGGTGAGGTTGCTCCCATATGAGAGATTAGCAACCTCTTCAGTCATCCCTCTGATGAAAGAAGTTGTAATGGCCAAGCAATGCTCATCTCTCTCAAACAACCAATTCAGAACATCAGTGGTGAGCAAGTTGTTGGAGAGGATCCAGAGAGACAGGATTTACATGTATTTGGAAAGGCAAGGACTGGTTAGGGATAGTCAGCATGGCTCTATGCGTGGAAAATCATGTCTTATTAACTTGATTGAGATTTTTGAATAAGCAATGAAGAGGGTTCTTGAGGGCGGAGCAGTGGATGTTATCTATATGGACCTCAGTAAGGCATTTGACAATGTTCCTCATGGTAGACTGGTTAACAAGGTTAGATCACACAAATACAGGGAGGACTAACCATTTGGATACAGAACTGGCTCAAAGGTAGAAGACAGAGGGTGGTGGTGGAGGGTTGCTTTTCAGACTGGAGACCTGTGACCAGTGGTGTGCTACAAGGCTCTTTGCTGGATCCACTTATTTCCTTCATTTATATAAATGATCTGGATATGAACAAAGGAGGTATGGTTAGACAGTTTGCAGAAAACACTAAAATTGGAGGTGTAGTGGACAACGAAGAAGGTTACCTCAGAGTACAACAGAGTTTGATCAGATGAGCCAATGGGCCGAGGAGTGGCAGATGGAGTTTAATTTAGATAAATGCATTTAGATAAATGCTGTATTTTGGAAAGGCAGATCAGGACAGGACTTTTACACTTAATGGTAAGGTCCTGGGGAGTGCTGCTGAGCAAATACAGCTTAGAATGCAGATTCAGAGTTCTATGAAAGTGGAATCGCAGGTAGATAGGATAGTGAAGAAAGCTTTTGGCATGGTCAGTGCATCGAGTATAGGAGTTGGGAGGTCATTTGCAGCTGTAAAGGACATTGGTTCAGCCACTTTTGGAGTGTTGCATGAAGTTCTGGTCTTTCTCCTATATGAAAGATGTTGCGAACCTAGAAAGGGTTCAGAAAAGATTTATGAGGATGTTGCCAAGGTTGGAGTACAGAATAAATGATGATTTCAAATGACTCTGCAGGTAAATGTTCATTTTATGTCTTGCTGTTTCATGGCAGCACACTACCTTAAAGGTTGGGAGATGTGCAATGGGCAGCTCACATGTCCACTCTCCCTCGTAGTGCATTGGACTGTCATGAAAAGCTGATAAAGCACTGCGTCTCATAAATTCAATATTGTTCTGGAGGATTGCTCAAGCATTTCAAGACAATTTAGCAGTCTACACACACTCTGAAGCATTGAAGGGTTACAAATGAAGGAAGGGTCAAGAGAATACGCCTCAGGGTGCATCTCCACCTGCTGTAATGAGGGATTTCTATACATATTGTATCATGTATCTTGGTAGATACTTTAGAGCTGCCTTACTGCAGAGCAAAAGTACACTGTCTCACTGACTGCTGCTTTTTCCCCAAATGGTTATGTTTTTATATTTGGTCATGAAATGTGGGTATTGCTGGCTAAGCTGACATTCATTACCTATTGCTAATTGCCCTGGAGAATGTGGTGGTGAGCTGCCTTTTTAGACTGCTACAATGCTTTGACAGAAGGGACACCCAGAGGGCTGTTAGGAAGGGGTTACAGGAGGTCCATGCAGGGCAGGTTATGTGTAAATACTTAAAAGTGAGATCACCCAAATATAGGCATACAATTACATGGATAAGGACACATTTATTCAACATCACAAAAGGTCAAGGCCTACAAAAATAGCAAACTCCACACATCTTTTGCATTAAGCAATAGCTGCTTGCCAAAATATCAACAATTTGCGAAAATTAAACAGAGTCCAAACCAAAGTCCAAAGATTTTCTGAAGAAGGGTTCCGGCCCGAAACATCAATTTTCCCATTCCTCTTATGCTGCCTGGCCTGTTGTGTTCCTCCAGCTTTACACTGTGTTATCGATGACTCTAGCATAAGCAGATTTTACTGTCTCAAAGTCCAAGCCAAGCTCTTTCTTGTGGCAGCAAAAGTGATGATTTGGTTTATATTGCAAGGCCCTGCCAGAATAGTGCAGGCAAAATAAACTAAACACATCCTTCAGTAACATGTCTTGAGCTCTTGTGGCAAGATGGTAATGTGTCTACCTCTGAGCTGGAAGGTCCCAGTTTGAGTCCCATATGCCATGGAGGCTTGTCGTTACATGCTTGAACAGGTTGCTTTAAATATATATAAATGAAGATATTTTACATACAAGAGGTCTCAGTTTCAACTTACTGCTGCTGAATAGTATCCTCATATAAACTTTAGGTAAGACTCTCAATTGCCAAGAATCTCCAATTCAAGACAAGACATAGAATGAGCCTTTACCTGCAGAGACACATGGAATCATCTTTGATTCTGTACCCACAATATGGGTGTAAATGTGGAATGACAAGTACAGGCTAGGCCCGAGTACTTTACCTGTACAATGCATTTAACCTCAGTGTTGTTCCTCATAGAATGCCATACCTTGGCTGGAGTCCTCATGGTTCACCTCACGGTTCAAATTGCAGGTGACATGACTTGATAGAAGTTAATGTTCTATTAGTGATAGTACAAAGGAACAAAATTCACATTGCAGACTTCGTCTGGATCCTTTCTGAAGGCAGTAACTGACATATGGGGGTGTGGTTTCACAGGCACTGTCAACTGTCTGATGCTACGTCTGTGTGACATTACAAAACTTGTGTTACTATTTGATCATGATAGGATGAATGTAGATGATCCTGACTCCACATTCACCCATACTCAATCTATATCTTCTGAACAGATGTCTCAGTGAAATGATAACAGCTGAGATGACTGACATTAACAATCACAACTATTGTACTAGATATGATTGTTGACCACGCCTTCCAACACTTTACTGCAGATCGAGTGTAGACTGTTGGAGCAGATATTAGACTGGTTAAGACCATAAGAAGTAGGAACAGGTGTAGGCCATTCAGACTGTTGAGCTTGCTCCACTATTCAACAAGATCATGGCTGATCCAACATTTCTCACATCACTTTCCTGCCTTGATTCTCCTCCTGATTAAGAATCTATCTGTCTCAACCTTAAATATACACAAGGATACTGCCCTCACAGCTTTCTCTGACAAGAAATTTCAAAGATTCACGACCCTCTGAGAGAAGAGATTCCTCCTCATCTCAATCTTAAATTGACACACTTTTATTCTGAGACTATGCTTTCTTGTCCTAGACTCTCCCATGAGGGGAATCATCCTCTCAGCATTTACCCTGTCAAGCTCTTAAGAATCCTATACGTTTCAATGAGGTCACCTCTCATTCTTCTAAACTCCAGTGAGTAGAGTCCTGTTTAATCTTTGATCAGAAGACGATCTCTCCACAGCAGAGATCATCCTAGTGAACTTTCTGTGGCTGGATTTGTCTTGATTTTCATATATAGTTCATCCTGATTCATGAGCAGGAGAAGTGGTGAGGTGTCCCCAGTGCATGTGCAGTAGCAGAGTTGAGTGAATGGTGGTCCTGTGAGTGAGGGATGGCAGAGAGAAGATGGTGGCACTTAGCCTCGAGAGGTGCAGGCCATCACTGATCTTCTTCCTGAACGGCCAGGCATTCATTTTAACCTGGGATGCAGCACTGACCCAGGGTGCTCTGTGGATCCAGGCTGGCTGTGTCTGGCCAAATTTGCAGTAAGATGGGTGGCCCTTCTCTCCACCACCCTGTCAGGCAACAGCACTAGGTTTCAGTGCATTAAGCAGTGATAATGGTTGAGTATCACAGTATGAATGTCAGTTCCTGGTTTGCAACATCTGAAGATAGTGGGCAGCTGGCTTTTAAATATAGCGCAAGCAGAGTCATCTTGAAGTACCAGCAGTGAGAAGCACTTACACTTCTTTTGCCAAATGAGAAAGCCGTCATGGAGCCTGGTTGTATAACTCATGGGGTGCAGAGTGGAACGTTGCTTGAGCAAAGTTGTTGTGAGCCATGGCAGACCGACCACCACGAATCTTACTCGACAAAATACTTTAACTCAAAATAGGGAAATTACTACCAACATTTTTAAAATGGAATTATGAAAGTAGCTATTTTATGAATTTTTTTCTTTAGAAACATGATCAAAAACATTGTAGAACTTTCGAATAATATGCAATAGAATCATTGAGTGCTTTCATAAACTGCTTAAAAACAATACGTTTTCTGAAAATTAAGATTCTGTTGTTAGTAAATACCCAGTATGACTGATTTACTGTCAGTTCACATCAACATATTAGTAGAATTGATTTTGCATTACAAGTGGCAACCCTAATAGATAAATACTTCCTATGAATTGAGTCTTCTATCGACGTTGAGATTTGCATTGCTTGGTCACTTCCAAATTAGTAGTAACATATTCAATGTATGTGCTAAGTGCACACTGTCCAGACCTGTACAATTCATTTAAAACAGGACTGGCCAATATTTACAAAAAGTGCTACTTTTGAAATGTTTCTAAGTATTACAGTCTGATTACGATAAAAACTATTAATCAATAGATCTACTATGCCAAGATTATTGTCTTCTCAATTGCGAATTGTCAATTTAACATTGGTAAGTGAAAGAAATCTGAGAGTTGTGTGGTATTTTTCACTCATCTCTGTGACCTTGGCATTAAACTTCCTAATTGTGCAAAGTACGTTAAAGCAAGGCAGAAAGATTGTATCTCGTTTGTTTTTACAATCAATCCACAGGTAGTTTGATGTAACGAAAAGACTCTCAAGGAAAGATGTGTGCATCAGAGCGGTAAGAAGTGATGTGGAACGTGTTCTGTAGCACCAGCCTTTGCACCTGGCAGGCTGAGTATGTGAAGGGAGCATTCCAACTCAGAGTGGCAGCTGTGAATGTAATTGGTTTGAGAGAGAACCGTGACACAGTAAGAAAATTACTCTGAGGGATTAATGACTGGTAAAAACTAACATGCTGCTCCATGTGCAGTAATGAGTGAGGAAACTTCACAAAAAAATCACTGATTTAAATAAAGCTTATTTCCTATTAAAATAAAACTGTTGTTCCAATGCTTTTAATGGGAAAATCTTCACATTTTTTTTGAACGCTGCAATCTAACAAAGGCCATTATTTAATTAATAACATGACTGACTGTACTTATACATCGAGAAATTTTGGAGGGAAGTTTTCAGTTACTTATTTGCAGCAAGTTGTGAACGTTTATGTTTTAATAAAAAATGCAGGAGCAGAACTTATGGGATTTAATCTTATTCTGACACTGATCTGCCCACCATCAGATTTCCTTGATCTTTGAGAGGTGACCTGCCAGGCAAGAAATCCCGTTCAGGAACAGATCTCCTGCCCCTGGGAGCTGCCAGCCAATCAGAGAGGAGCCGTTTTCCACTGCTGAAAACATCCAGTGGCTACAGTTGGTATTGCAGGCAGCCTGCAGCAGAGATTGACTTTGGACCCCCCAGAAAATAGGCAAATGGAGCTCAGTCAGGGAGGCATCAGTGAGGAGATAGGGATCAGGAAGAATGATTCATTGGGCAGGAGGGAGTCCTATTCGGGGTCCCTCTGAACCCCCCCAACATAAAAAGCCCGACATCCCACCAGTATTTTCATGGCCTGGGTCCTGTCCACCACTGATTAAATACCAAAAATAGAGGGATGGGGCCTTTAAGAGGACACTTAAAGGCTTCAATTGGACTTCGAGTACAAGGCTACCATTGAGCCATCTTACACCTGATTCATTCGGATGGAGGTGTGAATTCAGAAAAATCTCCACCCACTCCATTCTGCCTCATCGCACAGCCAACCTGTCTCCAAACCACCTCAATAGTGGCGTTATGGAAGGGGAGAGCATTAAATTCTGGGCTTACTATTTCCTTTGTGCCTTGTTGACCAAATGAATGCGAAAGTAAAAGTATATCTCTTTTTGGGGTACTACACAATTTCAGCATGAAGTTCCCAAGTCTGTCCTTTTCTAGAAATGTAGTTTGGCTTTCTTATTTTGTCTTTTTTTTTGATGCAATGACTGGTCATGAGTTCATTTTTCCAGCCTTTTCATTAGTTTATTCAATGCTTTTCATTAAATGTGTACTCATTTATTATTCTATTAATACAGTCTTAGAGGTCTCCAGCATGGAAACAGGTCCTCAGCCAAACTTGCCCATGCCATCCAGTTGTCTGTGTTTGGTCCATATCCCTCCATACCTATCTGACCCATGTAGCCGTCTAACTGTTCTTAAATGATGAAATTGTACCTGCTCCACCATTACCTCTGGCAGCCCATTCCAGATGCTCGCCTCCATCTTGTCCATTTTGTATCTCTCCCCTCTCACTTTAAACCTATGCTGTCTAGTTTTAGACTCCCCTACCATGGGGACAAGCTGTTGGCTTCTTGCAACATACATTTACCTGTCACAAATCTACAATGCTACACCTCTGCGCAATTGTTATCTAAGCTTTTCTTCAATCCTTGACTGCTTCACCAGACTCTTCTGTTTTATGTAATTAATTATTTCCTTTTCTGAAACAGATCTCCTATTTAGGTGAAATAGAATAGAGGTTCCAGCACTAGTCCACAATATTGTAATAAAACACATTGGTTGTACAGACCTCAAACATTGCTGTGTTTGCTAACACTTTACATCACTCGATAGAGTTAGGGTTAGGGTTATCATCCTGATAAATACATGAATGCCAAACTTCAAACAATGTTTTTCATACAGCCGCCATGAAGTACTGCTCATTGATAGCATCACGCACTCTCCCATATGATAGCATTGCCTAATTGTCCTTGTTTTCCAGTCATTATTGATTATTATGTAATTGTGAATTCTTCCTTGCTTGTACATTGGGATGAGGAGCTCTGATGTCCACATGGCTGCTATCTAAAATATCTTGCACTCAGGAGAAGTATACTCACTGATGAATATTTTACTCTCCGTACAGCAGCATTCTACAGTGCAAAAGATGAAGATGTTTCCCTTAACAAACATCACATTGGTCACTTGCTTGCTATCGGTGTGCAGGAAAATCCACCCATTAGAAGGTCTAATAAGATTAGAGCTTCATGCCAACATTAATTGGCCGTCCTTACTTGCCTTGATTGATTTGTTTGTTAGGGCAGTTAGGAGCCAACTGTGTTGATGTTGGACCTGAATCAAATACAGTATATGCCAAACCCGATAACAACTGTTGGCTTCCTTCCCTAAAAGACATGGTCATACAGTTGGTTTTCAATCACAATCTGATAGCTGCATGATCACTTTACTCAAAGCTATTCAAATGAAGCTAAGGCAACACAGTATGAAACCAATTTTTCTTGTGTTTTTATGGCATCAGAACAGTTTCCATTTCGAGACTAGAATGCTAGTTTTGACAGATTACATGCTTTAGCTACCTTTGTTGCGCTGATATCTTCTGAGTGTTCGGAGTTCCTGTATTCACATGAACTGGACCTTATCTATCTTTTGGAAGAATCACAAACACTTTCACAGTCATTATTTTTGCCAAAGGAGTAAATTAACTTAAATGGAGATAGGTGTAAAAGAGCTATTGATTCACCCTTGTCAGGTAGCATGTTTCCAGCTTCCGTTGCTGGGACTTAACATTTTAACTGCCATGTCAGGAAACCTCGCTTTCAGTGAAATTCATTTAAATGTGCAATTATCTCTCCCTTTGGTTTTGCATCAGGGGCTTGCGTTTTTTTTTCACCCTGATCATCATAAACAATTTAAACTGACAAACTGATCAAAGGGAATGGGGTTCTGATTATGCGTATAGTTAATTTCATTTCACATTTCTTTTATAATAGATGGTGTAGCTTAACATAAGCATTCGAATATTTGAAGTTCAGCCTGTTCAGACACTCATGTAACATTACACTGAAACATTGTTCCCATTTACAGATACAGATAGGGACAGCTGGTAACAAACAATGGAGCGCTTGTCAAAACAACCAGCTTACAAAGACGGTTTGCACGCTTGTGCCTAACAGGCCTGCTGTTTAAAAACCTAAGGAGTCTCTTATGCATTGAACCAAGTACCTCTTATTTAAGGTGTCCATGGGTGGGTAGTGGGTCTAGGAAGATGCTGCACCCGCATTATTTCTTCAGGGCTGAAGGCTGACAGTGATAAAGCAGTATTAAATGATTGTTTTGTCTTTATTTTGAGTAGAAATGAAGAAAGGTGCCACGGACCATGGAAAGTCTGAATTCCTGAAGGAGGCACACTTGATGAGGTAGAAGTGGCTCTATTACTAGCATGCCTCTGTTTTCTGACACATGAATGAGGGTTGTTGCCCTGTGAGGGAATGTCTTTCATCTGAACGTTTTACCTTGTGATCTCTTGTTCACTGAGTTTTAAGTATGGTGAAAGGGAAGATGAAGAGAGTGGAAAATGCTGCCTCAGGCTGATTCTTGGTTTATATTCAGAGAGTGAGAGCAGTAACAATACCAACAATTTTTTTTAAAAAAATGAGCTAGTTTTAATTTTGTATTTTCACCCTTTTCAGTTCTGATGCGCCTCCTTCAATTGGTGGCATGTATGGTGCCTAGCATAGGCACTGGAGAGAACTGGAGGTGTATTAATAAAACTCCAAGCTAATCTATGCCTATTTTTCCTATTTTAGCCTTTATCTTTCTATAGGTTGTGGAATGCATATTAGGAGAAATCAATTCATGGACTAAATGAAATCTGATGAAATGCATTCTAATAATACCTGGCAGAGCTGGTCACCCCCAACCCCATAATCATCCAGCTGTTTAAGCCTGACTTCAAAATATTTTAAAAACCAAAAGAACTGTGGATGCTGTAAATCAGGAACGAAAACAAAGTTGCTGGAAAAGCTCAGCACGTCTGGCAGCATCTGTGAAGGGGAAAACAGAGTTAACGTTTCGGGTCCAGTTCCAGCAACTTTGCTTTTGTTCAAAATGCTTAATATTCTTTTACAATTGCCAGTCTACATCTGCAGGTAACAATATCTGCTAATAAGAAGTGGACAAGGTCAGAAATCACACATCACCAGTTTATAGTCCGACATGTTTATTTAAAAACACAAGCTTTCTGAGCATAGCTCCTTCGTTAGATGAATTACAGGAAATTACAGATAGTCAGTCTAACCTTGGCAGTGGGGAAGTAATTAAGAATAATTCTCAGGGACAGAATTTATTTGCACTTGAAGAGACAAAAATCAATCAGGGACAGTCAGCATGGATTTGACAAGGAACAAATGTGTTGGACAAATTTGTGTAAGATTTTTGAGGAGATAATCAGCAGTGTTGATCAGGATAGTGCATTTGTTGTGGCCTACATGCACTCACTGAAGGCTTTTGATAAGGTCCCTCATGGCAAATTGGTCAAGAAAGTAAGAGCCATCCAAGGTAAGATGGCATGTTGGATCCAAAACTGGCTGAGTGGCCGGAGAAAAAGGGTGTTGGTAAATGAAAGTTTCTGTGGCTGGAAGTCTGTTTCCAGTGGGTTTCATCTCCATTAGCTACTAGTTGCCATCCTGTAAATGCCCCCATTGTCCCAATTCTCTGTCTTCTATTAGTTAGCCACTCCTTCATCCATTCTGATATACTACCTCCAACACCCTAGGCTGTTATGATATTAAGTAGTAATGTGCAGAATCTTATCAAACACTTTCTGAAAATCCAAATACGTTACATCCACTGCTTCCTTTTTCCCTGTACTGCTTGTTACCTCCTCAAAGCATTCTAGTAACTTTGTCAGGTATGCTGACTTTGCTTGATCATAGTATGCCTTTCTAAATGCTCTGCTATTACATCCATTATAATAGACCAACATTTTTCCAGTAGCCAACATGAAGCTAACTGGCCTACCATTAACGATCTTTTTGTCTCTTTCTAGTTTTGAATAAAAATATTATAGTGGCAGTTTTCTCCAGGAGTTTTCCCCAATCTCAGGACTTTTGGAAAATTACTACCAGTGCATCCATGATGTCTGTAGCAACTTTTTCAAGTATCATTGTACACATCCTATTTTTCACTGCTCACTTCATTACATATGTACCCTGCCTCCACGGCACAGCTCTCACTCTATCTTGCCAGTGCTGGTACCCTCTGGCATTCATGCCATGGGTGCCATAGTTTAAATCCAGCAATACAGCATGTCAAGTGCTGCCTGCCTGGTTCAATGGCACAAGTAGGTGAATGACCTGCTGGGCTCCACCAGCCATGCACATACTTCGCCATCTCCTGTTGGCTGCCCCACAGTCACTCTATCTCTGTCTTGCACCCAAGTCCCCACCAAAGCTCATAGTCTAACATACTCAGTATTGCAAGCATGATCGTCCCTCAATGGTTGTCATCCATGCTGTACTCCATCTCATAACTACGAACCCATCTTGCCCTCTGCACTTCCTACTCACTCACTCACTCAGGGACACTTCATCTAACCTCCAGAAAAATGGGGCAAGTTCAGGTTAAGATGAGATGTTAATGCATGCATAATAGGTTCCTCATAATTCACTAAAAGGATTCTCATCTAGCTGTTAAATACTGGGTTGAAATTTGGACTTTCTTGATGATGAGAATCCAATTTTTCCAATCTCACCTATTTTCACAACTGTCTCAACTTTGCCTATCTTGTTCAGGGGCTGGGAAAATTCCACCCAACATTACAAAAGAGTCCACAGCAAAATTACTTATGAACACATAAAGATTTTAATCTAGCAAATTCTGCAGTTCTTACCAGTTCTTCAAACTTCCACTCAGATAATCCTTTTATGAATCTTGGTTCTCAACCAAACATCTTTATGAATGTTTGGTGTGATAGTGTTTGATTGGATCATAGGAACATTAACTTTTTCACTCAGAGGGTGGTGTGTGTATGGAATGAGCTACCAGAGGAAGTGGTGGAGGCTGGTACAATTACATTTGAAAGGCATCTGGATGGGTATATGAACAAGAAGGCTTTAGAGGCAATATGGGGCAAATGCTGGCAACTGGGACAAGATTAATTTAAGATATCTGGTTGGCATGGACAAGTTGGACTTAAGGGTATGTTTCTGTCCTGTACACCTCTGTGGCTCTATAACATCAGGCTTTTTTTTGAAAGAAGATTGGAGAATGAGTATTGTTTTCAAGTTGCACATATGCCATTGTTGTGATAGAACCATTGTTCATTGGTTCTGAACATTTTGGCTACAGGGTGAGTGGGCATTGGGAGGGCCAGAAATCAACATGGAGTGTATGAGGAGTCATTGGGAGTAGGGGAGGTCATGTGTTGGTATGAGGAGGCATGGAGGAGGAATGGCAACATGGAGGGAACTGGGAACATCTCAACTTCCAACTTACCAATCAAATTGTTCAGAAATCCATACTGTGATTCACAACTTCTCTGAAATCCACCAACTATGATTCATGGAAAATGTGGCTTGATTCTATGAAGATTGTAGATGTCAGGAGATGCCTATCCTCTGTAACATGTACCAGTGAAAATTAAGGTGCCAGTAATGATGACAGCAATCCCAAAAGCGGGTTCCAGCTGCCATTTTTTAATGGCTCAGGAGACAGTCCAGACCTGTGTTTACAACTTTTCAGTCTGCCATTCTTTGACTTGGCTGCTGCTCAGCTGCAGCACGACCTGAGCCTATGCTGAACACGTACTGGGGTTGTTCTCATTTTATTTCCTATACGCAGAAATATACCTGTCAGTCATACCAGCTTCCGATCCTTATGTAAAAAGAAAGGGGGCTATTGTCTATAATAGATATAATGCAGTGTGGAGCTGGAGGAACACAGCAGGCCAGGCAGCATCAGAGGAGCAGGAAAGGGACCCGACCTGAAATGTCAACTTTCCTGCTCCTCTGATGCTGCCTGTGTTCCTGTGTTCCTCCAGCTCCACACTGTGTAATCTCTGACCCCAGCATCTGCAATTCTTACTATCTCTATTGTCTGTAACACTTGTCTGTCCTAGCTTTCTGTCTTGAAGGACAATGACTGACACTGTGGTGGTAAACTCTGTATTTAAAACTCAAGTGTTCTCTATCCATTCTTATTTGTCTTTCTTAAGCCTTGATGTCCAAGGCAGGAGGGTTATGCCTCATGATTCGCACACACCCCTACATTAAAATGTCACGGTAGGAAAAGACGTTGCCACAAAAGGAATTTTGATGATACCAGTGTCAAGCTCCTCGTAGAACAGATCTCTCAAATCTGTATTGGAGCACAGTGTTGGGGTATAGACACACATGAGTTTAATTGGTCCTGTTTGATCTCAGAAAATATGTTCTGAACCATTTGTGTAGGGTTTCATCATTGAGGATAGTGAGTTGCTTCAAGCAAAGCCTACATCTTACTCACACATTCATTTCCTCAGAAATCTTCCCTTGTCATATAAATGTACACTGTTTTATCTTTTAGGGATCCATCCTTGGTAAGTCTGATCTCTCATAAAGAAATGATGTTCAACCTATGAATTCCATGTCAATTAGACAAAAAACTGAAAGAAATGCAGATGCTGGAAATCTGAAGCAAAAATAAAAATTGCTGGAAAATCTCAGCAGGTCTGGCAGCATCAGTGGAAAGAAATCTGAGTTAACGTTTTGGGTCCAGTGACCCTTCTTCAGAAGGAACCCAAAACATTAACTTTAGTTTCTCTCCATAGATGCTGTCTGACTTGCTGAGATTTTCCAGCAATTTCTGTTTTGTTTTATGTCAATTACAGTCTTCTCGCATGCCATATCAACCAGCTAAAAGTCACCTGATAATCTCACATACGTGGTCCTGACATTCCAGTTCTTCAAAGAGCTGGCTTCTTCTGTCTTTTCATTTACGCAGTGACTCTAAGCTCCCAGCACCCAGTGAAGCTGATGGACTATGGCACCTTACACTTGGGAGCTGCCTAACTTGAGGTGGGCTGTGACTGACCAATGGGACTTGACAGTTCCTCCCAACGTTGGACAAAATTCATAACATCTATTCTCTAACTCAACTGAGTTGGGTTTATTGATTATAACTGCTGTGTCCTGTGTTGCGTCAATGTTCTGTGGGGAAACTGGAGAGTCCCCTCCAGGCCACAAGCTTGAGAAAGATTTCTGGAGACCCAGAGCTACCCAAACATTGAAGTTCTCCTCCCAGCCTCCAGGGTTGAGTCCAAAAGAATACAAAGCACAATGTTTGGCTCCTCTTTGCTTGCAGGAGTTGATGGAAAGATTACACTCCTTTATCCTTTAACTCAAGAAGAATCCATAAAGCTATTCACCCAGAGCTGGGAGTTTGTTGCCTGAGAGCCAAGGAGTTTCGTTATACCTATCGATCTATAAACGGCATGTTTGGGAGTCAAACTTCATCCTTGAAGCTTTATCCTTGGGCCATAAAGAGACCCAGTTTCTGTCTGCATCACAAAGAGGCACAGCTGGGAACTTGTTGTTAAAGAGGCTGTGCACTGACAGGAAGAGATTTACGCACTCACTTCTGTTTTCACATTTCTGCAACTAGTGACATAGGCTAGAAATGAGAGGTGAAACTGGCATACAAAAAAAAGGAGCAATATTAGCCATCTTCAGCCACGCAAAAGTGACATCACAACAACCTGTTGTGCTATCATCAGAAAGTAAAGCTTGACACAATTTTGCATTGCAATCTCTATCTGCTTTATCGAAAGACTGTTCTATATTTAAAAAACCCGTTTGTTTTAAATGACAAGAAGCTCAATGTTATGCAAACAATGAGAAGCATTGGAACCAGCCAACAGTAAAAATATGACAAATAGGGAAGATATTTGGGGTGAGGAAAATAAAAAGAGATGTCAAAATAAATGATGAAGGCTTTCATCATCTTATCTTGAATGTTTTTGCATTTAGTTAAATTATTCTAACTTTCAAGAAGTTATTACTTTTTGGAACTAAGAACTCTTGAATGAATAATGCAAATATTTTGGCTTTGTGTGCTTTAGTAATAAAATATCACATGGCATTTTTCTAAACTATTTGGCAAATATGAGAAGTGCCATTTTTTGTAATTTCTGTTTGGCTTGACCTCTGCGCTGTTTTCTCTAGCTGAAGTTACAACAGAGGAAATAAAGCAAAGATCTTCGTGCACAGCACAGGACCCCACTAGCATACACAAAAGAAAGAGAATCAGAATTAATGGGTCTTTTTCCAGTTGGACAGACAAATCTAGCGACGTGCTACATGGATCAATCCTTGGGCCTCACTTATTTCCCATCTACAATATTGACTGGGAGGAGGAGGCTGAGTGTAATGTATCCAAATTTGCTGATGATACAAAAATAGGTGAGAGGGCATGTTGTGATGAGGACCCTGCAAGTAGATATAGATGAATTGAGTGAGTGGGCAGATTAATATAGGAAAGCGTGAGGTCATGCAATTCTTTAGGAAGAATTAAAAGGCAGACTCCAAAAAAATGCAACACAAAGGCATTTCGCTGTTCTTGCGCATAAAACACAAAAAGTTAACATGCATTGCAGCAAAAAATTAAGAATGCAAATTAAATTTTGGCCTTTATTGCTAGGGGTTGGGAGTTTCAAATAGGGAAGTCTTGTTAGACCTGTATGATTCTTATTGAGGCTGCACCTCAAGTACTGTGTACAGTTTGGTCCCTGTAGTCAAGAGAAGATATACTGGCATTGGAAGCATTTCAAAACAGGCTTACTTGGCTGATTCCTGGGATGACTTATCAAGAAGTGTTGAACAAGCCCGGGCTTTTATACATGACAGTTTCGAAAAATTCGGGATAATCTTACTGAAACATGCAAGATTCTGAGGGCTCATGGTGTTGAGAAAATGTTTCCACTAATGAAGGGGGTCTCAAACTAGTTTCAGAACAAGGAGACACTCATTTAAAACTAAGATAGAAAAGAATTTCTTCTGTCAGTGGTTAGTGAATGTCTGGAATTCTCTAACCAAGAGAGTTGGGAGGCTGGATCACTGAAAGTATTTAAAGAGGAGGTAGATAGATTTTTTAAAATATTGAGGGCTCAGAGGAGCTGACATGAAAGAGGGATTGAAGCCTGGGAAGATCAGCTGTGATCTGATAGTATGTCAAGGAGGGTTTGAAGGGCTGAATGGCCAATGCCTGCTTCTATTTCTTTAATTAAAAAAAAGGAAATTCTATGATTCTATGAATAAGTAAATTACACATGTACAACTCCATATTTTACATGCTATGTTTTGATTTAGTTCCACTATCATTGAAAAAAACACTAGTTTAAGTATCCTCATCCTGTAGCTGACATTGCTTATTCCATATTGCTACATTATGCCCAGATAGTAACTGAATTGAAAGGGACAGTGGGAGAAGAAGGAAATCTGAAAGTAGAGATTTCCCTGAAGATGATTTCGGCCAACAGGCTAGTCAGTTGTCAGGAAGGGAATGCAAATGACAGGGAGTCTGAGGGGTTGGGGGTGTGGGGTGGGGGAGGGAGTGTGGAGGTGTTGAGTCATACATTAGGAGGTCCAGTATGGGATTATCATATATAACAAGCATGGGGCTGGATGAACACAGCAGGTCAAGCAGCATCACAGGAGCAGGAAAACTTGACGTTTCGGGCCTAAACCCTTCATCAGAAATGGGGGAGGGGAAGAGGGTTCTGAAATAAAATGGGAGAGAGGGGGAGGCGGATAGAGGATGGATAGAGGAGAGGATAGGTGGAGAGGAGGCAGACAAGTCGAAGAGGTGGGGATGGAGCCAGTAAAGGTGAGTGTAGGTAGGGGGG
>JAHRHZ010000073.1:8551534-8579258 GCA_024137785.1 Ginglymostoma cirratum | reverse complement strand
TTTTGGGATGCGGTTGGGGGAGGGGAGATTTTGAAGCTTGTGAAATCCACATTGATGCCATTGGGCTGCAGGGTTCCCAGGCTGAATATGATTTGCTGTTCCTGCAGCCTTCGGGTGGCATCACTGTGGCATTGTAGGAGGCCAAGGATGGACATGTCATCTGAGGAATGGGAAGGGGAGTTGAAATGGTTCGCGACTGGGAGGTGCAGTTGTTTGTTGCGAACTGAGCGCAGGTGTTCTGCAAAGCGGTCCCCAAGCCTCCGCTTGGTTTCCCCGATGTAGAGGAAGCCACAACGGGTACAGCGGATGCAGTATACCACATTGGCAGATGTGCAGGTGAACCTCTGCCTGATGTGGAAAGTCTTCTTGGGGCCTGGGATTGGGGTGAGGGAGGAGGTGTGGGGGCAGGTGTAGCACTTCCTGCGGTTACAAGGAAAAGTGCCGGGTGTGGTGGGGCTGGCATACTGCAGTACCTTTTATATCTGGGATTATCATAGACTGATGTTGGATATTCAAGACAGGCAATCTGGATAAAATGAGTTGGGATGGTATTTGAAGATCAGTGGAGGATCAGATCTCAGGGTTGAAAAATGATAAGTTTGATGGAGCAGAAGGAAACAGCCAGAATTAAACCTGGGAACAGCTAAGATTTTAGGCTCACAACCTAATTAAGATATTTAAATGACAGTCTTGCCTCCAGAGAACAAGATAGCAACTAAAATCCCATCCACAACCTGTTTTCATCAAAATTGTAAGTGAAGACGGAATTTATTATGTTGAAAATTTTGAATCCCATAATGCAAATGGGGAAGAGATTACAATTTACCATCGACACTCAGACTTGTCTTATTTACAAGATCATTTTCAAAATTTGTGTACTGTTTTTCCACAATAGTCAACCTCACTAGTAGAACAAATGTATTCTTTCTAACAGCATCATATTTGTAATTAATTACTATTATTTCAATTATTTACAGTTAGCTCCATGGAAATGTACTGCAAACACATTTCATATCAGTCTATTTGGAGGAACATTAGGGCACCATATGCAATTCCTTGTTGTTCACAAGGAATTACAATTTTATTCAGATTGAAGTAATTCCCACTGTCTGTGCTACTCCAAGCAAAACAACCTTACTCTATCCAAACATTTCTTAAAGCTCAAACCCTCTAGCATCCTCATAAATATCTTCTACACTGTTTCTTTCACAATCACATCCTTCCTATAATGTGGGAACACAGTATTCCAGTTGTGGCCTAATCAGCATTTTAGTTCCAGAATAACCTCCTTGCTCTTGTATTTTATGCCACAGCTAATAAAGGCAAGTATCTCATTTACCTTCTTAAACACATCATCTACCTGCCCTGCTTCTTTCAGGTCTCTGTGGATACACACACCAAGATCCCTTTGATCTTCAGTACTTTCCGCAGTCCCACCATTCATAGGGTGACCCCTTGTCTTTTTAGCCTTCTCCATATTTCTGCATTGAATTCTTTTTGCCACTACTCTGTCCACTGACCAGCCAATTTATATCCTCCTGTACTTTACCGCTATCCTTGTCACTATCTACTACCCTACAAATTCTTGCTTAATCTGCAAATTTTTTAATCATACATGCTACATTCAAGTCTAAATCATTAACATACACCATAAGCAGCAAGTGCTTTAATACTGAGCACAGTATCTGTACTGGAGGAATGACTAGTGTGAGAGAATAATAGTTTCAGTGGAGGGCAAAGGTATCAAAGTGAGGGTATGATTGAGGACATTGGTGGATATTGAAATATGGCAAGTGGAAATATGGCTAATGGCTGATAGCAAGGAATTTGTAGGCTCAGTTGCAATTGATTGCAGAGTGGTTGTTTGGAAGGGTTGGCTCAGGGGTCATAAGTTTTTTTTTGGGGTGTTTAGACCCAGATGTAAATGGGATTTGAAGTGGAAGGGAGTAAGTTAATGGAGAGGATTACAGGAAGTGATGGGAGATGGACTTATCTGTGACTCAGTGAGATACAAAGGACAGATGAGATTACATGGTTAAGGGCGTGACTGTGAACATGGAGAGGCAAGATTATTCGGAGAAATCGAACTAACTTCTGTGTATTATCTGTTGGTTGGCATCCTTGCATGAGCATCTAGTGTGCCAGGTCCTTGGTTAAGTGCAGTTTGTGTAAGCACTGTTTTTCTAAGAGAATTTCTGGTGATATCTATTCCTTGTACACACTCTGATACCAGTAGTGACATTCGTTCATTCTACAGCCAAGGGATTCCATTTGCTCCTGATCCAAGTCATCCATAAAAATTAGGGCCTGGGGAATACCCAGTGGAAACTTCATTTTTTAAGACATTCATTCATGTGATGAGGGCTTTGTTGACTCAGCCAGTATCTATTACCCATCTTTAATTGGTCTGAGGAAGAACTGGTGGTGAGCTGCCTTCTTGGATCTTATCAGTCCATGTGGTGTAGCTATGCCCAGAGTGCAGTTAGAGAACAAAGTGCCAGGATTTTGACATAATGACACTGACATATTAGAGATATAGTTCTAAGTCAGGATGAGGTGTGGCTTGGATTGGAACATGCAGATAGTGGGTGTTACCATGTATTTGCTACCCTTGTCCTAGGTTATAGGATTCATGAATTTGGAAGATGCTATTGAAGGAGCCTTGGTGAGTTGTTGCAGTGGGTTGTGTAACATCTTATACATGGTTCACACTGCTGCCACTGTGAATTGATGTTGGTGGGAGTGAAGGTGTTAGATGGTGTGCCAATCTAGGACATTATGAGGTTGAGCTTCTTGAGTATTGAGCACTAGGGAAATAGGAGACAATAACTTACTGCAAAGTTATAACTCTGACTTGTTTGAGCCACAGTGATTGTATTGTTGAGTCAGATCAGTTTCCATTCAATGGATTCCCAAGATGTTGATAATGTGGGAAGATTCAGTGATGCAAATGCCATTGAATGGTTATATTCCCTCTTGTTGGAGATGATCATTGCCTGGCATTTGTGTAACATGAATTCTACTCGCTACTTATCAGCCCAAGCCTGGATGTTGTCCAGGTCTTGTTTACATATGGATGTGGACTTCTTCAGGCTCTGACAAATCTGAAGAATGCTAAATATTCTGCAAATATTATCTTTTATCCCCATCTCTGAACTTATGCTGGGGTGGGGAGTGGGGGTCATTGATGAAGCAGTTGGCCTTTGGAAACTACCTTGAGGATCTCCTGTGGAGATGTCTTGTGATGGAGATGAATGACCTCCAACAACCACAACCATCTTCCTTTGTGCTAAGTATGACTGCAGCCAGTGGTGAGTTTTCCATGAATCCCTCGTTAACAAGCATTAACAATCTTCTGCTTCCTCCACTTCTGGTGGTCACCAGTGCCTGCAGTGGAGAACAGAAAGAATTGGTTGTGGAACCTGCACAGGCCCTTATGCAAAAAAACGTTGGCCTTGTCTGCACACCTGAGAGCAGGAGACTTGAATGTTCCTCACGTCCTTCCTGTGGCATTCTTGCCTCTCCATCAATTCAGAAATGGTCACAGTCCTTTCCTGCCACCTGCTATTTGTATGAAGTGAGGATTCATAAGTTTAGCACCCCTTTGTCAGCTTGGCTCACTGCCTCTTCTTGTGGGCCATCTTGTCCTCCAAATAGGATAGAGAGTATTGAGCACAATGGCAATGAGCGTTCAGCAGAGGCCTGTCAGGCAGTGAACACTCCCCAGAATTTGCTTAGGAGGTGCATTGTCTGGGAACTGTTCGAACATTAACAGTAGGTGGTGGCTCTCAACACTTCAGTGCACTTCATCCATGTGGTGCTGAGGCCAACAGTCAAACATCCTACCTGATAGCACTCTGCGCGATTCCCCACAGTGAGATTCAATTTGCGGTGAGAGAACGGTGTCAGCTGCTACTGACCCTCCCCATTTATCTGGGCTGGGAACTGGCACCGACACATGCTCGCTTGCCTGTATTAGCAGCTGTGTTAAAACAATCCATTCCATATAGTTACATTATGGCACACATGTAGCCTTTAGTGTTCATCCTCTTTGAATTTATGTTGTCATCTTGGTTCCATTTTCTTGTTTTAGTGATGAGAGAAGTACAAAGTAGAGTTCAATTCAAACTACTTAGACAGACAGAAGCCATTACTAAAAGCCACTCTGGACTTTCAGAGTTTAGATAGGATAGGGAAAGATGAATAGACAGGACTCCTCTGCTCTTATGTGTTGTACCCCTTCCTACTACTCCCATGTAAATGTTCACACACTGCAAAACATCACATACAATGCTTTTCAGTACATGCCTGTTGATGGTATGTCAGGGATTCAGCATTTTAGCATTTGTTTCTTCTGTCATTGTTGATCTGAGGAGCAGTATGTTATCATTGCCAGTGAGTCAAACTGGGTAGTATCCTAGTTCTTCCCATGAAAGGTAGCAATTGCCATACATTCTGGCATACACAGTTGATGAGCAGCTAATTATGTAATTTCCTCGATGCACCCAAGAGAAGTCTCCTTCCAAATTGGTAATGTTTGATTTGATTTGATTTATTATTGTCACATGTATCTAAGTTCAGTAAAAAGTTTTCTTTTGCATGTAGTGTGGGCAGCTCATAACACACAAAGATCATAGGGTGATTGAACAGAACGAGGAATACAAAGTTACAGCTGCAGAGAAGATGAACAAAAAGCAAGATCAACATTAGATTTCAAATTTGAGAGGTCCATTCAGAAGTTTAATAACAGTGGGATGATCAGTGAGTATGTCTAGTGGCATCATTTTGAACATATTCCACTCTGTTAATACATACTTTGACCTGTTAAAATTAGCCTGCTGGAGAGTGGTGCATTTGCAGATTTGGACCATATTACTATCCTGGAGAGAGTTCAGGAAAGATTTACCAGGATGTTGCTGGGAATAGAGGGATTGAGTTATAAGGAGAGGCTGGGACATTTTTCACTGGAGCGTAGGAGTTTGAGGGGTGATCTTACAGTGGTTTATAAAATCATGAGGGGTATAGATAAGGTGAGTGGCAGGTGTATTTTCCCTAGGATTGGGGAATGCAAGACCAGGGTTGCATATTTTTAAGGTGGGAGCAGAAAGATTTTCAAAAATCATGAGGGGCATTTTTGTTTTAAAGAGAGTTGTTCATGTGTGGAGTTAACTTCCAGAAGAAGTGGTGGATGCAGGTACAGTTACAGCATTTAAAAGACATTTGGATACATACATGAATAAGAAATGTCTGGAGGGATATGGGCCAAGTGCAGGCAGGTGTGACAAGATTAGTTTGGGATTATGGTCAGCATGGACTGGTTGGACCGAAGGGTCTGTTTCTGTATTTTACGATTCTATGGCCATGACCATCCCTGGTGTCACCCAGAACCTCTGGTAAATCTTCTTTGATTCTATGTATTGTCCATTAAATTAAGTGACACGGATTACCAAGAAAAGAGTCCTTAAAGCTAAGAATTAACAGGTTGCTGTTGAATTAAACTTTGTTGGCATGACTTTGATTTGAAATCAGCATATTTAGCAGTGTGAATGGTGTGCAAATTTAGCAGTGTTACAGGATTCACTCTGTTAAGAAGCATTAATGTGTAGGTTTACATGGCTCAAATGGACCACCTGGGCAAGATTACCTGCTGAAAAGCCCTGCAGTAATTTTTGAACCCTGTGCTCAATGGATAGGAAGTGCATAATGGCAGTAATTTGTAAAATTACTACCCCTGGCTGCAATCTTGCTGCTGCTGGAAAACATTACACTAACAGCATTTTACAGGATACGATACACAAGTGGATAAGGGAACTTGTAAACAAATTGAAGGGGTTTAAGTGGTATTTGAACCTTTCCCTAATCAGTGCTGAAGTCAAGGTTGACAGATGTTTAACACAACATAAAAACCTGTGCAAACTTCACAATCTACTTCAAAAAGATTGTCAAAGAGACTCTTAGAAGTATTCTTGGTCAGTTAGGTGGTGAATCTACTGATATTTTAGTCATTGTCCATTAAAGATCAAATTAAAATCTTTCCATTAGGAACAAAGTTCATTTGTTTTAATTGGTGAGAATGTAAGAGTGCCTAACAGAAAAAGTTTTTGTTCTTTTGAACCAAGACGAGCAATCCACATTCTCACCACTCCTCTTTGACAACATATTGTATTAAGGCTATGAAACCTTAGTCAATTGTGTCACCACGATACTTCCCATGATAGAAGCAAATGCCTATTTGAAGAAGACAAACATTGAAGGAAAGGGGTTGAGAGCAGGTTTGGTGGTTTTGATAGAAGCTGGAGAAACAATGTAAATTATCATGCTAGTTGCAGAAGGGCAGACAATTGGCTCATTCCTATGTGAGAGGTTGGCGTTTCGAAACAGACATGGGGGAAGCTGGGTGATAATGATATTGATTGAGTTAGATGATCTGCAGGCAACAGCATTTTTGAATTCAGCTCCCTCTGTTCCATTTGTGAAGGAGGCATCAGTGTGAGGATTGTTGGGTAGGTCACTTACTGCCTATTTGCCCAAAATTTCAGTGTGAATCCTGTTATGGTATCATGGCCTGATGTATATATTTGAACAGGTTCCTGTGTAAAATGGGTAGATGCCTTGCGCAGTCAGTTTCACCAGCATCAGGTGAGCCTTGGCATCCACGTGATAGCTTTAGATAGATGGATGTCCATTTGGCTTGCAAGATGTGGTCAACTGGCAATTTAAAATTTCCCACAATATCTCTAAAATAGATCTGACACAAACTTAGACATAAGATATGAAAGGTTAGAAATTTCAACTAATTTATGATCCTCATCTCCATGTTTTGCTAAAAAAGTAATCAATTTAAAAATGTGATATTTGAATACTGTTCTGATAGAATTGTTGATCCATGATGGGGTACAGTTCTGTGGGAAACGGCAGACATCCAGTGCTTTCGTAGAAATTTTCCCTAACCACCCTCTTAAAACACAACTTTGGAGCAGGTGGGACTTAGAGTCATAGAGATATACAGCACAGAAACAGACCCATCAGTCCAGCTCGTCTATGCCGACCAGATTTCCTAAATTAATCAAGCCCCATTTGTCAGCACTTGGCCCATATCCCTCCTAACCCTTCCTATTCATATACCCATCCAGATGCCTTTTAAATGTTGTAATCGTAAGTGCCTTCACCACCTCTGCCAGCTCATTACATACACACACCACGCTCTGTGAAAAAGTTGCTCCTTAGATATAGACAGCAGAGATCACGTGAATCCTTAGAAGAATATAAAGGCAGTAGGAGTATACATAAGATGGAAATCAGAAGGACAAAATTGGGACATGAGATAGCTTTAGCAAATAGGGTTAAAGAGAATCCAAAGGGATTCTATAAATACATTAAGAACAAAATGGTAACTAGGGAGAGACTAGGGCCCCTTAAAGATCAGCAAGGCCAGCTATGTATGGAACCGCAGGAGATGGGGGAGATACTAAATGAGTATTTTGCATCAGCGTTTGCTGTAGAGATGGAGATGGAAAATATAGAACGTGGGGAAATAAATAGCGACATCTTGAAAAATGTCCATATTACAGAGAATGAGGTGTTGGACACCTTAAAACACATAAAGGTGGATAAATCCTGGGACCCAATCAGGTGTACCCTAGAACTCTGTGGGATGGTAGGGAAGTGATTGCTGGGCCCCTTGCTGAGATATTTGTATCATCGACAGCCACAGGCGAGGTGCTGGAAGACTGGAGGTTGGCTAATGTGGTGCCACTTTTTAAGAAAGTTGGTAAGGAAAAGCCAGGGAACTGAGGGACAAGATTTACATGTATTTAGAAAGGCAAGGACTGAGTAGGGATAGTCAACATGGCTTTGTGCGTGAGAAATCATGTCTCACTGACATAATTGAGTTTTTTGAAGAAGTAACAAAGAGGATTGATGAAGGCAGAGTGGTGGACGTGATCTATATAGACTTGAACAAAGGTCTCGTGGTCCAGTAGCAGGGACTTTACCACTGCACACAGGAGTCCCTTCGCAGTGGTTTGTACTGGTTTTATATAGAATTGAAAAAGGCAGTAAGAAGGAAAGTCATTAAACAAATCTCCTAAGTAAGATGTAAATCAATGATTAGTATGGACTGGTAATGGGCATGGGATACGGAGCTGCTTGTGGTTTGGGCGCTTGTAAAGGTATTATGATCAGACATGAAGAGGGTTTGATTATTGTTTTTTTTTCATTAGTTCTGAAGGCTCCTGAGCAGGACAAATATAGAGTTCAGACAACATTCGGATCACTGCATTATTGGGGATATAACATTTCTATTTCTACTCTGATCATGACTTGACAAATTACCACTCACAATCTGTGCTAAATGCAATTGCAAATATTGTTCAGAAAGGACAAAACTGGACGTGATTTCATGCTGCTGATAATAGGAAACCTGGAAATTTACCATATCAAACATCCTGGTAACAGGTTTGGTCCTTTTCATTGAGGGTCATTATTAATTTACTACGATAATCTGCAGCTAATTTACATTTTTTTCACCAAATTAGCCATCATTGATAAGAAAAGAATTCAAAGGTCAAAACACTTCAACAAATAGCTATTTAATGTTTTGTGCTACTGTGTCACAGAGCGGCACATGAGGCTTCAAGGAGTTTTCAAATTGAAGAGGGAAAAATTCTCTGCATTTTTACTGTCACAGAAGCACATCTAAACTACTGGAGAGCAGATGGTGCTAATGTTACAACTCCTTAATCTAATTTTCTGCACTTTATGCATAAGGCTACTTTTGAAATTGTTACAAAAATAGAGGTCAGAATAACTGATTTCATAAAGTTGCTGTTTATGGTCTATTAATTTTTAATGCCATTGGCTGATTTACTATCTGGAGTTTTGGTTAAAATATAAGAAAACTTTGTTTAAGATCGCTCCAGAGCTCATCCTATCTACAAGACAGCCTAAATTTCTAAAACTCTGTGACATGGATTAACAATGAACCTCTCTGGGTAGTTCCTCTCCAGAATTTCACACTTGCCATTGTTTTGAACTATTAGGAAAAAATCGTAAAGACAACTAGCAACAGCTATCTTGTCTGCAATAACTCTCAGAGACAAACAAAATCTACCAAGACCAATGGTACACATAGTGCTGAAGATTTTGCAATCGGTTTCAATGGCATCTTGATAGCTTTGACAATGGGAGAACAAAATACCTTTGTTAACACAAATTGCCCTTATTGTGTCACAATAATCAGATGTCACATGACTGGAATTCACCTTATGAGAAGTACAACTAAAGGCTGTAGTATTGGTTATAAAAGGAGGTAATATCAGGAAGGACTACAGAAGGATCAAATTAACAGCATTTCTCAAGCAACAGATTTTTAAGTTCAGGCCCTATTTCTATTGTTCGTTGGAATACATTATGTAGATAGAGAAATTAAAAATAGAATAAAAAATACAGGAAATCTTAAGTGTTATAGAACCCATTCTGGAAGAGGATTGATTACAGTTAAAAGAGTCACTTTCAAAAGAGCAATTCGCTTGATTATAATTTCAATGGAATTTCAAGTCCAGCAAGAGAATCTCAAATACTATAATTTTTTTTCACTAATTAACTTCACTTTCTTTTAACTATTCCTCTCCACCCAATAACTTCTTTTTGCTTTGCATGCTAGTGTGTGTATCCTTCATATTTAGAAAAGGGTTTCCTTTCAATAAGTCTTATGTTTTATTTGAGTGAGTTTACAGGAAAACTATCTCCTTAATTTTGGTCAGTTTAAGAGATTGGTTTGACTTATATCTTTGTATTGCTTTATAAACAGTTAACTACATTTTGGATAAACAAAGCACTTATTTAAAATAAGTTAAACTCTGTTATAGCTCATATCAGGGGTGATGGGGGGGAATTTATTGACCCCTCAGAACTTGGTCGTAACAGATTTTTGGAGGCTTACATCTGCTATGTGAACCCACAAGGAAAGAGTACCGACATAGTAGGAACTGCCGATGCTGGAGAATCCGAGATAACAAGGTGTCAAGCTGGATGAACACAGCAGGCCAAGCAGCATCAGAGGAGCAGGAAAACTGATGTTTCAGGTCTGGACCCTTCTTCCAGACCCGAAACGTCAGCTTTCCTGCTCCTCCGATGCGGCTTGGCCTGCCGCGTTCATCCAGCTCTACACCTTGCTTTCTAGGAAAGAGTTCCATTGGAATTGGGAAGTAAATTAATCCCTGAATGATATAGAAAAGTAGCAGTACAGCTCCCTCGTGGATTTGTAGCGTTGCAATATTAAAGTGCTAAAATATCCACTCCTGAAGCTAATGTGTTCCTACACTAGAGTGAGGTAACTGAGATAGTTTAAAGATTCTGTCTATCAAAGCGTTAAAAGAGTTAAAAGCGTTACTAGGCAGCTGGAGTTAGAGTTCCGTCCAAAAGTAAGGAAAACTGAAATTCCAAAACTTGTGGCCAGGCATTTGGATTCCAACTTAAAGAAACTGAAACAGTCAGGCTGAAGTTAGAAATGGAGCAAATTAAACTGGAAAGAAAGAGAAAGTGAGATGGAGAATAGGGAATAACAGGAAAGTGAGAGGCAGCAAGCTTTCCAAAAGGAACAGTTGAAAAGGTAATTACAGATTCTTGAACTGCACAAAGACAGGTACTCTGTGTCAACTGAAGTAAGCTGTGGTGAGAGAACCTTCATGTCGAATGCTGAGTTATTCAATGCTTCTGATTTAATGCTTAAACTTGATAAGAAAGCGACAGAGGCCTTCTTCATCTCATTCGAAAGATTGGCAAAGCAGTTAAAGTGGCCAGAAGACAGCTAAACCCGACAGGTCCAAAGTAAATGAACCAACAAAGCTCACAAGATTTACTCCCTGTTGCCTGATGAGAGTTCTGCAAATTTTGAGGTGGCAAAAAATTGCTTTTCTAAGTATGTACAAACTTGAGCCTGAAATTCCATGCACTTAGGAAATGGCCTAACCAGCAGTACATTGAGTTTAAAGAGCTCAAGCAGATCACTTTTCACTAATGGATATTAGAGCTTAAAGTCAAAGCCGCATACATAACAACCTTTGAGAAATAGTTTGCACTGAAAACATTTTCTCCTTCTTTCTATCAAAACTCATGTATAGGGTTAGAAAGCAACAGGAGTCAGGAGGCAGCAACTCTGGCTAACATCAGGAACCTCACACAGTTGGGAGGTACTTAGGGGAGAGCTAAATGTCCTGAGATAGATAAGAGAGAAAGGGAAAGATTTGAATTAATACAGAACAGTATTAAAAGGACAAATCCAGTCAGGAGAGCTGTTTGAAACCCCATCAGAGAGTGTCCAGTGTAGAAAGCCTTGCAATTTTGTTAAAAAACAAATGAAGTTGCATACCAAGAAACTCTTAGAGAATCTAGCTGCCAAACCAATATTCACGGCACTGATGGTGGTCAATGTCTGTCGGCGCTTCACTGCTGACCGAGATAACTCTGGGAGTTTGTGTTCAAGGAAAGGTGACTCCTGACTGTTTACACAACCAGAAAAAGAGATCAGCATCTGCTGGGACACCAGTTGCTCACAGCCCTTACTAATAGGGAAACTGGGGGATTTTCCTCCCAAGAACAGGTTACATTTCAGTATGTTGGTAAAAGGGCTCACAGGAGAGAGCAGGTATTATAGAACTAATATAATACCATAATGGAGTGAGCTTATTATGGGACTGGTAACTGTGATTGTCATCCCAAGCTTACGCATTCCAAATATGGTGTGACTTGTATCTCATATAGTTTTAGCAAACCTTTTACGCTCGATTCCCTTTAAAATAAAGGCCATCATTCCATTAAAGAACTTTATAAAACTGTGAAGGGAGTGGATAGGGAGAACAGCCAAAGTCTTTTCCCGAGGGTAGGGGAGTCCAAAACTAGACGGCATGAGAGGGGAAAGCTTTAAAAGGGACCTAAGGGGCAAATTTTCCATGTAGAGGGTGGTGCATGTATGGAAGGAGCTGCCAGAGGAAGTGGTGGAGGCTGGTACAATTCCAACATTTAAAAGGCATCTGAGTAGGTTTATGAATAGGAGAGTTTAGAGGGATATGGGCCAAATACTGACAAATGGGACTAGATTGTTTTTGGATATCTGGCCGGCATGGTCGAATTGGACCGAAGGGTCAGTTGCAATGCTGTTGCAGTCACGGCCAGAATAGGACAGGTCAACCAACAGCTCCAGTGTGCTTATGCTAGTTGCAGAAAGAAAGAATTCCATTGTATTTTTTAAGGCCAGCTTTCCTGTTTATTTTAATGGATTACAAATCTATAATGTTCCAAAGCTTTCTAAATGTTGGCAGAAACAGAACACATTTATGACAAAAATGAATAACAAGCCCCATTAGTAGAAACAAAATGAGCCCCCTTCTCTGTAAAAAGATTTAAAGGGCATAGGGGCTATTTTAACAGGGGATTGAATACACCTGCACAGGCTGAATGGCAGGGATACTTTAGGGTTGGAGTTTTTTTAAGCAAGCAACCAAACAAGTAACTAATGTCTTTTTTTCTTGCAATGACAGCTGAATTAGGATCCTAAAATGTACCAGCAGGAAGAGCAAGATAAATCTCTTTCCACAGCCGAGTGATTTCAGGTGTTAGAAGAACTGAAACTGATACCATTCTGAGAAAAAAAAGGAAAATCTGCACTGCAGAAACACATCCAACTAAGGATTAACTCAACATTCTGCAGCTGGAAAACCATGACAGTCAGGAATCTCATCCTAACTTTAGACAACTTAAATGTGCCGTTCACTAAAGCCATGCTCCCTTCAAAAAATATTCCCATTGTGACACAACGGAGCGTCAGCTTTAATCAATTAACAAGTTCTTAATAATTAGCCAACAAAGTGTAAAGCCAAAATTTGTCTAAATGTGTATGCTTAGCGTTTGTATGGAGTTAGCATTATGCTAACAAAGTAACTTACAATGCTATTTTTAAAACTGTAACTGATTTGCAGATTTTTATGCTTAATTGCACCTCTCGGAAATAAATGACATTATTTTGAATCTTAAGATAAATTCTGCCCAAATTGGCAAAGATCTGAGCCAATGATGTGCATGTGCGCTTTTTTAGTTCATCAGCGCCCTGCTGTGACAAGCTGAGGCTTTAATTTGTCATACCTCAATGAGTTGCTAATCTTAGTCCTGGACTGTGAGAAAGCTTTAAGCCAAAACCAAAATGTTCTAATAAGAGGGCCGGATAAACTTGGACCAAAAATTTATTAAACATCTACCTTTTCCCAAATCCTACCAGCTATATCCAAGTAGTCAATACAGTTTGTCATCTTCCAACTGCAGCTGACTATGGCTTTTTCCCCCCTTTATTCATTCACAGAATGAGGGTGTTGCTGGCCAGGCAGTATTTATTGCCCATCCCTAATTGTTCAGAGGGCATTTAAAAGTCAACCACATTGCTGTGGGTCTGGAGTCACATGTAGGCCAGACCAGGTAAGGGTGGCAGTTTCCTTCCCTAAAGGACATTAGTGAAACAGATAAGTTTTTCCTGATAATCAATTCATGGTCATCATTAGATTCTTAATTCCAGATATTTATTGAATTCAAATTTCACCATTAGCAATGGCAGGAGTTGAACCTACTTCCCCAGAACATTATCTGGCTCTCTGGCTTAACAGTCCAGTGATAATACCACTAGGCCATTATCTCCCTATAAGGGGACCATCAGCACTAAATAAGGAAACAAGGAGAAAATTACTTTTGTAATGCAGGAGGCCATGCCTTTTCTTTTATTTTGTCAAATGTTTGCACAAATCTGTGCCACATGATACCCACAATTACTAGTCCTTGACTTATTTCACCATTGGCAGCCACGGATTCAGCAGCCGTAAGCTCTACAACTCCCCCCTTAATTTCTACAATTCCCTCTTTAAATCCCTTTGTCCTTATAACATTTTTTCCTTCCTTAAAACTCTCTTTAAAACCTAACATCGGTCCGAACATATTATGTTGCCTGGTGTCATATTTTCTCTGTTAATGCTTCTGTGAAGTACTTTGGAATGTTTTACTTCAGCAGTGGTGGCGCTCTATAATGCAACATTATTTAGTTCAACTCTGCATATGTTGCAAAATAACATGCTATTCAAAGGACACGATAGTTTGAATATTTCCCTGGATTGCATGAAAAGGATAGAAATTATTTGGAATTGCATGTAAATGTCAGTGTTATTTGAAAATTTCCAACCCTGTTCTATCTCTTCAGACATTTAAATACTCCCAACATATTACCCTGCAATCTGAACATTTCGAGTCCAGTAACCTTGTTTCAGAACATAGAACTGTATAGCACATGGAACAGGCCCTTTGGCCCACAATGTTGTGCCGAACATGACGTCAAATGGAACTAGTCCCTTCTGCCTGCCCTTGGTCCATATCTCTCCATTCCTTGCATATCCATGTGCTTATCTAAAAGTCCCTTAAAAGCCCTTATTGTACAGGTAGTTCTGTTATTACGCGTGTTTCATTAATGCAAATTGGCTGTAACACAATTGATGAATAGTGGATGCTGTTTGGATAATGCAAACTTTCTGCGGTACAAGTATAGTGATTCTATGGCGATTTCCCCATAATGCAATTTTCCATGGCAATTTGCTATAGAACAATTTTCTATAGTGCAAGGTCACACAAGAACGCAACTATTGCATTAACGGATAACTACCTGTCTCTGCCTCCACCACTACCCGGGTAGTGCATTCCAGACTCCTACCACTCTCTGTGTAAAAAAAACCTTTCCCTAACATCTCCTTTGAACTTTCCCCCTCTCATCTTAAATGCATGCCCCCTAGCGTCAGACATTTCGACTCTGGGAAAAAGATTCTGACTGTCAACCCTATCTGTGCATCTCATAATTTTATAAACTTTCAGCAAGTCTTCCCTCAGCCTCAGCCACTCAAGAGAAAACAACCTGAGTTTTTCTAGCCTCTCCTTATAGCTCATACCCCCAATCCAAGCAGCATCCTGGCAAATCTCTTCTGCTCCCTCTCCAAAGCCTCCACATCCTTCCTGTAATGTGATGACCAGAATTGAACACAATATTCTAACATTTGCCTAACCAAAGTCTTATAATGTAACATGACATCCTGACTCTTGTATTCAATTCCCCCACCAATAAAGGCAAGCATGCCATATGCCTTCTTTACCACCCAATCTACTTGCGCTCCTGCTTTCAGGGAGCTATGGACTTGAGCCCCAAAATCCTTGCGCAGATCAATGCTGTTCAGGGTCCTGCTATTACTTGTATACTTTCCCTTAATATTTGATCGCCCAAAGTGCAGCATCTCACACTTACCTGAATTCAACTCCATCTGCCATTTATTCACTCATATCTGCAACTGATCTATATTCCACTATATCTTTTGACAACCTTCTACGTTGACCACAACTCCACCAATCTTTGCTTCATTTGCAAACTTACTAAATCACCCATCTACATTTTCACCTAAGTCATTTATATATATTACAAACAGCAGAGGTCCCAGTACAGATCCCTGCAGAACACCACCAGTCACGGACCTCTAGCCCGAAAAACACTCTTCCACCACTACCCTCTGTCTTCTATGGGCAAGCCAATTCTGAATCCATGCCGCTGTGTCACTGTGGACCCCATGCATCTTCTGGATGAGCCTACCATGAGGGACCTTGTTGAAAGCCTTACTAAAATCGATGTAAACAGGATCCACTGCTCTACCCTCATTGATCACCTTTATCACATCTTTGAAAAATTCAATCAAGCTTGTAAGACATGACCTGCCCCGCATGAAGCCATGCTGAATGTCCCTAATTAGGCCATCCTTTTCCAAATGTGTCTAAATCTTGTCCCTAAGAATTCTCTCCAATAGTTCCCAAACACTGATGTGAGACTCACCGGTCTATAGTTTCCTGAGTTATCTCTATTTCTCTTCTTCAATAGAGGAAGAACATTAGCTACTTGCCAGTCCTCCAGGACCTTCCCAGTGGCTAGCAAGGATACAAAGATCCTGGTCAAGGCCCAGCAATCTCCTCTCTTCTGTCTCTCAGTAAACTGGGGTAGATACCATCGGGCCCCAGGGAATTATCCACCTTAATGCTCTTCAACAGAACTAACATCGCTTCTTTCTTGATCTCAAAATGCCCTAGCATATTAGCATGCTCCGCACAAATCTCACTATCCTCCATATCCTTTTCCTGGGTGAATAATAATGCAAAGTACTCAATTAGGATCTCATCTACATCCTCTGCCTCTAAGCAGAAGTTCACGCCTTTATCCTTGAGTGTTCATGCCTTCTTCCGAGTTATCCTTTTGTTTTTAATCTATATAATGCCTTGGGATTCTCTTTAACCCTACTTGCCAAGGTCTTTTCATGGCATCTTCTTGTTCTGCTAATTCCCTGCTTGAGTACTTTCCAGCTTTCCTTATATTCCTCATGGGCCATGTCTGATTTTAGCTTCTTTTTCCCTTTTGACTAAATTTACAACCTTCCTCATTATGCAAGGGTCCCTTACCTTGCCATCCTTCTCCTTCCTCCTTACAGAAATATGCCGATCTTGAACTCTCGCCAGCAGGCCTTTAAACAGTTCCCACGTATCAAATGCATCCTTGCCTGATAACAGCTTCTCCCAATTAACACTCCCTAGCTTCTGCCTAATAGTAATACTGACATAATTTGCCTTCCCCCAATTTAGTAGCTTCCCACAAGGTCCTGGACTTATCTTTGTTCATACTATCTTAAAACTTAAGGAATTGTGATCACTGTTTCCAAAATGCTCTCCAACTGAAAGGTCAGTCACCTGGCCCGGCTCATTAGCCAATATAAGATCCAGTTGTGGCCCTTCCTGTAGTTGGACTGTCCACATCCTGTCTCAAGAAACCCTCTTGGATGCACGTAACAAATTCTGCCCTGTCTGAGCCTCTTGCTCTAAGGGAGTCCCAGTCTATATTGCAGGAGTTAAAGTTGACCACTCCGACAACTCTGTTTTTATTGCACAGTTCAGTCTAGTCCAGTCCAGTCCCTTCCCACTTACAACTCTAGTTTTGAAGAAGGGTTACTGGGCTTAAAACATTAACCCTGCTTTTACTTCATAGATACTGCAATACTGCTGATTTTCTCCAGTAATTTCAGTTTCTGTTTCAGATTTCCAGAATCTGTGGTTCTTTGTTTTATTACTGTGCAATCTTTTCTGTTTTAAGTAAAATAATCCAATTTTTCAAGCTTTTCTTGTGAAGTACTTCCTAATATCAAGCAATATGCCAATGAATTGATCTGTGTCCTGTCCATTGTTTCAAAATTGTTCCACAAGTGTGGCATCCACAATTACACATCAGATGCTGCATTGACACTAGGCTAATTGAGGTTGCCAAGGTCCTAATGAGACAATGGAGGAGTCATTGGTGGGGGCATAAGGGGCTCTGCTGTCTGGGAACACCCTTCCCATTCTGGGCCCACAGTTAAACACCTGTGTTTTATTGGGCTGGCTCACCATGTGACTGAAGGCCCTCCAATCACTGGCACAACACTATCAGCAATGGGAAAAGGCCCTTATGTGGTCCTTACTTGATTGATTAAGAGCTTCAGTTGGTCTCTGAATGGGGAGACCTTCCCTGATGCTGAGAGAATTTCATAGCATTTGGAAGATGGCTAGCACTCCATTCACATCTTTGCTCTGATTCTCTGTCCTCCCTGGATGTACTGCCAATCCCCATGGACTACTTTATATTCCAACAAAGAAGGTTTTTCCACCACCCATGCCCTGGAATTAACTTACTCCTGTCTGAAACTCACCTCAAGTTTTGGGGTTTCAGTATATTTGAATATATTTATCAGGATTGGAGCAAGCAGATGAGTCAATGGTTTCTACCTTGACAAATTTGTACCTTTTAGGTAATGAAAGTCAGGTGAATCCACTGAAAAGCATGAGGTGGGTAACTGATTTAAGGAGGTAATGTTCAGCCAAAAGCCAGTAACTGGGTCAAATGAAAGGGTAAATCAAAACAATTCATCTGCCAGGCATTTCTATTTCAGAATCTTATAACCCTTGCATTAAGACTGATGGTGATGTTGGGGTTGGAACCCATTTTTATTTGCTGAAGACCATTGAATATATGCAGTCTTTTTGGACTACCCATGCAGCTTCAGTAAGAATCCTGCAGATAGGTGAAAACTAGTCTAAGGCCCTGTTAGGCTGCGTCCAAGTACTTGATGCAATTTGCTTGATTTGTTATTAAGAAAGAAGCCTTTAAAAGTGCAGAAGTATTCATTACCATCAGAAGGATTGGCTATAGGGTGAGAGTTCCAAATATCAGAGATCCCACATCCTCTTTTTCAATTGAATCCTGTGTACACTTAGTCAATTAAGGTGTATTATTTAGCTAGGGATGGAAACATGAAATCACCTGGGGATTCCAGGCTGGGTTTGATTACTTGACCCCTGAAGAACAACATCCTTAAACAACATTTTATTGTACTGTGCCCTTTTTATAAGGAAGATAGTTAGAATCTTTTAACCCCTTTCTGGGGTGGAACTCAACACTTGGCCACAACCTGACTTTCTGTGCCTGATGGTCCAGCATGTTTTCATGTCAGGTGTTTCCCCAGAGGTATGTTAATATCCATTGGCAAACAAAGTAGAGACCTCAGCAACATTGACAGGATTGTGAACATTGATTCACAAAGCAAATGTCTCATAATTCTGTGATTCATTCTGCTGCAAGCTTTGAGGCTATTAACTGCTTCACTTTTGTAACAGTCAACATTGCTGATTCTTGAAGACATTTGTTATTTTGCTTCGCTACCTGTAAAGCAATTTGCTTATTTTCCTTCTATAGTTTAACGATAAGTCCAACCCCAAACATCAATCTCTCTGTTGTCTTTTCAAATGTTGATTAACCCATATGTACTATTCCTATACTTTTGATTTCCATTTTCCAGCTTATAAATGGAACAATCAAAAACGTTTCCTGAAGGCATTGTCTTTCTACTGGGGTATTCCTTGTTTGCCAGGTGCGTACAATATATATTCAGGTAATTATTCTTCATTTTTCAACTTTGATAGATGCTGGAAATTTATTTGACCACAGGGGACATTACAGCTGTGTTCTGTCCTGTCCATACCTGACATTTAAGCATTCATGGGGTCACTTGATGGTGATCAGCCCTGTGAACTCTGATCAACTTTCCCCTTTCCAGGCCAGTGACACAATGGCAAATCTTAGAATTCCCCTGCTCTGCTCAGTCCAGGTCAGCTGAACTAGGACCTTCCTTGTCAGCATGATTCATTTACTGACTGCCTTGACTGAGACTAATTTTCTTCTCGTAAATACGTTACTATAACTGTAAACCATAGCCCTACATGATACTGTGCTGATGATAGCTTATGACATGTAATCATTAACTCATTGCACTTACATCTGGAACACTGTTTACATATCGATGTGTATGCAGCAACAATAACAGTATCTAAGTCAGTTCCAATTGAATGAAAATATTGCTTAAAATGTTTTTAAAGAAATTGAGGTGTGACATTGTGTCAAATGGGAAAGGAAGAACGATGAACTATAAGAGAGGAGGGCATGGCAGGGAGATTGTGTTACAGTGCAACAAACTTTGGAGATCATTATCTCCTGTTCTTCTTGGTTGTATTAGGTGACAAAATATGTGTTAGTATGCTTTAGACCTCACAAAACTACATGCTTTCACTCAATGCACTCATGGAGATGTAAAGGGTGCTGGATTTGTTTTACCAGATTCCAAACTCCTGCTGAATATTCACTTTTGCAAAAAAATGACATAAATCTTCTGTCTCTTCCCACTTTAGACTCTTTTCTCCTCTTCTCCCAAATAACATTGGGAATAAGATTCAATGAGGTTGCCAGCAGCAATTCAGTACTTTCTGCAGTCTGCCGTTTATTGGTGAATCGAAAATTGAAAATTATGAAAAGTGAATCTGATTACATTTGCACGTATACATTTTGAAAATGATAATGATCAGGAATAAGAAGGCTGGCTAATTATTCCTCCTATTGCAAAACCAAAGGACACAGGACTGATTGTAATATTCCAATACCTTCCCAACAGTGCATGAGTAAGCCTGCCAGATCTGTGTGGGCCAGTCCCAGAAAATACCATAAATAGACTGACTGGATCAATTATTGGAATAAAGATGTAGACCAGACCAGAATTAGAAGTGTGAAGAACAATCACCGGCATGTTGTGCCCAAGGAAGTTGCACAGATAGAGAGAAGTAAGATCACAACAAGGTTTTTTAGTGTGGAAAGTCAATAGAGATTAATATGGATGATTGCAATAGGCAAGAGGCTTAGGAATGCTTGAATTCTGGCTGGATATATTTTATACTGAATGGAGGCTTAACTGATGAGGTGAGCTGAAAGACAATAAAAATAGAGAAGAGGATTTCCAAAGAACTGAAGACAGATGGTGGTAGAAACATGCAGTGCTGCAATGGTGGTAAGAATAGTGGTTGTCTTAGTGGTTGTACATTCAGAACTATCTCCGGTTTCCTCCCACAGTCCCAAGATGTGCAAGTTAGATGGATTGGCTATGCTAAATTGCCCATAGTGTCTAGGGTGGGAAATGCAGGGATAGGGTAGGGGGTGGGTCCAGGTGGGATGCTCTTTTGAGGTTTGGTGTGGACTCGATGGGTTGAATGGCCTGCTTCCACAATGTAGGGATTCTATGATTCTGTTGATTCTATGATCTCACTGATTTGTTACTTACATTTTTCCTGGCAGTGAAAACTCTGGAGAGAATTTGAAAGTAAACCAAAGGTAACTCACCCTGATTTGTACCGAATATAATCCAAATATCAGGCCTGGCAGTATTATAAAGATTGTAGGTCACTGCCCTATTTTTAGAGTCATACAGCACAGAGCCAGACCCTTCGGTTTGACTCGTCCATGCAGACCAAGTTTTCCGACTAAACTAGTCCCAAATCCCTGTGTTTGGCCCAAATCCCTTTAAACCTTTCCTTTTCGTGTACCTATCCAAATGTCTTTTAAATGTTGTACCTGTACCTGCATCTATCACTTCCTCTGGCATTTCATTCCATATACAAACCAACCTCTGTGTGAAAAAGTTGCCCTTCAGGTCCCTTTATACATCTTTCTCCTCTCACCTTAAAAATACGCCTCATTGTTTTGCATTCTCCCACCCTAGAAAAAGAACTGTTCCTATATGCCTTATCCATGCTCCTCGTGATTTGAGAAACCTCTATAAGCCTCCACCTCCTCTGCTCTGGTGAAAAAAGTCCCAATCTATCCAGCCTCTCCTTATATTTCAAATCCTCCAGTCCCAGCAAAATCTTGGTAAATCTTTTCTGAACCCCCCCCAATTTAATAATATTCTGCCTGCAGCAGGGCCACCAGAACTGTACACAGTATGCCAAAAATGGCCTCATCAACAACCTGTACAACCATAACATGATCTTATACTTATACTCAATGTTTGAGCAATGAAGGCAAGCATGCTAACTGCCTTCAACTTGAATGCCCACTTTGCAACAGGGCAAAAAGATCTCTGGAGCCATGGCAATACAAGCATTACGTTGTGCTCAGCATTACCAAGGATAGGAATCAGAGAAACGCTTGATATTGAAACAATAATATGCCATCCACAAAAACGATCACATTTCTGATGGTGGCAAGAATAGACGTGGACTCAGTGTGCTGTCCTTACCTCATATTTTTCCCCTACAAAATTGTCACAAAAGATCCTAAGACATTCTACCCTGTAATTTCTAATTGATGTCAAAAACAAACAGATGTCACAGTCACATTTCAAATGCTACTGTGGAGTATTTCAAGTACCGCAATTGTTCAGGATTGCATGAACACTTTGGGGAAAAAAACAGCTTAATGAGAAAGAGATTGTATGAAATGAGTGTGCTAATTAGGGAAATTGTTGTTTCATAATGCCCATAATTTTAAAAGCTAATTCACTGGAAGTTAGTCAGTAATGTTGACCTTCGCAGTTGAACTTCCATCTGAAAAAGAATCTTATACAATGCAGGGACATTTTCATGTGGTTCATCTTTTATTCATTCAATCTTTACAATTTATCCAGAATAGGAACTTCATTTCACATAGTTCCCATCCGAGATTGTCTCATCCAGAATTTTAGAATTAATGTTGCGTTAATCAGTCAAACCAGTCGTATGTTATATACGTCTGATTGCTAAGTACTCATAGCCCGTTAAACCTTCCTTCTTCTAAAGCTTTATCTGTAAATAAAACTGCATCTTTACTTTGGCACATGCAACAAGCTGAAGATGATTCATAAGTAATTGCAGGCTTTAAAAGGGATGCTAGGGCCTGTATTTTCAAAAGATCACAGTTTCTAACTAGCTTTATTGGAAATTGAAATGGTGTGAAAAACCCAAGTCAGGCCAATTTTATTGAGCAACGATGTTTAATGCATTTGAATGAAATCCTTTTACCTACGTTTTAATGTGTATGCTAACCCTGTTTAATAAATTGACACTTCAATTGTGTATTCATTAGGTATTGCTGCACTGAAAATATAATGTAGGTTTCTGTCACTGGTAATTTCAACTAAGATGTGCAACAGTTAATTACAGCTCGTGTTTAGCTCTGCACTATTGATAAAGACATTCATTTTCAAAGTATTCCTGACAGATTTCTGTGAAAATCAGGTACCAACATGTTGTACGAGCAGAAGAGAAAGCTCAGCATTTATCTTCAGACTGAAATAGACTCTCCTCTCTCAAAGTTTTTAACTGTAATGCTATTAGTACCTTTATAGGTGGCAGTGCCAATCTTATAGCCTGCAACAGCTTGTCACCTAAATTAGAAATTTATATAAAGCTTTTTTGATGCAAGGAAACAGCAATAAATTGTTACTGCATCTTTGCATACATCTGATTGAGAATAATAAAAACAGAAAGTGTTTAAAATATTTAGAAGGTCTGGCAATGGCCATGGAGAGAGAAACAAGTTAACCTTGTTGGTTAAAGACCCTACCTCCAACCTTATCAAGAACTCTGCTCAATTTATTTCATACTCCGATCTACTGTTCTCCCAAGATGTCCTTTATATTAATTTTAATTACTGTGAGACTTCAAGGTTTTTATCCCATAAATAAATCTAGCTAACTGTTTCATCTCCTGAGAATGAACAATTCAGCACAACAGTGCATTTCAAGGTGACAATTGCGAACGTTGCCCTCTTTTTCCAAGTATTAGTATGAGCCTAGCAATTATAGACCAGTGAGTTTAGCTTCAGTGGTGAGGAAACATCTAGCAACAATTACTCAGGTTAGGATTAGTAGTCACGTTGAAAATGATGGCTTGGTTAGGAAGGGTCAGCATGGATTTCCAAAGGGAAGATTATGTTTAGATAACTTGCTGGAGTTTTGTTTGAAGAGGTAACTGAAGTTGATGAGTTATGCTGTTAATGTGGTGTATATGGGCTTTCGAAAGACATTCAATGCAATTTCACACAGCTGACCTATGAGAAAAATTATAGCTCATAGAATGGCAGGGAATGCTGGAACTTGGATGCAAAATTGTTTGAGTGATAGGAAATAGTCAGTTGAGGTCAATGGATTTGTTTGAGCTGCAGGTACATTTGTAATAGATTTCCCCAGGAATTGGCTTTACTTTTACAGGTAAATTTAATCATCTATATCTTGTGTGGAGGAGGCAATTTCAAAACTTGTGAATTATATGAAATTTAGCAGCAACGTAAAGTGTGAAAATGATTGTGTCGAACTCCAAAAGGATTTTTTACACAGAGGGTGGTTTGCGTGTGGAATGAACTTCCTGAGGAAGTGGTGGATGTGGGCACAATTACAACATCTAAAAGACGTTTGGATAAGTATGTGGAAAGGAAAGTTTTGGAGGGATTTGGGCCAGGAGCAGGCAGATGGGACTAATTTATTTTGGAATTATGTTTGGCATGAACTGGTTGGACTGAAAGGTCTGTCTCCATGCTGTATGACACTACAACATAAACAGTGTGGTGGAGTGGGCAGATACGTGGTAGATGAGGTTCAATGCAAGAAGGTGTGATGTGACACATTTTTGTAGGAAGAACATGGATAGACAATATAAAATTCGGGGTACAATTCTTAAAGGTTGCAATAGCAAAGGGACCTGGGTATATGTGCACTGATCGTTGAAGGTGGTAATGCAAATGAAGAGAGCAGTCTACAAATCATACAGCATCCTAGGCTTTACTAGTGTGACACAGAGTACAGGAGTAAGGAAGTTACGCTGAATTTATACAAGACACTTGTTTGACTTCAGCTGGGGTAATTGTGCGTAGTTCTGCATGCCACACTACTGGAGAGAATGCAGAAGCAATTTACAAGAATGGTGCCAGCGCTGAGCAACTTCAGTTATGAAAAGAGATTGAAGAAGTTGGGACTATTTTCCTTGGAGAGAAGGCACAAGGGTGATTCTATAGAGATTTTCAAAATGATGAGAAGTCTGGACAGAATAGAAAGGGATAATGCTTGTAAAAGGATTCAGAATGAAGGGGTACAAATTTAAAATGAGCTGCAAGAGAAGCAAATGTGAGGTTACAGAAAACTTCTTCACACAATGAGCAATTAGAGTATTGAATGCACTGCCCAAAATTGTGGTGGAAGCAGGTTCAATTGAAAGGGCAGTGGAAGACTTTTCAAAGAGAAACAACTTGCAAAGGTGTGGGGAAAAAAAGAGAGACTGGTGCTAAGTCATGATGCTCATCTGGAGAGCAGTGCAGACATGATGCACCAAATGGCCTTTTCCTGCACCGTAAAATTTAAATGATTCTATTATTTGATTACATCTGTCTAGATTGATTATCACAGCCTCCATTTATTTGGGATTTTAAGCATATTATTTATCTGAACTGTAATTAGGTCTGTCATTGGCATCATTCATATGCAAAGTTGAAGTCATGCAGCAAATCAAATCCATTGGGTTTGTGCAACAAAAACAGAAATTGCTGGAAAAGCTCAGCAGGCCTGGCAACATCTGTGCAGAGAAATCAGAGTTAACATTTCGGATCTGGTGACTCTTCCTCAGAACTGTTGGTAGCTAGGAAAATGTCGGTTTACATGCAGAAGATAGAGTGGGGGGGAGTGAGGTCAGGAGTAAACAATAGGTGGGGATAGAGCCCAAAGAGAGAGAAGAACTGTTGGACAGACAAAGAAGTGGATAACAATCTGTCTAGTAGGGTCGATAGCTGTTAATGGAGACTGTTAGTGGCGGCTAATAGGTAGTGTCTAGTGGCAAAACATGTGATTAAAAAGGCCTGGCGTGTGGGCTAGGATATAGAATCCCTACAGTGTGGAAACAAGCCCTTCGGCCCAACAAGTCCACACCAAACCTCACCGCATCCCACCCAGACCCATCCCCTTATAACCCACCTAATCTACACCGCCCTGAACACTACAGGCAATTTAGCATGGCCAATCCACTTAACCTGCACGTCTTTGGACTGTGGGAGGAAACCAGAGCACCCAGAGGAAATCCATGCAGACACAGGGAGAATGTGCAAACTCCACACAGACAGTTGCCCAAGGCTAGAATCGAACGCGGGTCGCTGGCGCTGTGACGCAGCAGTGCTAACCACTGTGCCACCTAAGAGAGTTCAGGCCTGAAAATGATTAAATTCTACATTGAGTCTAGAGGGCTGCAGGGTCCCTAAATGGAAAATGAGGTGTTGTTCTTCCAGCTCGCACTGAGCTTCGTTGGAACACTGTAGCAAGTCTGAGACAGAGATATTGCCCAGGGAGCAAGGTGGTGTGTTAAAAAAGCAGGCAACTGGAGCTCAGGGTCTTTTTTGCAGGCAGAATGTAGATGCTCTGCAAAGCGGTCAGCCAGTCTACACTTTGCCTCCGTGGTGGAAAGGAGACCACATTGTGAGTAGCGAATGCAGTAGCCAAGATTGTGAGAAGTGCAGGTAAATTGCTGTTTCATCTGGATGGTATGTCTGGACCCTTGGATACTAAGGAGAGAGGAAATAGATGGGCAGGTATTACACCTTCTGCGGTTGCAGGGAAGGCACCGTAGGGCTGTTGGGGGGTTGTTGAGGGTGAAGGAAGAGTGGGCCAAGATGTTTTGAAGGGAATGGTCCCTGTGGAAGGGAGAAAAGGGAAGGGAGGGGAATATGTGTCTGGTGGCGGCATCTCGCTGGAGGTGGCGGCAGTGGCAGCTGATGATCTTCTGGATGTGGATGCTGGTGGGAATGTAAGGGGAACCCTATCGCTGTTGTGGGAGAGAAGAGAAGGCGTGAGGGCGGAAGTGTGGGAGATGAGTCAGACCTGGTTGAGGTGCCTGTTGATAACGGTGCTGGAGAATTCTCGGTTGAGGAAGAAGGTGGATATTTCGGAGGCTCCCTTGTTGAAGTTAGCCTCATTGGAACGTATGTGTGGAGACGGAGGAACTGGGAGGAATGGGATGGAGTCTTTACAGAAAGCAGGGTGCAAGGATGTATAGTCCAGGTAGCTGTGGGAGTGGTAGGTTTATAGTGGATATCAGTGGATAGTCTATTCCCAGAAATGGAAACAGAGATGTCAAGGAAGGGAAGTGAGGAGTCAGAGATGGACCAGGTGAAAGTGAGGGCAGTGTGGAAATTTGAAGCAAATTCAATGAACCTTTCCAAATCCAGATGAGAAGGGAAGCAACACCAATGACATCATCGATATATTGGAGAAAGATTTGTGGGTGGGGGCAGGAATAGGTCTGGAACAAGGAATGTTCCACGTATCCCACGAAGAGATAGGTATAACTGGGGCCCATGCGAGTACCCATGGCTACCCCTCTGACCTGCAGAAAATGAGAGGAGTTAAAGGAGTGATTTTTGAGGGGGAGGATGAGCTCGGCCAAGCAGAGCAAGCTGCTGGTGGGTGGGGATGATTCAGGCCTTTGCTCCAGGAAGAAGCGGAGAGACCTGAGACCATCCTGGTGAGGATGGACATGTCGAAGGATTGCACATCCATGGTAAAGTGGAGGTGACTGGAGCCTGCAAGCTGGAAATTCTGAAACTGACGTAAAGCATCAGAGGAAACACAGATGTACACGGGCAGGGACTGGACCAGGGGAGAAAAGACTGAGACAAGATGGGAAGAGATTGTGGGTTTGTGGTTGGACTCTTCTGTTGATGGCTGAACAGGGAAACCCATGAGAGGCAGGGTCTGCCATGAATACCCCAAGTGAAGTTTTACAAGATTTGTTTTGGTTTTCTGTGGTGGGGGTCAGTTGCCAAGCCATTGATTGGCCTGCAGGCAATGTCCCCATTTTCCTCTGTTGTCAGCCAGCACCTCCCCAGTGAAGTGTTTCGGGCCTTCTTGACACATTTGCAAGCATTCTTCAGTTGGGGCTTTAGGTATTTGTAGTGGTCTCCTGGCTATGGATGCATCAACATACAGAAAATTTTTGGGTATGTGACCATCTTCAATCTTGCAGATCTTTCTGACATAGTGAAGTAATCTTTTTGTCAGGGCTACTTCCAACACCCCCTAGCTTTCCAATACAGCTCTCCATGGTAGCATAGGAAATACAAAACCTGCTTTTTTCCCTCCTCTCTTCTCACAATTCAGAACTCCAAAAACTTATTCCAAATAAAACAGTGATTTATTTGCACTTCTTTCAATCTAGTGTTCTCTGGTCCGTGTGGTCTCCTCTACCTTGCAAGGTCAAGGAGTAAAATGACGACTGACGGGAAGCTCATTTTTGAGGACTGAATGCA